>OV050030.1:80279049-80832478 GCA_920105625.2 Clusia tigrina
AATAGTATTTTATGGATAGTAGTAATCATTAGCAGATAGATTGAAATCATACTTCATATTAATTGGAAGTAATGGCTAAATTCTTATAAAATATTTTTTAAATACAGATTTGAGTCAGTGAGCCAATGTCAGGATTATTGTAATAGTAAATTCCCAACAACACGTCAAAAATCAATTCCAACTTAAACTACTTATGACTCAATTTGACAATATTTATTATTTAAAAATTATAAATTTACAACTTTTTAGACACTATATTAAAACCGCAAAATCAAATGTATGTTCGAAATTATTTTTTCAAGTGTTGTTTGGAGACATCTGTTAGTATTTCTGTTGAAGATATATTTAGATTATAATATGATAATATGGTCCTCATTCATTTTTTGTATATAATTCTCTGTTTATTGCATCCACATCTACAAGTTGCATATATGGGAGGACGTGTAGTCTTTCTCCAAATCGGTTCATCTAGCAATCTGGTTCTGCATCTTTGTACAGACTATACTTTTGAAAAGTTTCATTAAGATAGCTCTCACGATATGGAAAAAAGTGACCACAGACGAACGTACAAAATGAAATTGTACAGAAAGTAATTCTGATCATATCTGACCTTATACATATATGTCCATACATGCCACGCCCCTTTTTGGTAGTTGAAACCCCTCTCAACCCCACAGACTTAGTATACCTTTTTTAAAGGTTAAGGGTATAAACATATTGAAGAAGCCTCAGATATTGATTGTAATGTGAAAATGACGAAATATTTTTTCAGAACAAAAATCAGAATATTAAATAAGAAAATATTGGAAAATGTTCACACGCGTAAACGAAAGTACACAAAAATATCAACTTAACTAAATTGGTTTCTTTCTTTCTTTTTAATTTCCCATATTCAAATGTATGCAATGTTTATATTTTTGTTTACAAATAGTGTGCGAGTTTGACAACTGGCCAAAACAAGTTTAATATTGTGACGTAGATGCGCTGAACCAAAATTTCTTGTTCCTCTATCGCTGCAATCTTTGTATTTTATCATTCTTGGTGAAAAAGTAGTGGTCAATAAAATTTGACATTTGAAAGCCCATGGCCGCATTGACATTTGATATTTTTTAATCCGAATTGCAAGAAAATAAACATTCAACAGAAACATTTTTTTCACACTTTACTTACATTTCTCCGTTGTTCAAGCTAAATTGTTTTTGTTTTGTTACTTTCTGCATTTTATACATAGATTTTTTATGAAATTTCTAATCATTTTTACAGATTTGTGCATATACGAGTATGCGTGTAAAAAAAGTAAAAATGTAAACTATACATTCAAAACTGTTATATGAAACAGTTTACATAATTGCAGCTCTGATCTACGCGAATTGAAAGCATGTGTATTATCTGGCAGCAGCATCTAGTCAGGAATACTTGCTAAGAAAGTAAAAAGTTTAGAATTTCGAGATTCTTAGCAATATTTCGAATTGGCTATGACATTTCCTTCCTAACCAAGAATTACGAGTATATGGCCAATTGGTACGAAAATTATTTGCAAAATTCATTAAATTGGGGTTTGGCGTCCAAAATGGATTTATGACGAGCAAAAATTACTAACCAATTTTTCTTGCACAGAACAAAACACTTAATGCCGCTTACGGCTCCGTTGACCAATCCAAAAAGGAGGGGCGCCACCATAAATCATGAAAATAAAAGCAACAATCATACGCAGCGATTGCATCAATTAAAGCCAGGGCGAAAAAAAGGTGCATAGAAAGCTTACTCAGTGGAAAAATTAAAGTGCTGGTCGTACGTAGAAATACGGCAGGAAATTCACACACTTACTATGGTCGATTACACTAACAATTATGCTAGCGACTGACTGCACTTAAAACGTCAAATTAGAAAAAAGTATTTTGCAACAACATAATAAATGAAGTCAAGCCAGCAGTTTGCATACGAGCATAACAACAAGTCCACACATGCCGATGCCGCCAATAAAAAATACAGTGACTTTGAGATCGAAGAATATGACAACAAAGAATAGGCAGAATTTAACGGACCATTAGCTCGAGGAAATATAACAATAAGTACATGAAAAAACAAATACAAAGCACTAAAGAGACAACGACAGAGCAATTCTCCGCATTAAACGAGAAATTTCATAGCATGAAGAATAACAACAATGTGACGAATTATAATTCACCGACGCCAAGGCCAAATTGTTGCAAAAATATTGCAGTGACAGATTTTTATTCATGGAACCCCAAGCCCAAATTGTTGGAACAACAATGAAGTAACAAATTTTTATTCATGAAAGCACAACCGCAAGTTGTTGTAACAACAGCAGGCAGATTTCTTAAGCGATATTGAAGGTCATCTATCGATATGTTACAATAATAACACCAAGAATGGGATGGTGGAAGAAACGGCCAACATAACTCGCACAATAAGAACAAGCGGGCAGGATTGCCTATAAAAGCACTCTCTTATCTTGCTTAAAATCACCGGAGACAGACGTCGAGAAACTCAGAGGAATAGCTCTCTTCTCCTGCTATACTTCACCCGAGGCGGACACGAAAAACTGAGAGAGGAAGTTCTCTTATCCTTCTGCAAATCATCCGATACAGACCACGAGAAACTCAGATTTAAAGCTCTTTTATCCTGCTGCATCATCCGGGACATACAACCAAAAACTCGGAGGAAACACTCAGAGACAGACATAGATATTAAAGCATCTGCTTCTAAAGGGTTTTTCAAAAGAAACGCTACAAAAGTAAATCGATAGTGACAGCAAACGACGCCATATTTTTTCCCGCTCTTTTGGCATTTCTCTTCAGTAAGGTTTGCCATTTCATCATGCAAAGATATACGAGCCAACAACGAGTCGAAATTATTAAAATTTACTACCGAAATTCGGAGTCAGTCGCCTCAACTTTAAGAGCGCTACGTCCAATTTATGATGAGGCTCATTTCTGGCTGAATGGCTTCGTCAATTAGCAAAATATGCGTTATTGGTTAGACAGCAATCCACACGTACTCCATGAGTCATCATTGCATCCCGAAAAAATTACGGTTTGGTGCGGTTTATGGGCCGGCGGCGTCATTGGGCCGTACTTCTTCCGTGATGATCAAGACCGGCCATTACTGTGAATGCGAATCGCTACCGTTCATTGATAACCGAATATTTTAGGCCCCAATTGGATAATATGGACTTGGAGGACATGTGGTTCCAAAAGGACGGCGCCACAAGCCACACAGCGAATGCCACAATCAATTTACTGCAAACCAAGTTTGGTGAACGTGTTATCTCACGAAATGGCCCAGTCGATTGGCCGCCTCGGTTGTGCGATTTGACGCCGTTAGATTATTTCCTGTGGGGCTACGTCCAGTCTATGGTCTATGCCAACAAGCCAGCGACAATTGATGAACTTCGTACGAATATCGAACGTGAAATTGCAGTAGTATCGGCCGATTTATGCTTGAAAATCGTTGAAAATTGGGTTCAGCGTCTGGACTTCTGCAAGCGTGCCCGTGGTGGCCATGCAAAAGAAATCGAGTTCCATACATAATGGCATCGAACGTACTTTCACAGGAATAAAGAATTTCATTGATATCTAAAACCGGTTTTGTTTTATTTAAAAAAACTTTTGTAGCGCTCTTATTGAAAAACCCGATATTACGAAGGTTGGGTTTTTTAATACACTTTCATATTAAAACAGAGCTGTGAACGTCTAAATTGAAACGGTTTTTTAATCCACTGCCATTGAAACTTAATTTACTCTATTACGTTTACCCCTATCAATCCGGCAACCTCTGACGAATCCCACTAGCTTCCCAAATATTTTCCTATTAATGTTTTCAATAATATAATAGTTTTACCATAATATAATAGTGCTACCCTGATACCCGCGTTTGGATTGTTAGTAGAATGAGTTTTATACTAAACAAAAATACTGCACAATTGTTAGAATCACTTTTACTTCTATTTCATTTCATACTTTACCTTTTTAACAGTAACGAATTATGCATATATCTCAATAATGGGGGTGGCACAATTATGTTAATTATTCTCTTATTAATTATTCTTTTATTGGACTTCAGTTTTGAATATATATGTAAATAGTGAGCGTGCGAATGAAGGTATCTTGCCTATTTTTACCACGGAGAATAATATCGATGAAAGATGGAAGTTATATTTGCTATTTTTTCTTTGAAGGTATTGAATCATTAAGTATCTTTATATCTTTCACTATGCTGTTTTCGTATTAATACTTTAAAAATTTCCAAAAGTAATTTCCACACCTGTTAGTCGAACTTGTCAGCTTCTCAAACGGAAAATTTTACATTTATCTTTTTAACATTACTTTAACAAACATTTCAACCAAGCCCGATTCACGAATGTCTATATCTAATTATTAGAATTTGAAATAAATAGTCAGCCATAATTTATGTATTATTTGGATTAATATTAATAAATAAGAGTATTAATAATAATAAATACGAGTTTATTGGAAATTCATGTTTTATATTTTAATATTACTTACTATTTTACAGGAGCATATTGGATCACCTGGTTGTACAATTTTACGAAAAAATTCACGTTTTCTGTTTGCGGGAGATCCATTTGGTACAGTAACTCTTCGTGATTTAAATTCCCTAAATATTGAACATACAATAAAAACACATACTGGAAGCCTATCCGACTTCGATGTACAGGGGAATTACTTAATATCTTGTGGTTACAGTGGACGACAAGGCACCATTTCTGTCGATCGATTTCTAATGGTTTACGATTTACGTATGCTGCGCTTGGTTTCACCAATACAAATGCTTATAGATCCACAATTACTAAAATTTTTACCATCGCAGACGTCTCGTCTAGCTGTAGTCTCTAGTTATGGTCAGATGCAATTGGTTGACACTGTTGAATTAAGTGAACCACGTGTTTCTATGTATCAAATAAACACTGCAGGTACCCAATGTCTCAGTTTCGATATTAGTTCATCTTCTCAGGCTATGGCATATGGCGATCAGTCTGGTCATATAAATGTAATTGCTTCAATTAATACACCACAACCACAGTTCAATGCATTTTCGCGTGATACTGAATTTGCAGATCCTGTAACGCAATTGCCTATCGTCCCTATTACGGAAACAACTTTTCCATTGTCATCGATTGCACTGCCGCATTTAGTAACGGGTACACGTTGGTTTTCTGATTGGCCCTCTGAGCTATTACGCTATCAATATCGCCGTCCTAAGCCTATAGATCAGAATGTACTAAATAATATGAAAATGCAAGGACCCATTGGATATTCGCCTAATCCTCGCACCGTTCGACGAAATCAAATACCTTATGTCTTAGAAACTTCTAGCTCTTCAGCTTTGAAAAATAGTTGTTTAGCAAGCATGTTGAAACCATCTGATAACAGTGTTAAAATTATTCCGCGTCGATATCGCAAAGTAGAATTAAAATACTCAAAGCTTGGAACACAAGATTTTGACTTCGAGCAATATAACCAAACCTGTTTTGCTGGGTTGGAAGCAACTTTGCCTAATTCGTATTGCAATTCAATGTTACAGGTATACAATTCTGCTTATAAAAGAAAACTTCATAAATAATTTTTTTTTACGTAAATTTATTTTTATTGCCAGATACTTTACTTTATAAATCCTCTGCGACAAAAATTGATTGAACACTCTTGTGCTAAGGAATTTTGTTTATCATGCGAATTAGGATTTTTATTCTACATGCTCGATAAAAGTACAGGTAAATATAATTTAAAATTAAGTAATATATGCAGAAAGAGAATTTAATTAAGTTATTTTCTTTTCTAATTAGCCTCTACACCATGCCAGGCCAGTAATTTTCTTCGCTCATTTCGAACTGTTCCTGAGGCATCCGCTTTGGGTCTCATATTATCAGATCGTTCAACAAACGTTAATTTAGTCAGTTTGATTCAGGCATGTTTTTTCTAAAATAATTTGACGGATTTAATAACATTTCTGGTTTTTTATGATTTTAGAATTGGAATCGTTTTATTTTGCATCAAATGCATTATGAAATTCTGGATTCACACAAAAATAGCTATTTCAATAGTTTATTGTACCCAGCTACTTATGGTATTTATATAATAACTTCTTATCGTCTAAATGGAATTGCGAAATTTATCTAGTAGTTGTAGTGCTAATATATTTTGATTTCCTATGAAACCATTTGTTGATTTGTTCCTAACAATTATCCAATATTTATGCTTGCGTCACATATTTTACTGTGTCACAAAAGTATACTACGTATATGGATCACCGAAAGTATACTACGTATATGGATCACCGACTATGGGAATCCTATAATTCTCTAGGATAATTTATCAAACTATGCCAATAAAAATAAGTGAGAGTGCATGCTATTTATATAAGTTAATATTAACCACTGTGTGTTCATTTTACAAATTGGCGTTCATATAATGCTCACTAAATGTCAGCATTGTGAATCATAGTGTTGCCTTATTATATATGTATCAATAAGAAAGATTAATATTTCAAACTCCCTCTATCAGTTACCGGTTAGTTTCATAATTTCCCTGCATAAAATTATGTAGTTCGTCTCACGTTAATCTTTACAGCAATACATCCGAAAGTTATACTCTGCTTAAAATTTATCTGAATATTAGTTGTCTCCGGCCTATGAAATTCTATGGTTTGTAATAACTTGTAATACTTGCGAGTTACACAATTTTGATGTTGCATCATTACCTTTTCTTTATCTCTATTTCTTCTAAGTCATTAAAATACTTGTTGATGAGATCAATTCTTATAAATATATGCGACACACATATATCCAGTTTCCTCTTCCAATTCTTGTATGTTTCATCAAGAATTCAGTGAACGAGTTTTTAAGATCATTCAATAAAAGAACTTTATGGACTTATTGCCATATTTATTTTCTAAATAATATCCGTAGACATAATAACTACATAAAGAAAAATTGCTTTTCATTGAAAGATCTCTGATGACACATCTACAGTGTGCTCTTGTCTGTCAACAAATTCGTTGAGAAATAATTAAAAAAAAGTTTTATTTTAACATGGTATTGTGCTGTAGCTATCAAAGCCAACAGAATTTAGTTGTTTATTTCAACTTTATTTGCCTTTATAAATCACTATGCAGAATTTTCTGTACTTTCGCACAGAAAATCCTTAAGGGATCCTTAAGATCTACTCAATACTATCATTGCCTTCCGGTCCTCTGCCACCATGTGGTCCACACCTTTTAGAACGAACGATGTCAAACTATCACCAAAGATATGGCCTTGAGCCTAGAACCAGACAAGCAGTGAAGATTTTGATTAAGACCTTATTAAATTTATCTCCTCTCTTTAAGGTTGTCGAAGGCTCTTCTGCCACTCACCCCTTTATTCAACATTCCATCTAACATTAGACATTTAAGAGTGTGTCGCGAGCGTCGTCTAAGATCGGTGCGTTTCGTAGCATCTACGAGAAAAAAAATTCAAAAAAGTTTAAAAAAGTGTAAACCGAAAAAAAGAAGTGGTTGCACTTTTAACATTATAATATATAAATGTGAGTAAGTCGATAGTCGTCAATTCTGTGAATATGAAGATTATTTTTGTAACGAATTTATTGACAAAGACAAGTTACAACAGTAGTTGCAATTGCGTATGTGTTGTTATGCCACCGTAATAATTTTTCAGAAGAAGAAGAAGAATTATCGAAACATTTTTTGGCAGATCTGGTAGCTATTTCGGACACGTCACTTGTCCTCATCAGAGATCTTTCAATGAAAAGCAATGTACTATGACACCACTGAAATGTAATAAAAATCAGAGAGAGAGAGACCTTACGGAACAAAAGAGGGGTAATAATGAGACAGAGTTGATTAGAGTGTGGTGGAATGAGACAGTACATGGACAGAATTTTACCATCAGTTCACCACCTGCAGTTAGCCTAGTTCTCTGGATGGACAGATTACAACAGCTGTAGGCCCAGGTTCCATACCTGGGAGGGTTCATAATTGGTGTGCTGTTGATTTCTGAGACATAATAAGAAAATGCTTTGGGAAAAATTGCTTTTCATTGAAAGATCTCTGATGAAGGAATCGGCAATAGCAAAAAGCGAACCACAGAGACGGTGATCGTCGGATTGGAATCAACGACCACTGGATTCACGACACACATAGAAGCACAAATTCTTCCTAAAATCGTGTCTGATCAGCCACAAAAAACTATTGACATTTCACAGTGGTCAATTCCGAAAAACATTAAGCTAGCAGATCCATCATTCAATGAATCAGCTCGAATTGATTTGCTGATAGGCGCAGGGTTGTTTTACCAAACATTATGTGTCGGACAACTATCACCAGGAGAAGGGGGAACAATTTTACAAAACACACTCTTCGGATGGGTAGTTGGTGGTGCATACAACAGGCAGGATACATTAAGTCCAATTGCAACTTGTGGAGTTTGCACGGACGATGAAAATCTTGAAGAATCATTGGAGAAATTCTGGCGCTTAGAAGAATGTGATGCAACCAAGTCTATTCTCACGTTAGCTGAACGACAATGTGAAGAACACTACAACCATCATACCCAACGAGGCACAGATGGCTTCCTTTCCAAGGAGACCCTACGCATTTGGGTGAGTCAAGGGACATAGCCCTTCAACGGTTCTTCGCAGTCGAACGCAAACTAGAAAGAAATCCCGAGCTTAAGAACCAGTATGTCGCGTTTATGAGAGATTATGAATCCCTAGGACATATGGAGGAAGTATCAACTGACACCATCAGAGGTCCGCACTATTTCCTGCCACACCATGCGGTGATGAAACCAGACAGTTCCACAACAAAATTACGGGTCGTATTGATGCATCAGCCAAAACTTCAGCTAATATATCGCTCAACGACATTCTGTTAATTGGCCCCAGTATACAAGATGATGTGGTTCAAATACTACTTCGGCTTCGGTTGTCACAATATGCATTCACCGCTGACATTGAAAAAATGTATCGGCAAATTTGGGTTGCTAAGGAGGATCGGAAGTACCAGCTTATCTGGTGGAGAGAATACTCGTCGCAGCCGTTAAAATGTTACCAGCTAGCTACAGTCACATATGGCACATCAGTGGCTCCATACCTGGCCATTAAAACATTGCGGACACTAGCAAACCAACAAGCTCACAAATTTCCCTTAGCAGTCAATCAATTCTAATTTCTACGTAGACGATGCACTGAGTGGAGCCAATACATTATCTGCAGCAGTCGACATTCAAACACAGTTACAAAATATGCTTGGATCGGCCGGATTTAAGTTACGCAAATGGTGCGCCAACAACCACCATCATATGTTAAAAAATGTTCCACCTAGTGATCAAGAGCTAGCGTTAAACTGTAGTCAACCCGGAAAGGACACCATTAAGACAATGGGACTTATCTGGCAACCAATAAGCGATACATTCACTCTTAAGATAGTTACTACAGAAGCAAGAAAAATCACAAAACGCAGTACGCTGTCTGACATATCTAGGCTTTTTGACCCTCTTGGATTCATTGCACCAGTCACCGTCACAGCCAAAATATGTCTTCAAACACTCTGGAAGCTCAATGTAGACTGGGATGCATCCTTGCCACAAAATCTTCATACAACGTGGCTACAGTTTCGCACTGAATTAAGGGAACTACAAAAAATCAGTGTCCCACGATATATGTTTAGTGGAGCATCACCCAAAAATCCCCAAATACATATCTTCGCAGATGCATCAGAGCGGGCCTATGGTGCAGTGGCATATAAACGATCATCAAATGTCCACGATACCATCATAGTACGATTCATTTGCGCAAAATCTAGAGTAGCTCCTACAAAACAAATTACGCTGCCTAGACTAGAACTTTGCGCTGCTAAACTTGCGGTAGAATTAATGCAGAAGCTAAAACAAGGAGCAACATTCCTCGATGCTGAAGTGTTCTATTGGTCAGATTCCACAGCAGTCCTCGGCTGGATCAATGCTGACTCAGCGCATTATCATACATTTCTCGCCAATCGAATCTCTTCAATTCAACGATGGTCATCTCCAAGACAATGGCGCCATGTCCGATCACAAGACAACCCAGCGGATCTAATATCAAGAGGCCTGACTCCAGGGAAGTTGATTAATAACAGTTTCTGGTCCTACGGGCCCCGTTTTTTACATGGATCGATCACAAGCTGGCCACTTCAACCAGCTCTAGGAAAATACGAATTAGAACTACGTCAGGCCAAGGAATCAATAGTATCGGGGTCTGCAGTAGTTACGACCACCAAAGAATCTAACCTCTTGTCAAGCATCAATCATGGTAACTCTTTCCACCGCTTGCAAAGGATTGTAGCATACATACAACGCTTCAAAAGATTCAAAAGGGATGAAACATTCGATTCAACTTGCCCCACTGCAGATGAACAGGAAGGTGCTCTAATAGCAATTGTAAGGCTAATGCAGCAGCAAGAATTTAACAAGGAATTCACACAATTAGCGGAATATTCGACTGTGAGTAACAATAGCTCATTCAGCTCTCTTTCCCCGTTCGTTGACACAAATGGAATTCTCAGAGTAGGGGGGCGGTTACAGTCATCTAGCCTTACCTACGACGCCAAACACCCAATGCTCTTGCCTTACCGTCATCCATTAACCAAACTCCTGTTAAGTGATCTACATAAACTACATCTTCACGCCGGCGCGCAGACATTAATATCCATCGTCAGGGCAAAGATATTGGCCAATCAAGGTAAAGGTGTTAGCCATGTCAGTAATTCAGGGCTGTGTGAGATGCGTAAGAATGAAACCTGTAATGCTACAACAAATAATGGGAAACCTTCCTAAGGACAGAGTGCATCCGGCCAGACCGTTCATAATTTCCGGCGTCGACTTCTTTGGACCAATCTACACACACTTCAAGCTGCGCGGGAAGCGGCCGCTTAAGGCATACGTAGCTGTATTCTGTTGCTTCGCTACCAAGGCTGTACATATGGAAATAGTCAGTGATTTAACAACAGAGGCCGTCATTGGAGCCCTAAGGCGTTTTATAGGACGACGAGGACGCTGCAAGAAAATCTACTGTGACAATGCCACTAACTTTGTTGGCACAAAAAATCTTATGTACGAATTACAACAAGTTATCCTAGCTAAGGACGCTAAGCTGCACATTATCAGCGAATGTAGTAAGCAGCACATCGAATTTTCATTCATTCCACCCCGCGCCCCACATTTTGGCGGTTTATGGGAAGCAGCAGTCAAATCCGCTAAACATTTACTACAGTCAACATTAGCTGCAGCGACCTTAACGTATGAAGAAATGGAGACTGTGATAGTGGAAGCTGAGGCAATCCTAAATTCTCACCCAATAACTCCTTTATCATCGGATCCAAACGACTTAGCAGCACTCACGCCCGGTCATTTGTTGATAGGATAACCTTTAACATCAATAGTCGACTCAGGAGCACAAGAAAATCATGCCAATTACCATAAAAGATGGCAAATTGAATATTTGAATACCTTGCAACATCGATACCGATGGAAGAGCGCCTGTCACAGTGTCAATCCTGGCATGATGGTGATAATTAAGGATGAAAATGCACCACCACTGAAATGGCCATTAGGAAGAATTATCAATGTGATAAGAGGAGATGACGGCCTAATCAGAGTGGCAGATGTAAGAACTGCCACAAGCATTCTGAGGCGACCAATTCACAAATTAGCCCCACTTCCCATTGTACCTGAGGAAGACAATTCACCAGAAACCACGACAAGTCAGACATACTCCACTGATAATAAACCAGCCTCGAAAGAAACGCCAATCAATGGAGCGCCTCCTACCAAACGTACTCGAATTACAGCCACGTCATCAATTGTAGCAGTATTGTTGGTGACTCTCTTTTTGCCTGCTTGTTCGCCTTCATCAATACAAAACAAACCATTTTCTTCCAATCCCGGAATATACTTCGAAAACATTGGCAAGGCAGATATTGTAACCAGTCAATGGAGTATCATCACCTATGTGGACATGCAATGATATTGGAAGGAGTTTGACAAACTCAAGGGTTATCCACAAATACTCCAGCGATCGTGTGAATCAACCCATGACCCAAAAGCATGCTCCACTACAATAACAATAATACAGCGTTTGGGAAATGAATTGGACGCCAGAAATCAATTGACTTCATAGGTAATGTTGCACACTCACTGTTTGGCGTTCTTGACTGCAAAAACTTGCAAAAAACGCCGCAGAAACCATTCAAAAAATTCAACAAAACGAGCAACATCTCAAGGACCTTTGGCAGAAGCAAACTTCTGTTATTAATAGTACAATCAACATTATGAAAAGAAGTCACCAAGAGATAGAAGCTGAACTTCATCTGAGAAATACTGCTCCGAACCAAATTGATAACCAGCTCAGACAGGGAGCAGCAACATTAACACTAACTGAGCTCTCACTACGAACTGCCTTGGAAGCCATATATCTAGAACGCGTCCAGGATGCGATGTTTGACATCCTTGCTGATATACACCATGGAAAGGTCAGCACGACACTACTCACACGTCAACAGCTGCAGACAGAGTTACTTCACATCATGGCAAACCTGCCGCAACACCTCAGACTGCCTATTTCTTCAGATGACCTACTCAGTTTCTACCATATAATGACTATAAGAGGGAGAGTGACAATTGACCAAATCATTTTTGAAATTCAAATTCCCTTGAGCATGGCTGACAATTTTGAATTCCTTAAAATGACACCAGTTCCGTGGCAGCTAAATGATTCGTTCGCACAAATTCACAGTAATTTCCAGTACCTAATCATAAATCTTCATCGAGACAAAATGCGGAATTGAGAAGTTGTATTCTGATGAAGGAAGACCACTATCTGTGTCGGCAAACCCGACCTCTGTTCTCTAAAGGTTCTATGAACGAAGGTTCCTGCGAATTAAATTTACTGAATCATGTCGTAGATGAATCATGTCCCATTATAATTATCGGCCCAGGACCACATTGGATACAACTGCACGATACTAACAACTGGATCTATGCCATCAGCGGATATCAACTGATAAATGTAGTATGCAACAGCGAGCTGACTCAACTAACAATTCGAAAATCGGGAATACTGACATTGAACGAAAAATGCAATGTCAAACAACCCCGACTTACAATCCAAGGCTATGCAATCCTGAAAGCCATTCGAAGACAATCATATGTGCCAAACTTAAATGTCAGTGATTTCACACGAATATCAAAGAACACACCCATCCCAAGCAGTGAGATCGCACACTACATTTCCCATCGGCTATGCAATCCTGAAAGCCATTCGAAGACAATCATATGTGCCAAACTTAAATGTCAGTGATTTCACACGAATATCAAAGAACACACCCATCCCAAGCAGTGAGATCGCACACTACATTTCCCATCGGCTGGAGTTAGGCCGTCTCCGAGGCGAACTATTCGACAACACGAGCCCTCACGAGGTACATCAGTATGCGGTCAGTTATCTAGCACTCTTAATAATCGTAATTCTCACAACAGTGTTAGTTGGGAAATACATAAGAAAATCTACTAACATCAACGATAACGATGCAGCTGAATCAGCAGACCTGGAGTTCGTTACGACTTACGATAGATCGGGTAGAGCGACTGCCGCTCAAGGCCGGGAGGATGTTTAACCATATGCCGAGCGTAGCGATCCCACTGCTCCACGAACGAATATGCACATCAAATTGCAGTTAGCTATATTTGCACATACGTATGCACAATTTTGCAAGCTAGCATTTTTATGGGTGTGAAAATTTATTTTTAATTTCTTTAATTTTAAGTAACATGATATTTCCGTTTTATTTTGTACGTAAGCATTACTTAAATTCCTTAATTGTTATTGTAATTATATGTATATCAATTAGTATATAATAAGTTCACACCTTTATCAAATAAATCAGTCAGTTTTAATAATTGACTCCATCAACCACACGCATTTGTGTTCTTTTTAAGTTATACTGGTTCATGCGCCATATAACAATCGCAACAGCTATATTGGTACAAGCACCGAAATAGCAAACTAACTAATCAATTTGTGATTAACCTACGTTATACCGGTACAAGCACCATATAACAATTCATCAGCCATTTTGGTACAAGCACCGAACTGGCAACCATTTAAGGAAAAATATCCTTAAACAGTTAATTTGCGTCCAGTGTAGTTTTTTCCAAAAATCGGATAGCAACAGACGGTCTGTTAATTAGTGAGAGTAAGCAATTATCGTCCTTATCCACAATTCTTGCATGCAATGACACTTACGATGCTCGAACTAACTTAGAAAAACAAAGCTTTTGCTTCTCTATATATTATAAAAATGTTGGAGCAGTGAGAGCAAAACCATCTCAGTTCCAGCTTGCTATGTCTCTCCATGAATATGATATCGTAACGCCAACTTGGCTTCATGAAGGCTTTAACTCAGCTGAACTCTTTGATGATCATTATTGTGTCTGTCGATACGATCGATGTCCAATATCATCTGGATATGAGCGCATGGGTGGCGTTTTGATAGTGGTCAGAGCTAATATTGCCAGTAAATTTGTCCAGTTTAAGTCACTGAACGATAAACTAATTGAGCAGCTTTGTGTAAAAGTTTCTATCTCGAAAGACGCTGTATTATATATTGTTTTATCGTATATACTACCAAATAGTCCTTTTGACCGGTATGCTTCTGATTTAAAAAATATAAGTTTTATAATAGATTCCTCAAATTCAAATCAGCACTGTATACTTCTAGTTCTAGGTGATTTTAACTTAGGCAATATATCGTGGGCTTTTGATGATAATAATTAATAATAATCAAAACAGATATTGAATCGATGGTAATGAATTATTTTCTATCAAATTATTTTCATCAACTTTGTCAAAAACGATCTAAACAGGATTTTAGACCTAGCGTTTGCAACAATTGAACTGAGAGCTATTTGTGAATTAACATAGCGCCCATAATAAAAAGAAAAGCATGCATCATAAAGCGTTGACTATCAAATTTGAGTTAAATAAATTTGATAAACTAGCAGAGGACATTTCTGAAAAGCAGACTTTCGAAAAGGTTATTTCACCAACATAAAAGAGTCATTAAATAGTATTAACTGGTTTGTTTTGAATTCTTTTAAGGACCCTTAAGAGGCATATAATTTTATTTCCGAAACATTTGCTAAGGCTATTTTAATATTCGTAAACAAAAAAAAATGTCTCAATTATTCGGCTTAATAAGCCGCCCTGGTTCAATGCCAAATTAGCGAATATAAAAAATCAAAAAAATAAAGCTTTTAAAGCATTTAAAAGAACGAACATTTCTGATCGGTCGGTATTCTTGCTAATACGAGATGAAGTAGATTGTCTGAGTAAGTTGTTATATAACCAATATCTTTGGAGTTAAATGAAGAGATATTTAATAGTACAGTTCAATCTCTCTGTTAAGTTCTTTCAAACTGTATATGAAGATTATAAAGAGGCTTCGGATAGTATGGAAGATTTTAAATCCGTAAATCTTGATTATTTAGATGAATTTGTTGTGAAGCAGAACGATGTTCTGTCTGCTATATCAGATTTGAAAACAAGTTACATTTATGAACAAGGAGGTTTTCCGCCTATATTTTTTAAAAGCACCGTTGTCCCTGTAGCTGAACCAATCGCCCTCTTATTTAATTTTTCTCTATGGGATGGAATTTTTCGTCAATCCTGGAAGTCATCTCTATCTTTGGCGGCGTCTTGTGCAGAGTCTGTTTCCCATGTTGGGTGCGGCTGAAACAAAGTGGTGCAAACTGAAAGCACTTCGAACCGTCCACCTTGTCGTCTCGGAGTGGAAGTATGACCTTGCCACATTATCGGGGGCTATGAAATCCCCGACACTCGTGGGAATCAAATGGAAAACACAAAATCAAATAAAAAAAACAACACTAAAACGACGGCGAAAACTTGGAATCTAAAAATAAAACAGAAACAATTAATGGTAACGACCTTATACAACTCATCTGTACAACGAATAAAACTGCAGAGACATTAGGAGAGCCGATAAGTAACTCCTTTATCTGCTATACCTTTAGGTATAGTACGCACCCGATTACATTCACTGAGCAACTATTTCACATATGGCACGAGCAAATATAAAATTCAAACTGGTATCGATCGTTACATCACAGTCGCAAAAAGACAGAGAAGCCCAAAATCAATATTGCCAGGAAATCGATCAAAAAAATTTGCTGGTACGGATATTGTCAACTCAAACCGTTTTGCTCTCTTAACTGATAAAGATGAAGAGCCAGTCAAACCGGTAAAGACTGCGAAACCTCCTCCAATATATTTAAGAAAACAAAATTCTACCACCTTAATCAGGCGCCTGGAAGTCCTTATAGGTAGTGGACAATTTCATGTTATTCCTCTGTTAAAATGGACCATACATGAGACCAAGATTCAAATTTTCGTCAATTGATAAAAGATTTCGATTCAAGTAAAAGAAACTACTATACTTATCAAATGAAGTCTGCCAAAGGGTTAACAGTTGTCATCAAAGGCATAGAGCATTCTGTTGGCAATGAAGAAATTACAGCTTCTCTAATATATATGCGGTCAAATCCGTTTTAAACATACGCAATCGTAACAAAGTGCCGCAGCCCTTATTTAAGGTAGAACTTGAACCAGAGAAAATTAAATTGAAAAAATGTGAATCTCACCGCATCTACGCATTAAAGTATCTGATGCACCGCAAAATTACTGTAGAAGAGCCCAGAAAGAAAACTGGTCCGGTTCAGTGCCATAACTGTCAGGAATATGGTCACACTAAAGCATACTGTACTCTACGTGCGGTCTGTGTGATATGTGCTATGTGGGGGTATGGTTATACGGCAAATTATAGAGGCTGCTCAGTGTACGCAAGCGAGTGGAGAAATCGTTCATCCTCAAATCGACATCTAGCTACTCATCAAAATGACAGAGGACAAAGACAAACTACTTTCGGCCCCTTACACGAGAACCACCAGCACGAGAGTTACTCTGATGTTGCCAAATGTGATATACAACAAAGTGCTACACCAAGTGGCACATTCAATACTAACCAGCATCAAGTGTGATGGAAAAGATGACAACCGCATGGTGCAGTGGGATCGGTGCGACACATGGGACCATCTCGATTGCGTCGGAGTGAATAGTGGAGTAGCCGATATAATCTGGAATTGAGAAAATTGCAATATATCAATGGGCTCGGACACAATGATTACTTCAGCTTCTCCTGCAAGTACGCAAGTCGAGACTCACTCTAAAGATCGCCCGCTAGCATCATCATCGCCAGCTGCCGAAGTGAACATTTTACTAACAAAAAAAAAAAATCGAATAAATGTAGTGCAGAATATGACACTGCATATCTGCCAAGAGATTTGAGCAGACACAATAATCAAACGCTACTAATGTCTACAGGTAGCGCAGTAGCGTCAAGTGTAGCGGCGCAGCCACCGTGGTCGCCATCGTATAATTCAGTATGGCCGTCAATACAGCATATTTCAACTTTTGCGCCAATGCAGCCACATCTATCAAACATTGACATCAATGTGGTTGCAGCAGACATCGGCAACAATGCAGCCATCACTATCAACATTGCCAGCAACAGTGTAC
Organism: Clusia tigrina; assembly: GCA_920105625.2. Lineage (NCBI taxonomy): Eukaryota > Metazoa > Arthropoda > Insecta > Diptera > Clusiidae > Clusia > Clusia tigrina. The sequence continues at coordinate 80,296,716 of OV050030.1, forward strand.
CCAAACATTTCCAAAATTGATGCAGTTCAGATTGCAACATTGTCAAACGCTGCTCAGCCACACATGTTGCTTAATAGCCATTCGACGGAGCAAAAAGCCGCAAATTAAAAAAAAGAATCGAATTGTAACTGGCCATGTTAGAAGAAGAAAGGCAATTCCAACAGAGCTATATGGAAAGGAAATTCGAAATATTGGGACAATCACAGGGCATTTCAACACTAAATTCTAATAAATCGCCTTATCAATGCACGCCTACTCAAATGCAACTCGCAGCGAGACAAGCTATTCCAAAATAATTGCCGCATTTTAATGGCGATCCGGAGGAGTGGCCTCTATTTATAAGCTGTTTTAAGAATAGCACAGATGTTGCAGGCTATTCGAATACCGAAAATCGGATACGACTGCTAGCGTGTTTAAAGGGAAAAGCCCGTGAGATGGTTCGATGTAAACTTCTGTTGTCTGACATGGTACCAGAAATAATTCAGACTCTAGAAATGTGTGTTGGCTGGCCAGAATTTATAATAGAGAGCCTGATAGAAAAAGTAAAAAGGGTGGCGCCATTAAAAGTCAAACTGGAGGCAATCATCATCATTGACTACGCTCTCTGTGTACTCAATATCTACTCTACCATGGAGTCATGCCATATGAATAATCCAATGCTCGTCAAAGAATCACTCTACAAACTGACAACCCAATATAAGCTAATGCATGCCAAAGACGAAAGGGTTCCAGTGGTTAAAAAGCGACTGGCTTTATACACAAACAGAAGCAGCCAGGAAAGTGGTCACACCAACGACAACCAATCGCCACGGATTAGTCAATACACACATACCAGCAGACAATCTACACAAAAAACATAACTGTGTAAATTGCAAAGCTATTGGACATGGAGTCGCGCAATGCAATGAGTTCAAAAATCTCACCCTCGACCTCAAGTTGGACATTGTGCGAACTCTGACATTATGTCGGCAGTGTTTGAACATTCACCGATGCCGATTTTTCGTGAATCAGACCTGTGGCATCGAAGGATGCAACGCTAAACACCACCAGTTCTTACACAGAAGCGCACCCATGACAACACCAATTGGATCAGAGGCATCAAACACAAGTCAAACCAGCAGTAGGACCTTGAACTCACACTACAGCCCTAGTGACAATGACTGACCTTACCTCCACATTCTACCGGTTCGTAACTACTCTGAGAACAATTAGGGACCTGGCGTCAACCGATAGCGACGAAAACAAGATTGGGATGGGCGCTACAAGGGCGTGGATCTGGTTCTCAGGCGAGTCCCCATCTAAATATACATAAGTGCCACTGCGAAAAGGAATATGAAGCGTTTCACGACATGGTCAAGGAACTTTAAACTGGAGTCACCACCACCGTCACTGTTACTATAACAAGATTGGGAGGGGCGCTACAAGGGCGTGGATCTGGTTCTCAGGCGAGTCCCCATCTAAATATACATAAGTGCCACTGCAAAAAGGAATATGAAGAGCTTCACGACATGGTCAAGGAACTTTAAACTGGAGTTACCACCACCGTCACTGTTACTATAACAACAGGATAAGAGCCATGACCATACTAGACTCAACATGCCAAAATATTGGAAACCGATATGAAATCGGGTTACTAGGGAGTCATGATGAAGTGGACTTACCCGATAGATACGAAACCGCTTTTAAAAGGCTGATATATCTTGTTGGGGTCCGTGCTTGTTGGTGTCCTCGGGGAGCGCCCTTTACTTCTTGTAACGGGCGCGCGCGTAGCTGAAACCAAGCGAGCACTCTTCAGAACAAACACCGAGTTACCTCTTTTGAGACGAATCACAAGACAAGACTCTTATTCTTCAAAACATCATTCTTATATACTCTTTCCAAGTGATATCTACAGTCTAAATACTGACTTTCTTGTGTTCCAGTTTCGCACCTGTTAATCGGTGTCAGTCGGTCAAGCCAACAGACCTACTCTACTGTAAAAGTGTCGACGGTGCATTCTAAATTCCAATGCCCTTCGTCGACTCGACGGCGGAGCTGTAACACCCTAAAAGTTTACATAGTAATTAATACATTGACTCTGGTTGTTTACAATATCGCACCCTAAAAATATGTGCTTTCTTAATTAACTTAATTGTGTAAAGCTAACCACACCAAATGTTTAGTGTCTGTTAGGAGTTGGTGCTACGCACAGGTAGCTTGATTCTAACTCACAACAATCTCCACAAAAAATTCCTCAAAAATCGATAGTTGAAACTAGCTATGCAGCAGCAAATTGACAACTTACTTGAAAAAGGCTATGCAGAAAAGCTAAGTGCGGACGAGCTGCGTACATACTCAGGTCGTGTATGGTACTTGCCAATATTCGTGACACAAAATCCGAACAAACTTGGAAGAGTGCGACTGGTTTGTGACGCCGCGGCGAAAATGAAGTGCATAGCCTTACATGATTTTATCCTGTGTGGGCCAGACCTTTTAACTCCTCTAGTAGATGATGTGCTACTAGGATTCCGGATTGGTAAGGTTGCCATATGTGGCGACATAGCCGAAATGTTCCACCAAATCACCGTACGAAGCAGCGATATGCAGGTGCAATGCTTCCTGTGGTTGGACAGAACCGATGCGATCGACAAACTCAGCATCTACGCCATGCGCGCGTTAATATTTGGCATAAGTTGCGCGCCATGCATAGCACACTATGTCTGGAATAAGAACGCCGACACATTTAATCAATAGTTTCCACAAGCGTCGAAGCTATAAAAAGACATCACTACGTCGACGACGACTTAATCGACAGCATACATTCATCCTCTGGTTTCCACATCCGTAATTGGTCTTCCAATTCAATTGCTGTGTTCGCTAAATTAAGAAGATTCGTAATTACAAATCAATCACCTGTGGAGTTGAGCGCGATCGAAAGGATACTGGGAGGTTACTGGGACCTGGACAAAGATGTTTTCAGATGCATTCAGGTTCGACTGAAACGGAATTTGTTAACCGAAGATTTTTCTCCGACGAAACGTGAGGTCCTTCAGGTTTTAATGTCCGTATTGATCCTCTGGGATTTTTGTCACTCTATACGGTTGATAATAAAAATTTTACTTCAAGAAGTCTGGCGATCGGGAATCGACTGGGACGAATAACTCTTCGTTAGCTTGAACTAACACTGGTGTAAATGGAAGGGTGCCATACCACAGATGTCTCTGGTGGAGGTACCGCGGTGCTATAGGAGCTCCAGCTACCTTCCAGCGGCTAATGAAACATGTACTAACAGGCTTGCAAGGGTTAGATTGTTTTGTGTATCGAGATGATACACTGCCGGACCCTCAGAAAGTGGAATGCGTAAAGAATTTAGCAATTACAAGAAATAGAAAAGAAGTGCAAACATTCCTAGGACTAGTGAACTATTATAGAAAGTTTGTAGAAAGAGAAAACAGCGGGATAAAACACCAGAAAGACTGGTGGATAAAGTAATGATAAACCCTCACAATCAGCTAGAAGAATAGAACGGCTGAACAGTAAAAATGACATAGCAAAGGTACTGAAGGGTTTCCATTATTCACCTCTAGGTGGACACCAGAGATCTTGGAAAACCTACTAGAGAAGCAGACGGGAATTCGCCTGGAAAGGTATGCTCAGAGACATAAAAAAATATGTAAAGAGTTGCCCAAAATGTCAGGCCAACTAGAGTTCCAGGTTGACAAAGATGCCAATGGTTTGGAGCAACACATCGAACCAACCATTTGACAAAGTTCACATGGATATCGTAGGTATTTTACCTGAGACAGTTTCAGGAAAAATCTAACCATGTGAACAGCGAAGCCTCAGTCCTTACTGATCCAAGCGATTGGAAGGAAAGGCTGAAAACGTAAAAAGTCGCACCATCTCATATAGTAACGAGCTTCTCTACAAATATTGTACTGATCATCAATAAAATTAGTTGTTTACAAATTGTTCGTAAGTTTTTAGATATTTTAACTAATTACAAAGTAAATAAATAATAAAAAAAACCATTCCATCTACATTAACATTTAACATCTACATTACCTCATGCATCAGTGGTAGTACTGCTACCAGGTACGTACTCGTAAGTGTTTAGGAGATATTGTAGATTTACAACATTGAAGTGATATAAGAACCATCTACTATTTCTATGAGAGTCTATTTGGGCCAACCGAATATATGTATGTGCATTAAATTAAGTAGTAATATTTATTCATCATATTGTTGGTTCTTTTTCAATTTGAGAGTTTATTTTTGATAATTTGTGGATGACTGCACCTTCACACAATTCATTCTTGTAAACTAGTTTTATTTCAATACTCTTATTTTCAAACGTGCAAACTTAATGGATATTTGGAAGTTCTTTTCAGTTCACAATGATTTCAATTGTTTTCATTTAGTAATTAGGATGACTTTTATAAAAACTGTGACCAAATTTTAAGCTTTTTAAAAAAAAGGTAAATTATTTAATGCGCAACCTTATAAAAAAATCGTATTTATTGAAAGCTTATATTACATTAGAATGTATAATAATAGGTATAGTAAAAAGAAATCCTTTATTTTTCAATAGATGGCTTTCGTAATCTGTATCTCGCGTTGTATAACTGCGATCAGGTTACATTAGATGGCGTTAGAAAGATAAGATTTGAAAATGTGAACATTGGTTTATGGCCCTGATACTATAACCCCCAATAACGCGCAATTTTGGTTTCGTCGTTCCGGTAATTTTGATGTCAAAGATACACCACGCTCTGGAAGGCCAATTGTCGAAAGTATCAATAAAATCATGGAAATCGTCGAGTCTGACCGCCATGTAAGCACTGTTTCGATTCCCCAGATGCTAAATATTACAAAAAACCGTGTGTACTCACTTGAATAATGCTGGATACAAAAATAAGTTCGATGTATGGGTGCTGTAATACAACTACTACTGTGAATGCACCCATCAACCAAGTTGACAGCTGACACTTGTTATAGAGTTAGTTGACCATCAACCTTAAGGCGATGCACTTGATTATTGACTAATAAAGAAACTATTATTATACATTAAATAAGTGTGTTGCCATTAATTAATAATAATTACATATAATTAGTCCGACCTTGGACCGAATTTCCATCTGCAAATCTTAGCTGAATCGCAACAAAATCAACACATTTCTGAAGCGGATGTTGACTGATGATGAAAAGTGGGTCACTTATGACAACATCAAGCAAAAGTGGTCGTGGTCGAATCGCGGTAAACCGGCGCAAACGGCGGCTAAGCTTGGATTGACGGTAAGGAAGGGTTTGCTGTATATTTGGTGGGATTGGCAGGGAATCATCTACTATGAGTTCTTCCCCTCGGTCCAAATGCTTAATTCGGACTATACACAAAAAAGTCGTTATACAAGCTTTCAATAAATAAAATATAATTGTCGAGGGGCTTACCAACAACCCCTACACTAAACGCAAAATACCACCGCGCAATCACTGAAAACAAACACCAATACAAACCAAGAATGATAGACAAGAAGATTACGCATTGCCCAGGTCCTTATTATTTTCTCTCCAAGTTTGAGGGGGTTTGACGTAACAGCAGCGCAAAAAATTATAAATACATAGCTGTTTACACAGCTTATGGAGCATTTATGATGGTCGGTTTTCTAATAGAAATATTTATTATTTTAATTATTATAATAACTAAATATTTCCTTACACCATAATTAATTATGAGTGCAAAGTGTTGGGGGAATGAGTACTAGCTACAGAGGCTTTCAACTCGAAGAGAAAAAGATTTTTATAGAAAGAAGCATTTTGGAGACCAAGCCCGTGGCATGATTTGAACCTCGGGGTGTGAGTCTAGCATGCTTACCACTAGACCACAGAGGGTGGCTTTCGTTAATATATTTGTAATATGTTCTCGTATTTATTTCGCCGAAAAATATTTTATATAAACTAATAAATCTTGCTATTTTTAATATTTCACAGCAATGTTCACTTTTTTGCAGAGTTCAGAAAAGCATGGCGCCCTTGCGCTAGCACGCGAGTATGGGTACTTTTCAGAGAGCCGTCAAATTGAATGACACGCGACAATTGCGGTTTTTTCTTTAACAAGAGCCCCTGCACTTTGTCCGAAAATAACTACCGATTTCGAAAATAATAAGAAAAGCTTTTAAACATATCAAATCAATAGTAGTGAAGGGTTATCAGTGATTCTGAGGGGATTGAACCAGGAGTTAATCCAAGTGGAGAGAGACAAGAAGCACTACCATGTGAAGGTTTTAAAACAAGGTCAGTGTATAATATTAATTAGAATATAATTAGAAATAAGACTCCACAACAACTATACCGAGAAGAGCTAGAGCCAACCACAACAAAGCTGAAGAAAAATGAAACTCACCCCATATATAACCTCAGGTGTCTATTGATCTCTATGTAAAATTTGGTTTGTTACATGCCAAGGGGCGTTTGCCATCAGACGTCATACCTTTGATTGGTATTTTTATAAACTAGAACTTTATTCTCAATTGAAAGCTGGGCGTTGCGGCACATGAGCCAGTTCAACGAGATTAGTTTTAGGACCAATTGGGTTCTTTTAACAAAGATATGCTTCTGCCAGGTCATTCGATGATCTAAATGAAAACCAGAGTACTTAGCATCTGTTGACTGTGGTAGTTTCTCGTAGTTAAAAAATACTAGGGACACGTGTTCTTTCTGAGAGTGAAATTAACTTGGGTAGACTTGGTTGTAGTTGCTTTCATTCTCCACTTTTGTAGCCATGCTTCTATATGGTAAATGCTTAATTGCAGATCAGTCGATGCTGTCAGATGGTTGGAATGAGTTACCATAATCACTGTATCGTCAGCAAAGGTAGCAGTTGTCGTATTTGCTGTTGTTGACAAGTCTGCTGTAAATAGTGTGTAGAGCACAGGACCAGAACGCTTCCTTGTGGCACGCCGGATTTGATTGGATATATTTTTGTGAATTCGTCGTTGAATTTGATCATGAAATGCCTGTCTTCAGGATACAGTAATAGTTAGAAGGCAAAACTTGTTTCAGTTTGTAAAGTAAACCAGGGTGTCAGACTTTATCGCACGTCTGGGTGATGTACAGAAATGCGGCAGTACAATACTTTTAGCTTTCAAAAGCTTCTCTAATAGCCTTGTATACTCGATGTACCTGTTCTGTGGTCTCCTGCTGTTTTCTAAACCCAAACGGTTGGTTAGGTATTAGGTGTTTTTCATCCATTCGATTCTCCATAACAATTTTCTTCACTTTCTCTACATTTTCATCGGTTTTTGATGTGATGGATCTTCCAGGACGATCGTCGTCATTCCCATCTTCTCGACCTTCTTTGAAAAGCTTGTACCACTTGTAAACATTTTTCTGACTTAGGTACAATCACCATATCCCACTTTCAACATTTCAAGTGCCTTTCAGTACTTAATTTTTTACACAAAATTTGGTGCAAATTCTTTGTTCCATTTTGTTCCACAGCAGAAAATCGCCGAACAATGAAAACACGTCTAACTATTCTACCTCTCACAAACAAACTAAACTAAACACAAACAAACTCAACTAAGAACATATGTTCGAGACAAGTGTGTCAACATAAAAAAAAATAAAAAGCGCTAATCGAATGCACGTAGCCCGAGAAATTTCAAAATTCACCTTTTCTATTGAACAGACCTCGTATATATATTATTGGTGTATATAAAAATTGGTGTTTTTTACAGCATGTCTAGGAGAACAGTAAACAGAAGAAGAATTGATAGTTAGAGGCCCACCTGGGTCATATATAGCTATGCTGGTTGCTTGATAACTGCTCCATCTCTCGCGCTTCCGGCACGATAGTTTGTGGAGTATATATTGTGTTGGTATATTTCCATTACTTTTTAATGTGAAATGCGTTTCAGAAACTAACTTGATGATATCTATTTTATGTTCTGTAAGAAAGAGTTTCACTTCTTGAATATGTTGGCCTAATCCATTGACATTACAGACAGCTATTATAAGTGAAGACATTTTTACATTATTTTTGTAACGATTGTTGTAAGGAAGTTGAGAATAGTGCTCATTTGTTAAATGAGATTTTGCATAATCGATTCTAGTTCGGTCATGTCGTTGGCTTTCTCTTGAGGAGATATGCTATTGTTTTGGTGATATCTCAGTGGGTTCTGTTGGATATACATTTTTTAAAATTTCCTGGTTGTTTTTGCCTTTGATTTAATGGAGCATGGGTATTTTTCGTCCGAGTTGTAACGAGGATTGTGCAAAAAGTATCGCGAATTTTGAATTTTCGCGGGCTACGGATGTTCGATTTTTGATCTTTTTGTGGCGCTATGTTGATACTCATGACCCTCGCTTATGTTGACAATCTCGGCCATTTTGAATGTTCAGTCAGTTTTTGACAGCTATTGTGCGCGGACGTGTTTTAGCTTGTCTTCGATTTTTTTCTATCCCGTAAAATAGATCAAAGAATTTGTATCAAATTTTGTGTGAAAAACAACATAAAGTGCGCGGAAGTATTCCGAATGTTGACTGTTGCATACGGCGAAGCTACTTTGGAACGAAGCAACGTTTCTCGGTGGTACAAAATGTTTTCAGAGGTCCGAGAAGATGTAAGCGACGAAGAGCGTTCCGGACGCCCGAGCACGTCAACGACAGACGAAAACATTGATGAAGTAAAGAAACTAGTATTGGCCAATCGTCGAATCACTGTCAGAGAATTTGCTGAGGACCTAAATATATCGATTGGCTCATGTCATTCGATTATCATCAAAAGTTTTTGGCATGAGGCGGGTCGCCGCAAAATTCGTACCAAAATTACTGAATTTCGACCAAAAACAGCTCGCATTAACATTGCTCAGGAGCTGTTGGAATCTGTCCGTGAAGACCCAAGTTTGCTGCAGAGAGTCATAACTGGTGACCAATCATGGGCCTATGGTTATGACGTAGAAACCAAAGTTCAATCATCCCAATGGAAGCTGCCGTATAAGCCAAGACCGAAAAAAGCACGCCAAGTTCGGTCGAATGTAAAAGTTTTGCTGACAGTTTTCTTTGATTGCAGGGGCGTGGTGCATTATGAATTCTTGCCGCAGGGTAGAACGGTCAATAAGGAATATTATCTTCAAGTAATGCGCAATTTGCGAGAAGCAATCCGCCAGAAACGCCCGGATTTATGAAAGAACAAAAATTGGCTTTTGCATCATGATAATGCGAATTTTTGGCCAAAAACAACACTGTAATAATGCCGCAGCCACGGTATTCGACAGACCTGGCCCCCTGTGACTTTTTCTTGTTCCCGAAACTGAAAAGGCCCATGAACGGACGACGCTACGCCACGATTGAGGAGATAGACAAAAATCGAAGACAAGCTAAAACCCGTCCACGCACAATAGCTGTCAAAAACAGACTGAACATTCAAAATGGCCGAGATTCTCAACATAAGTGAGGGACACGACTACCAATATAACGCCACAAAAAGATCGAAAATCGAACATCCGTAGCCCGCGAAAATTCAAAATTCGCGATACTTTTTGAACAAACCTCGTATTTTTTACGATGTGTGGAATATACTTTTTGCTGGAGTTCCATATAAACTACACAACCCTTTTAGTTTGCTGAGTGGTTGTCGCCGCACAAGACGCACTGGACGTTTGACGACTTGTCCTGCTTTCTGCGTTCTGTAGTAGAATGATTAAGAGCATATTTTACACATCGTGACGCATGGTTATAGAAGTATTTACTGTGTACATAAAGCTGGTATTTGCATTTGGTACACTGTGGAATTTGTTTTTTGGGTCGAGGTGGTTAAAGAATTACTTTTGCATATAATATTGCCTTGATATTTAAACAACAGAATACAAACAACAGAAATATATGACTGTTGTTTGTATTCTGTTGTTTAAATATGGGAGGGTAATTTTTGTGATTCTTTGCCTAATATTAGATATATGTACCAAGTCGTCGCAAAATGCTTCTATTGCCTCCTTAATGTGCTATAACGTATATCTCTCTTAACGGCTGAATGCTATCCACTCGTGATATAAAAATTGGAGGAGATTTCGGTATTTTCGGAGTTGCCTCTACAGTTTATACATTTATATCCGGAGCATCACCCTGTGCTATTTCAGCAACTTTTTTTGAAGTGTTATTCCACGCCCGTATTTCGCAAATGTTGATTGTTTTAAGGCATTTCGCGATTCAGCCTCTGATCTTGCCTTAGCGTGTTTGTTATTACTAGTGGGAATTTCAAAAATTTGGGGTAAGGTATTTAGTTTAGATAGATAATAATCGGTCATCGACTTAAAAAACCGAACAAAACTTTTGCAACAGTTTAATTCATTCGCTAATTCTCATTATTTTCAACATTTGCTCCTTCATGCGTTCTGTATTTTACCGCTGTGCATAACACGGCTGACAACCATATTCAGAACTTAACGCACACCAGCAAAATGGTAAAATATGTCATGTATTTTAAGATGATAAACGCCATTCTAAGTTGTATCAGACAACTTGGCATCAGAACTAACCATTGCAAATCAAGAATTATGATAACGAATATTTGAAATATATTTTTTGGAACGTTGCTTAATTTTTGGGTCACCTGAATTGAGGCCGACGAAACGATTTTGAACGAATACAACAACATAATTTAAATATTTCATTGTTACCGGATTTAATCTCTGAACGGAAATGTATGGTACCACAGAATGAAGATCATAATGATAAATCACCGCAATTACATGAATCGAAATTTCGCGAACTCAATTGAACGCCACCTAATTGGAATCAATTAAGATTAGGTTAGGTTAAACTGACTGGCCGTGAAGGTTACAGATAGACCTGCAGGGTCTTTTGCGGTGCCAGATGGATATCCGTTTAAGAGTTGTAGTATAATTCGTTAAACGGAGAGACGCTCTTAAGAAATCTTAAGAGCGAAACCTGTCCCTAATTGTGCGACCTCTTCTAGTCCTTGAAACCAAGGAGCTCCCAGTTGTGTAAGGCGCGTTTACGATATTGCGGGGCATAGGCATAGTAGATGCTCCAAAGTTTCCCTAGTGCCCAGCCCCCCACATTTCCTGCATTAATTGTTGTGTGTGAGACCCATCCTTTTAGCGTGTACCGCCGTTAGACAGTGACTTGTCCGTATTCCTACTACCGTTCTGCAATCCTTCCTCGGAAGTGCCAGTATCGATTTGATCTGAGTGCCGTATGGTTTGCACATGGGCTTTGCGATTTTTCATGTAGTATTACTCCACCTTTCTTCCACATATCTCATCATGTCATCTGCAATACGGCTATTGATCATTTTCAGAGGCATCAGTACGTTACTTACTTGCTCGTTTGGTAGTAAGATTCCGCTTTTAGGAATTGCATCCACACTCCCGTTTCCTTCTATGTTCTTACATAGAACTTCCGGTTGGTGGCCAGTATATCCATTGCTGCCTTGCCTGCCTTGCATCCCAGAACATTTGTGGAAGATGCACAGCTTGAAGTTATAGCTTTGATGACCGCCTGGCTATCTATGTTGAAGTTTATTGTGGAGTGCGTAGTTTCCGCTTGAAAAATACTGCAGTAGTTAGGTAGTCTGAAAGGCTGTCTGATATCTAGTTCGGGGCAGTAGACACCTGCCCCAACACCGTCCTCCATTTTCCAGCCGTTTGTGGACAGTTTTTAGGTTTTGCATTTAGCATTCATGCTTCTACGGCATCCCTCCTTGTCAATAATTGTTTTTATTTGTTTTGGCAGGCTATGAATATGAGTCATATAATCTGGAATTGCGTAATTGGCATAATTTTAGTATATATCGCATTAATCAAAAACGTACTTCGCAAATTGATTTTTTTTAAAATTCAAAATTATGTATCGACCTGGTTCTTAATGGTAACAAAGCAATACTTCTTCGTCCCACTGTTATCATAATGTGAATAACGAATTATTTCCCGCGGAAACCTATGCAATTAAAGGAAACAATTTCAAAAAGCCGACTGTGTGTATGAATGTATTTTTCTTCTTCATATATAATTTTTTCTTTGTTACTCACAACAGCGGCTCTTTGAAATGCGCGCATACTGTGTCCATCTTGCTTTCTCAAATATTAATTTTGTTTATGCCATTTTAACACAGCGTTCAATCCATTAATATATATCATTCGGGTTGGTTGGCAGGAGCGTTGGAATACGTGCGCTGAGCTAGAGCAATCTGCTGAGTAGCTAAGTTCGCTGCTTTGTTGCTGTTCATTTCTGCATTCGCGAGAGATTGAGTGCAATTATTTACATTATTTTTATTATTGTCTTGATTATTTTTATTATTGTTATTATTTTTTATTGACACCGTATGTATCAGTATGTGTGTTGGTACACTCATTTTACACTCCCGTTGATTGCGGTTTCCCGCTTTACTTCATTATTCTTATTTATTATTAGGTAGGCCCGCCCGAAAGACGCAGTTGGGCCATCATTGACCCCTTGTGATACCGCATGATACATCAGGTCCCATCCCTTTCAAAGGTCCAGCCATTTGGAGCTTTTAATGAAGCAGTTGATGGAGCTAATCTTTTTCCTTGAGATATCTCCCAAAGAGTCCAGAAAGTGGTCGCCCAGGACAGTACGCCTCCTTCTGGACTACGGTGGATACGTGCGTAACAGGTGTACAATGTTCTCTTCCTCCTCCTCGTCCATGCAACTCCTCCCGTATGTACCCAGGTTCCAGTGTTCCGTTAGGACACTAATTACGGAACCTATACTTAGTCTATTTAGAAACACTGAGTCCTTTGAGCGCTTGACATTTATCTCTGGCCAGGTTTGTCGTTTTAATGGAACTACTTATGAATACCTCTTCCGTTTTTGTACCTTTATTATTTGTTACCAGCCTGTTATACGAGTATATGGACTTACTTAGGGCTGTCCACCAAGGAAGCACCCCATAAAAAATGACTGATCGTACCACAGCTGTGTATATCCAATTGGCTACCTTAGGCTATAACCCGCATTTTTTTACCTATAAAACTTTTGCAAGAGATGAATGTCTAACAACCTTTCCAGGATTTTCAGACAGACGGAGGACAGTGCGAGCTTTTTCCGGCCTTGGGTATAAAAATTACCCTCACATGGTCTGGAATATACGCTAATTCAAGACAACTATTGTAGATCTTTAGCAGCCACTCTATTATAAGATTCTCTGACTGCTGAATTTCAATTGGAGCTACACCATCTGGGCCAGATGCTTTAAATGGTTTGAAGCTATGGATAGCCCATTGCAATTTTGACTTCGTGACTATGTCTGAGTTGACTTCAACTACATTCTCGCTGGGTTTCGTTCTCCGCGGAATGGTGCTCGAGCAACCAGGGAAGTGAGTCTCCAGAAGAAGCTCTAGAGTCTCATTACTATTTGAAGTTCAAGATCCATCCTCCCTCCTCAGGTAACCAGGTACCATTGGAGCACCTGATAGGATCTTCCTCAACCTGGACGTCTCAGAGATATCTTCTACGTCACCGCAAAAGTTTCTCCATGATTCTCTTTGTGCCTTCCTAAGCTTACTTTTGATGGCTCTGAGTCCCCTAATTTCCTCCCCCCCACCACGTGGGTTTTCGTTCCCCCCTGTGTCTACTGAGGGGGCAAGAGACCGACAGAGCTTTATTAAGAGCATCCGTGATGACCTCCACAGACCTATCAATTTCGTCACACGTGATTGTGCTTATGGGGTTCTGAGGTATTAGTCTAGCTACAGTCACCCTGTAGTGGACCCAGTTTGTCTTCCTGACATTTCTAAAAGTCGTAGGGCTAGGCAAACTATCTAAAAGATCAAACTGGATTAACCTGTGATCCGAAAAGGAGTGTTCCTTCCGAACTCTCCAATTTGAAATCCGGTCAAAAATTGATTCGGAGGTAAGGGTTATGTCAAGGACTTCCTGTAGTTAGTAGTAATGAAAGTGGGTTCTGACCCCTTATTACATACAAGAAGGTTAGTAGTTACAATATATTCATATAATGACTCACTCTGTTCATTGGCATCAGTGCTTGCCCAGATGTCGTGGTGCGCATTGGCATCGCATCCAGAGATTACAGACACACGTTGAGCCTTTGCATCCACAACAAGCTTCTGTAGGTTGGCTTCCGGAAGGATTTCATCGACTGGTATCGTTTCCTGCCAGTTTCTAGGCTGGCGGCCGTCAAATGCTTATTGCTGTAATTGGGGAGAATAAATGAGGTAACATTATTTCTAATGAGGATACAAGACCTGGATCTTCATTCACTTACGGTAGTATACAGCAAGCTGTAATGGTTAGTCCTGAGTCCACAGACCACCAAGCCCTGGTGTGACCAAGTTTCTTGGATCAAGACAACGTCAACTCTGCATTTTGCAAGACGGAGCTGAAGACTGGCAGAAACAGCCTTCGAGTGATGTTAATCTGCAATATTCGTATCATCTCTGCTACTTGTAGCGCTCCATCACCGTGACATCAGCATCAGAGTCCTCCGAGTCTGATTGCAGAAGGACTTCCTGCTCACTGAACGTGGTTGTCCCTAGGAGACTCACCAAACCCCCCACAGTTGACACAGAATCACTGTGTTTCGGGTGCATGGCGGAGTTCTCAGCAGCAGAATAATCAGAAGTTAACCCTAAAGGATTCACTCCCACTTGATCCATATCAGACGGTTGCCCGTCCTTCTTGTTGACCTTGAGCCTCCTGGATGAGAAGCCATTTTAGTGTACATGTAACATACGTATTCATATATACATTGTAATATACTTATTTACTTATATAAATTGTAACATACTTATTTACTCATAAACATATTGTTGCGTACACGCATAAATACATAAGAATTCATAAACATTGTAAAGCCTCTTGCAAGCCGCCACAATAACATACACACATACTTATACTGCCTTCCTGGCCAACGAGCCAAACAGCAACTCAGAAGCAATCGCCGAAATGCAAACGCACGCTTTGCTGTCGACGTTTCGCTGTCGACGTTTTGCTGTCTGCGTTGGCTGCACCGTTGACCATGAAGGGCAATGCTCTGCTAAGTCACCGAAAGAGTTTTCCGCTGATATCGCGCTATTGAAAATTATGAATTGACGCGCAGCAAATTCGAATCAAACTAGCAAAATTGCAATCTAAGCTATTTCTGGGCACTTGTAAGGCGGCCCATAAAAACCATGTATTAATTTAGATATAAATAGAGGTAAATTTAGAATAAAGAGCCAGAGAGAAAACTGACAGCTTGATACCAGCACACATCTTTCTTTCTCTCCAAAATTTAGCGTTGCTTTCTACGCTGTTTAAAATTTAAAGAATCAAAAACAATTAGGCTATTCGCCTGACAGAAGAGCGGTCTGCCCCGCTGTATAAACATTAGGCAAATCCTATTGCATCGGTTCGTCTCTAGTCAAGCATCTTTACACCATAGCGCACGACCCAATTGGATTCTGCCAGAATCGCAAGAGATTCGGCGTTCACCCCAAGGGTTACTTGGTTCCTCTACCTTGGTCACCCTCCAATTTTTTGTTGCTGCTGGTTGCCCAATCTAAAAATTTCCAAGTTAGCCTCAGGATAATTTCTTCTTACAAATAAGAAATAATATAAAGTTGATAACTTATTTATCCTAATTATTCATTTTTTCTTTCCTATTACAAATTCGTCAAATGAGTACAAAGTAACCCTTTTTGTGAGCAAAGCTGACGTACGCTGATAGAGAGCGAATTTTTTTCTGAGAAAACAACAACAATAAAGCATAATACACTGTGGCCCGTTGTTGTTGTTGCTTATATGGGATCTTTGACCCTGATTTTTACCCAGCTAATGACAACATATGAAAATAATTAATATATTCTGCAAATCTGCATGACAGTACTTTTCATATAAAAATACAAAGTTGTGCGGTTGAGAGGGTTTTAGACTACAAGAAGAAGGTGTTGCAGATACTACAACAAGATACACATAGGCTCAGAATCACTTTCTAAGCAAATTTGATTTTTGTCCGTCCATCCGTCTGTCCATCTGCCAGTCTGGGGCCACTTTTTTCCACACGGTTAAAAATATCGTATTGAAACTTTCCAAAAGTATTGTGTGCACTAAGATACAGAAGTAGATTTTTATATGAGCCGATTTGGACAAAGACCCCCTTCCTCCCATTTTGTCACATTTTTTAAAAATGTTCACCTTCCAATTTTTTTTCCGGCAGCTGCTGCTAGTTGCTCAACCTAAAGATCTCCAAGATAGCCTCAGGGTCAGATGGTTTGGCTGGGATCCACGCGCGCGCTCTAGGTCTACTAGGGATCAGCTCCCTAGGTACGACTTCGAGACTTGCGCCTGGTCATCCTTCTCCTATCCTGGAGATCGCAATCCTACAATGGTCGACTGACCTTTGATCCGCGCTGGCAATCAGCTTCACGTGGCCTTGATGACATCCGCTGTCGCGAATAGAGGGAAAACCAACTGGGAATTCCTTCAAAAGCTGGAGGTAGACCCTTGAAAGGCTGACTTCTACCTTTTTCCAGCACTCAGGAGCGATACTGCCATCCGGGTCATTACGATCTATGACCGCCATGACCTGGTGTCCTTTCAGCACTTCGCTGAAGGACTTCGTGGTGACAATACCGCGCTTTTTAAACTTCTTTGGGTCCGGGTGGGTGGTCTCTTCTAGGGACCGTTTACGTTTTGTAGCCTGTTGTGTTGGAGCTTGAGACTCCTTCACGACTTTCGTCGCCCACTCGAGGGAAGCCTTCTGCTTCACCGTCCTCTCCTTCTCTGTGATTCGCGACAAGCGTTCCACCGTCCGGAGAGCAGCCCTTTTTACCTTGTTGAACCTTTTGGTTCCCTGGTTAGCAACACTATCGCAGCACGTGGCTTTGCTTGTGCCAGGCTCGTCGTCCTTAGCTACAATATCCGCTGCAGAGTGTGCGGAGGATTTTGGATTCCCATCCGAATTAGCGTTTAGAGACCGCACGTCAGTTTTTTTTGTATTTAATTTACTCATTCTGGTTCTTACGGCCACCCGCTCGATTGATCAATCTAAGGCAGCCAAAAATTTTAAAGTGGAAGGGGTTGGACAACTGAGGCAGCGCCCCGTACCACAGCAAGGCCACCGTTACTCCCTGAGGCGGCCTGGTGTCAGGAAGGGGAGCTCCGTTATAATACAGCCTAATTAACCTCCTGGCTGCAAAACAACATCCAATGGGCACGATCCCAAGAACACCCTGGATTAGGAGGGAGACCGTTCTGAGTTGGATTACTCCGCAGTAGTCAGTCCGGCTAGGGTAATCCCGTAAGAGCCGAAACTCCGCCATCCTAACCCATTGCGTCATTGCAATCATTTAAGCCTTCGTACCCCGACAAGGTGACTGCTCTTCACGAAGGAAGAAGAGGCACACATTTTTAAGTTTAAAGTAAATAAAAAAGTCATAAAACGTCAAATATTATTATTGTTACGTACAAAATTGTAAGGTTGGAGTCGCAGTAGATTTCAACAGTGCAACATAGTGCCATAAGATTGGCAATTGTAATATTCATAATCATGGACCACAAATTGAACTTTTTAAAAAGTTAGAAGTAATAAATAGTATATTAAAAATGAAGAGAAAAAGAGACATTGAAAAGATCAAGTGTTCGTGATAATTTCGATGAGGAGTGTACGAAATTCAAGGAGGCTGCACAATATGTAGAATTTGGGAAAATGTGAAGACAATATCAAACAAGAACAATTTCCTAAAAGCCCAATGAGTTTTGTAGATATCATTTGTATATTATAAAATGAAAATGTTAATAATCAGTTTGTTATATCAAGATACGAGAAGAATCATCAGCCATTTTATGTAGATACAGTTTTTTTTTTTTTGTTTTATTTCCCTTTATTTCATACATCTGTCACCATTATATTGACACCTAGTACATGATTTGACAATTTGTTTGGAAATTAATATTAAAAACACATATTGGCCAGTGCCAAGAAGTGGTACAACAAAAATTATTTACATTAATTATAATAGTTCACTATAATTATATTATAACAATTTGTGATCAAAATGAAGTTTGATAATTATTTACATTTACATTTATAATACTATTACTAATATGTGTAGTCTGGATTTCCTAGTTCAGTAGGTCGTTTGGTCGAGTTCTCTTTAAACGGCGCATGGTGGTGTCTTCTAGATGTAGCAACTCGTTTATTTCTTCGTTATTATGCCCATTCAGTGTATCGTAGTGTTTTGTGGATATCCTTTTTATTTCTTCGTCTATTCTTGTCATATTTTAGTTTGCGGTGTACTCGTATATCTTCATTTGTTGTGTACCAAACAGACTTTATAATAACTTTTAATATTCTAGATTGCTGTCTTTGAATTTTTTGTATGTGTGACCGCTTTGCCGTTCCCCATACTTGGAGTCCGTACGTCCAAATTGGCTTTATAGTACACTTGTATAGCAGCGACTTGTGAGTTTAGATTGCTTGCCCATTAACCAATATAGTTGCCTAAATTTTTCTTTTATTTGTTTCGTTTTCTGTTTGATGTGGTAGTGCAAATTTAGCTTTGAGTCCATGTGTATACCAAGGTATTTAGTTGTAGACCCTATTTATATATCTTTATTGTTTATTTTAATAGGTATTGGGTTAAATTTTGTTTTAGTTGTAAAAATTATTTGTACAGTCTTATCTTCATTAATTGTCAAGCACCATTTATCAAACCATTCCTTAACATTCTCTGTGTATATATGCAGATTTGCAGTCGCAGTATTTAGATTTTTGTCAGATGCTAAGAGGATTGTGTCGTCAGCAAAGGTAGCAATTGTGGTATTCAGTTCTTTTGGGTGTGGTATCTGAGGTAAATATGACATATAGCAGTTGTCCTAAAACATTCCCTTGAGGAACTCCAGCTGTTGTAAGATGAATAGACGAACACTCTTCATTATATTTGACGTAGAAGTAACGATCACTAAGATAACTTTCAACAATCTAATAGTAGTCAAGTGGCAGCATCGTCTTAGTTTATGCAGCAGTCCTTTATGCCATACTTTGTCAAATACTTTTGCAACGTCTAAGAATACAGCAACGCAGTACCTTATTCTATGTCTGTTTCAATTTTGTTTGTTATACGGTGTATCTGTTGAATTGTTGAATTTCGTTTTCTAAAGCCGAATTGATGATTTGGTATAATGTTTTTATTGTCAAGGATCTGGCTAAGTCTATCATGTAATAGTTTTTCAGCAACTTTAGTGATTATGGGAAGTAGGCTAATTGGTCTATACGACGAAGCAGTTGTAGTATCTTTTCCCTGCTTCGGTAGTGCAATAATTTCAGCAACTTTCCATACTTTGGGAAAAAAATTGTAGTCGGAACATTGAGTTGATAACATTCCTTAAGTAGTTATAATCTATAGTAGGTAGCTCAGCGAGAGCTTCTCCTGTCAACATATCGTATCCTGGTGCTTTTTTGTGGTTTATTCTTTTTTTAATTCAATTAATTATTTCTGTTGTGTTTCTTTTCTTAATTTTGGTTGTAATGTCTATATTTAAGTCATTGCGTGTTTCAATATATTTATCTTCGTCATTTGATAGGACTTTTTCAAAGTATTTAGCCAATGCAGTTGCTTTTTCTTCATTGGTAGCAGCCCATGAGTTGTCATCTTTCCGTAGTGGTGGCTGATACCTTATCTGAGTTTTTAATTTCTTTGTGCATTTCCAGAATGAGTAGTTAGTATCCTGGGTAGGCGACAAGTTTTTTAGGTAATTTTCAACTTCGCTATTTTGTCTTTTAGTTAATATTTTCTTGAGTTTTTTGCAGGCTATATTTAAATTGTGTTTATCCTCAGGCGATCTAGTTAGCTGCCACCTCTTTCTCAGCTTCCTCTTCTCAATAATTTGCTTTCTTATGAAAATATGCGTTGTAGGTTTATTTCTTCTAAATTTATGCTGATGGCTTGATTTGATTCCTGCGTCTAGGACCACATCGTTGAAGTGAATAATGGCACGTTCAATGTCTAATTGTGTTTTCAGTGTGATAGACATATTCAGTTGATTTTCATTTTTTTTTTACTCATTCCAGTTTGTTTTGTGGGTAAAAATCTTAGCTATTGGTTCTATGGGTTTGATGTCAGTTGTGTAGTCAAGTATTATCGGAGAGTGGTCTGAAGAAAGTTCAAAACAAGCTTTAATTTTTAATTGGTTACACTTTATGTTTTTTGTTATGCTGAAGTCGATCAGATCTGGTATCTTTTTCCTATCTGTTGGCCAGTATGTGGGTTCACCTGAGCTTAAAAATCTGCAGTTATTTTTGTTTATAGCATTAATCAGATTTCGTCCTTTTTTATTGGCTAGCCTAGATCCCCAGTCAGTGTGTTTTGCATTCAGATCTCCAGCTGCAATGAATCTTACGCCAAGTGTATTAATGTAGTCATCATATTCTGTCGTTATTAGGTGTCTGGGGGGACAGTAAACTGAGGACATGAGTATTGTCCCACTTGTATCCTCAATGTGCACAGTAGTGGATTGAATATGAGGTGTTGCATATGGTTGCCGTTCAGTATGTTTTAATAGTGAATTTATTATGATAGCTGTCCCACCACGAGCTTTACCATCAGGATGATTTGTCACATAAATTTTATATCCAGGAAATACTAAATAGCTTTTGTTCGTAAAATGTGTTTCTGAAACTAGAGCTATATCAATTTTCTGTCAGACACAAATTGCTTCAACTCAAGATAATGTTTTGTTAGGCCATTTGCATTCCAGGCTACAATTATTAAACTATTACTTTCGTGCATTTAAGCTTGTTAGTAACATTGTAATGATATTCATCATATTAGTCATTTGAGTGATTAGGGATTTCACCATGTCGTTAAGTTTATTAATATCACTATCGTTTCAATTTTTTGTATTTTCTTCAGTTTTATTGGATTTCACGACCCTGCAATTTTGGCATAGCTTACGCCTGGTTTAACTACTGATCCATCCATATTTTTGGTCTGAAGTAATAATGGATCCTTTCTGCGTAGAGATGGAAACCTTTGAATTTTTATGGCTTTGTATATTTCACAGCCTTTGTAGTTTGCAGTATGATTTCCGCCACATAGGGCACATTTAATTTCAGCTGCGTTGGTTATTTTTTTTTGACATTCACTTGTTAGATGCTTTCCAGCGCATTTCACACATACTGGATCCCTTTTACAGTAGTTTTTTGTATGTCCGTATTTTTTGCATTTAGTGCATTGCGCGACTTCTCTTTTATGATGAGGTGCCTCAAAAACTATTATGCAATTAATTTGTTAATGCTATAAATATCTTTATTGTTAGTATTTGTTTCCAGTTCTATGCTAAAGCGGATTTTTTGTTGTCCGTTGAGCTATGTTAGTTATGTTTAAAATTTTGTGACCGTTTTCACCAAGCTCATTTTTAATTTCTTCTTGGTCTGCGGAGGGATGCATATTGCGAAGAATGACTTTGAAACTTCTTTCATTTTTGGGTTTAAATGTGTACAGCTTCGTACCTTTTTGCTTTAGAATTTGGAATATTTTTGTGTATGTTTCCGAGTCATTCAATTGAACTCGTACTTCATTGTTTGTTAATATTTTAAATATGAAGTTACTGTCTGCAACAGCGGTAAGCGTATTTCTTAACCTTGTTATGCATTCTACACCTTGTACGTATACGAGGTGTGATCAAAAAAGAACCGTTATTGTGTGATCAAAAAATAAAGTATTTATTTATTCATCAACAACTATCTTGTCCCCTTTAAAGTAATTCCCCTCAGATATAATACACTTATGCCAGCATTTTTTTCAATCCTCGAAACATTTCTGAAACGCTTTTTTTGGTATCGCCTACAGCTCCTGTTTCGATTTTTCTTTTATCTCCTCAATCGTAGCAAAACGCTTTCCTTTCATCGGTGTCTTCAGTTTTGGAATACGGTGGTTGAGGCATGATAACGGTTTTGTTTTTGGCCAAAAAATTACGCACAAGCATCGATGTGTGAACTGGTGCGTTATCATGGTGCAAAATCTATGATTGGTTTTTCCACAATTCTGGGCGTTTCTGAAGAATTGCTTCTCGCAAACGGCGCATAACTTCAAGGTAGTATTCCTTGTTGACCGTACGACCTTGTGGCAAGAATTCATGATGCACCACGCCATTGCAATCAAAGAAAACTGTCAGCAAAACCTTTACGTTCAACCGAACTTGACGTGCTTTTTTCGGTTTTGGCTCATCTGGACGTTTCCATTGGGATGATTGGGCTTCGGTTTCAATGTCATAGCCATACACCCACGATTCGTCACCAGTTATGATCTTTTTGATAAAATCTGGATCGTCGTTGACGATGTTCAACAGCTCCTGAGCGATGTCCATGCGACGTTGTTTTTGCTCAAAATTTGGCAATTTTGGAACAATCTTCGCTGCCGCACGTTTCATGCCTAAAACATCCGTAAAAATTGCTTGGCATGAGCCGAACGATATGCCAACATCATCTGCAACCTCTCTGATAGTGATTCGACGATTATCCAACATCATTTTCTTCACTGCGTCAATGCTTTCATCGGTTGTTGACGTGCTCGGGCGACCAAGACGAGCATCGTCATTGACATCTTCTCGGCCTTCCTTAAACCGGTTATACCACAATTGAACTTGTGTTCTGCTCATAGTAGACTCGCCAAAGGCCACAGTCAACATTTCAAATGTCCTTGCGCATTTAATTTCATTTTTTACACAAATCTGAATACAATTTCTTTGATCCATTTTTTCGAATAGTACAAAATCAAAGAGCACACCAAAACACGACTAACCTTTTTATCTGTCAAAAACAAACTGACAATCCAAAATGGTTGGTATTCCCAATATATATAACAGACATATGTATCAACATAACAGGAAAAAAATGCGAACATCGAACATACGTAACTCACGAAAAGATGAAAATAACGGTTATTTTTTGATCACATCTCGTACACCATGTGTTTAAACTTTTTTTTTCGGACTAGTTTTTTCTTTTTCGGACTCAGTTTGATCAACTTGTCCACTGTGCGAGGGTGCAGCAAGTTCGTCATCATCAACGGTCAAAGCAGCAAATCTGTTTTTTCTTTCTGAAGTAGTATCGCTCAACCAGTAGTTTGATAACTTACTTTGGCTTGGATTTTTTGCTATTTTTTGCTTTTTGTTAGTGTTGGGCGTTCTTTTCGCTTTATCTGTCGTGGGTGAGGTTCGTGCTCTCTTTGGTAGCGATTGCAGTTGACTTATCTGCACGCCTTTTGGTGGAATTTGCACACAGGCATAAGAACATGTTGATGTCGCATTTGTAGTCGAGAATGTAGTTGTTGTACCGTACGTAGAGAAGGCAGATGTTGTTGTTGCTGACGAATTTGTTGTAGTGGTCGCACAATCCACTGCTATACTGGAGCAGGACATTATTGGGGGTTTGCCATGTGCACTCCATGAAGAGTGGAGTGACCCGCTCATAGATCTCGTTCTCTCCCACGGGGGAGAGCGCTGCACACTCATGGCGATTACCGACTATACTTTGTTTTTAGTTTTTTAAACATTTTATTTATTATTATTTTTGCTATATTTTAATCTTATTTATGTACAGGGTGGCCCAAATGAGACCTAGTGATGTTAAACACGTGTAACTCTTGTAATAACGGGTTTTTTTAAATGATTTATTTTAATATGTTAAATACATTTTATGGAAATTTAACGTGACTCTGTGTGAAATATGACATCAGACAAATGACCACCATTTTGCTCGATACAGGCATTGGCTCTTTTTAGCGCATTTTGCATTACACGGCGTAATGTTTCTGGGTGCAGGCGCCGTATTTCGTCTCGAATATTCTGCTTGAGCTGTCCAAGTGTCTGTGGTCTGTTAACATACACTTTGTCTTTTAAATATCCCCATAAAAAAAAATCGGGCGCAGTTAAATCTGGTGAACGAGGAGGCCAAGGGAAATCTGAATTTCTTGAAATTATGCGTTCACCAAAAATTTCACGCAGCATGTCAATAGTTTGCCTAGCAGTATGCGCAGTGGCTCCATCTTGTTGAAACCACAAATTAGGATGTTGCTCCACCATTGGTCGCAAAAAGTTGTCGATCATTGTTCTGTAAGAAGCCCCGGAGACCGTTTCTGCCGTTTCATCCTCATTCTCAAAAAATATGGGCCGATGATTTTTGTGGCCATAACACCGCACCAAACAGTGCATCTGATTGGGTGTGACTGATGCTGATGTATTGCCCTTGGATTTTCGGTTACAAACGACGTCATTGTAAACTTGTAATCATGGAAGATGTGGGCGCTGATCTTACGTTAAAAAACGGCGATAATTTCGCTGCGTCAGAACAATTGATCGTTGAGAAGAATAATAAAATTCGATAATTTTAATGCGTTGTTGTGGACTGTACGTATTCATTTTAAATTTCCAAGAGTTCAGTTATAATCTGCAAAAAGGAAAAATATATTATGTTAAAAAATAAAAAAGTTATTTGTGTTTCACATCAGCTGGTCTTATTTGGGCCACCCTGTATGTATGTAAAATATCACGAAAAACAAAATTTTATGGTGTGGTAACTCTAATCACTTATTATGGCCAGAGTCCACTGTGGCAACACCACACACAACCGGGATTATTTTATTTGTTGTCTCTTTCAACTTTTAACTCATATATGTATATAACTGTTCCTTTGTTTGTTTGATTGTTTCTTTAACACTTTTAATAAATTTCAAATTAGTTATTATAAGTATTTAGATTATCTAAACAGAACTAGACACTTTCTTGAAAATTTCACTTTCGTTTAGCGCCTCTTTCGCGGGTTTTGTAAAATTAGTTGTTTGGTTTTATGCAACGATAAATGCCACAAGGGCAGAGCTCGTGTGATTACACGTCCGTTTAGTTACACGGCCGTTTAGTTATATAAAACGGTAAAAGTAGATACAGTGATATCACAAAATTGTTCAATCTCATTGTTTGCTTCACCAACTAATTGTATGCGCTAAATGAACATATGAGAACCTCGCATTTATATAGTTGATGCAACATTTAATATTATACCGATATCTTCAAAATTTAAACAACTATTAATATTACACATAGTTCAAGCAGAACACGTAAGTTATAATATTTAAAAATGTATGTATGCTTTCAAGCTTATCCCTTTTGTCCAAACTGTCTTTATTCATGCACTCAATCTCACATATATAGGTATGTTGGGATCGCTGCTGCTCCTTTAATTGGTGGTAAACCGTTACACAATGCTTTTAAGTTGGCTTTTAGAAGCTTCAATACCATTCATTTCCGTAAATAGTGATTATGTCATCATTGTATATAATAGCCGTGTTTCTTTCAACGCGAATGTGAATAAAATGCTACCGTTCCCTTAATAGTCTAGTATTTGGCAGCACTGGTTTTGATAATTAAAATGCTTATACATACACATTTGTAAACAATTTTTAAAGAGGAACAGAAAAAATTGAAAATGCCAAATTCTCAACAAGCGTTGGTAATTTAATTTTAAATGATATAAATGATAATATAGTTTATATAATTACAACTTTTTATATCATTACAGTGGTAAATTCTTGGTTTTTTTTTTTTTTTTTTTTGTTGGAACAATCTAGTAAGCGCACAGAGCGCAGACAGAGTATATATCCATTGTACTGCACTTAAGGTTCCCTTTTACTCGGCTTTAAATCTGCCCGACCTCCGAAGAAATAGAAGTAGATCCTGTGGTGCCAAGGAGCCAAGTTGGTTACTCCTCAGCACATCAGTGCCAAAAATCCCAAACCTGATTCGAGCAAAGGCAGGGCAGACGCAAAGAAAATGGTCCGCCGTCTCGTCTTCTTCTCCACAGGCTGGGCACAGCGCACTGTCTGATATGCGAATCCTTTCCATGTGCCTAGCCCATAGAAAGTGCCCTGTCATCACGCCAACCAACAGCCTGCAGTCCCTCCTACCTAAAGATAGAAGGAACCGTGACCATCGGTCAGAGATAGCAGGTAGCATAATTTTCGTCCATCCGCAGCCTCTCTCAGCCCGCCATGCTCGCTTGTGGGTCGAAACAACCCACTTGTTTGCAGTGGCTTTGATGGCAGCAGAAGGGAGTGGTGGAACAGGCTCAGGGCCAATAAAAACAGCCTCGGAGCCCATCCTGGCAAAAGAGTCAGAGGTCTCGTTACCCGCAATGCCAGCGTGTCCCGGGACCCAAGTCAGCGTCAGACTATTATGTTTTTCACACAACACAATTTAGCCTGGATTTGCAGGACCTGACTATCGTGGAAGTGGAGGCCGGACTATCCAATGCCATGAGCGCAGCTTGGCTGTCACTGCAGACACAAATAGATTTGCCTTTCCACCTGTTTTCCACAACAAAGTCCATCGCCTCAAGTATCGCATACACCTCCGCCTGAAACACAGACGCATGCAGACCAAGGGCAAAGAACCGACGGGTCCCACAAGATTCCACGAAGACACCAGAACCTGAACCTTCTTCAGTCCTGGAGCCATCAGTGAAAATACGGCAGCAGTGTTTGCCGGATAAGCGGGCGATTTATTCACACTCGCGTTGGAAGAAGCACAGCAAATGTATATAATGTCATCGTCCTTAATTATTATCGATGAAATTTCTATGTGCTTTGTTTTAATTTTGAAAGCCATAGATAAGATAAAAATACGAGATTTGTGTACATACGATCAAAATAAAACTATTTGCCGCGAAAAGAATTTGGTTATGTGGATTTTCGGCAAATATTGCCAATTGTCCCACATGTTACAAGCTCCACTTAAATTTAAAATTGTGTTACTGTCTGGATCGAGTTTGCTTCTTTCCACCATGTGGCCCACACCCCAAATATGAGAGCCAGAACTGACCAAATCGATTTTGTTGAGTTTTTGAAAAGTATCGGTAATGGCGAGACAAGAGAATTTCAAAATGTGATCAAAATACCGCAACACTTAGTTGGAAATGAAAGTGAGGTAATTGATGATGTATTTGGGAATATTGCGATTAGAGTATTTTATCAGAACGCAATTTCAGTTCCATTGTTTTATCACCCACCAAAGAACATTGTGCTCTCATAAACCAAGTCCAGTTTGTTTGAGACCGTATAGTGACTTCAACAATTTACAAACTTTGTGTGGAAACTTGACAAGAATCTTATGTTTTGCTGCTAACGCCGAATCGTGGAGTGTCGCACTATGGGTGAGAACGTCTCTTTATAATCAACATTTACCTTTATATTTTTATACCGAACCATCTGGACTTCTTTTCAATATGAACACCCATTTACATACAATTATATTTTTGTTGTTGGGTCTATGCACTAACAGCCAAGAACCATTTTTTTGTAAAGCATGGTGCTCTCTTTGCATATCAGCTTTCCAATGCTCACTATCTTCTGAATTCAACTATCTTCTGAATTGAATTCAATGACGCTGGAATAGACTCTTCACAAACGACTTTTCTGGGTTTCCTAACGCACCTGATCGCATTATTTTTGGTCTGCCCCTTTTCCTCTTTCTTGCAATAATCACGCACTCCTCTTTTGATGACATTGACTCGTCTTCACGCTCTTCAGGCACAACTTCAAGCTCCGGGAATCATTGCATCAGCACTTCCTCGCTTACAGTATTTTTTTTCTTATTGGCTTTATCATTGTTGCGGTTATCAAAAGCATCGTGATAAAACATATCCTCACCTGATACTACTTTTCGAATGAATTTTCGAAGAATAATGCGTCTTGATATTTACACATATTTTTTCTATCGTAAATCTTATAACCTTTGGTTAAATTCTCATAACCGACATATTTCAATTTAAATCCCTTTGGCTCGAATTTTCCGCCCATATGTGTGGACCCTTTTTCAAAACCACCCCATCGCAGACAAAAGCACGTGGATGAGATAATGATGGCCTTTTTCCATACCATTTTTCGGATGGAGTCATCTCATCTAGAGATTTAGTTGGATACCTATTCCATATATATGTTCCTGTGTTGAAAGCTTAAGCTTCTGCCCAAGCTTTACTGAAGTGAGTGGTTGCGTGTTGTAACGTGATCTTTTTTTTTGAGGACCGTCTGCCAGAGAGGCAAACCGGTTTACCGCTATGAGGGAAGGCCCGAAGACCATAACTTCACTCTTTACACTTACCGACTAGCACAAATTTTAGTATAATACTATCAAAGGAATATAGTAACAAAAGCACAGAGTTGAGAGAAACACTCTTTACCAGCTTTATAGCTCCAAATACGTCACGCTTGCGTTACAAACTTTGCCACAGGTGTATTAGCTTTTCTTTTGCCAAGTCACTAAAAAACTGTCACCGTTACCTATATGGTGACCTAACAAACCCCTGGTCCCGGGTAGCGGTTGCCCTTAGGCTCTTGCATCACACCCATTACCTCCGTGCGAGAGTTTCTAATGACTCCCTCCTCAACTGGCTTAAATTTTCGTTTATTTTTGGTTCCCCAGACTAATTGCCGTGACTTGCCCGCCGGAAATATCCCGGTCTCTGCGACCCCCGTCTTTTTTTTTTTTTTTTTTTGTCGGAACAGTCTAGTAAGCACAGCACTCAGACAGAGTATATATCCATTGTACTGCACTTAAGGTTCCTTTTTACTGTGCTTTAAATCTACCCGACCTCCGAAGAAATAGAAGTAGATTGGTTACTTCTCAGCACATCAGTGCCAAAAGTCCCAAACCTGATTCACGCAAAGGAAATGGTCCGCCGTCTCGTCTTCTTCTTCACAGGCTGGGCGCAGCGCACTGTCTGATATGCCAATCCTTTCCATGTTCCTAGCCCATAGAAAGTGCCCGTCATCACGCCAACCAACAGCCTGTAGTCCCTCCTACCTAAATATATAAGGAACCATGACCATTGGTCAGAGATAACGGGTAGCATAATTTTCGTCCATCAGCAGCCTCTCTCAGCCCGCCATGCTCGCTTGTGGGTCGAAACAACCCACTTGTTAGCAGTGGCTTTGATGACAGCAGAAGGGAGTGGCAGAACAGGCTCAGGGCCAATAAAAACAGCCTCGGAGCCCATTCTGGTCAAAGAGTCAGAGGTCTCGTTACCCGCAATGCCAGCGTGTCCCGGGACCCAAGTCAGCGTCAGAATATTATATTTTCCAACATAATTTAGCCTGGATTTGCAGGACCTGACAGTCGTGGAAGTGGTGGTAGGACTATCCAAGGCCATGAGCGCAGCTTGGCTGTCACTGCAGACACAAATAGATTTGCCTTTCCACCTGTTTTCCACAACAAAGTCCATGGCTATGCTTACCTGATTTCCTGGAAAGTGTGACTCCAACAGCAAGCTGAGTGTCTCACTTTGCTTCTGCGTATAGGAGCTATCAGGTTTCCTGTGCGAACCCAGCGTAGCGGTATGCTCCTTTTTCAGGACTTTGACCAGATTTGCCGTGTCACTCAGGGATTCGATATCACTGCAGAAATCTCTAAAAGAAGCCCTTTTCGAGTCCCGAATTAGCTTCTTGTAGTCCCTCTGAACACGTCGATATCGTTCCCAGCCCTCATCAAGATTCGTCTTGAGGGCACGGTTGAGGAGTTTTCTAGATTCACGCCTCAGCACCTGAAGCTCTCGATTCCACCATGGAACAGGAGTCCAGCTAAGAGGAGGTTTAGTTGGACAGGCTAGCTCAAAGCTGTTTGTTAGAGCAGTGTTGAGATGTTCAACAGCCGCCTCAATGTTTTGCTCCTTGCGAAGTTTCAGTGGCGTCACGTAATTGCTACGCAGTGCCTCCCTGAACTTTCGCCAGTCTGTTTTTCTTGGGTTTCTGTTGGGCAATGGCATCTGCGCCTGCTCGCCACACTGAAACTCAATGTATCTGTGGTCTGCTGCACCTTTGGAAGTGCTTGGGCGAAAGTCCAGCTCACCACCCTCCACTGGCAAAGACTTCGCCGGGCAGATGGTTTTGCTGTGTGCGAGGGGCTGGGCAAACTGCAGCTTATTGGCAACATTCTTCCCCGCCACACTAGCCGCCACCGAGGTTTCGCTCGTACCCTTTGGGGTCGTGGCGCCACCAGCCGTCTTGCTATACAATCCGCGCACCGGTGACCCAATTGCCAACAACGGAAACACCTCATATATCCCTTCTGGTGGTATTGTTCCCAGTACGCCCTCTCCCAGCCACCGGCAGTGAGGCTTCCATCTTGTGGTTCATGTCACCCTTGGCACGCAAGTCGCTGACTGCCGAGCACCTTGTCCTAGTCTAAAGTCTTTGCAATACTCCCGGCGTATCTCGTGATCATACACCGGACACTCCGTGCTATACGGTGTATTCCTCTAACGAAACATCCATTTCGTGTGTGGCCAGGTTTTCGGCACTCCCGAGTCCCGTACGCTAAAGACCTGGCTTCATAGCCTACCGAGCCGAGGCCTCTGTTCTTCAATTCCATATTCCATGTCGAACAACCAGTTGCATTTTCATTAATCCCACACATCTTGTAACAATATTTCATGACTTTAAATTCAACGTGCTTAAACGCCCAGCAAACGCCAGTCAATTGCAGCACTACCTTGAGATTCTTCAGTGCCTCTTCCAGAGTTTTTGATTTTAAGTTAAGTAAGCAACGAGAACTCCTCTTTGGACGCCCCTTCTCGCCGTATCTAATAGATCAACGAACTCCCTCAAAGCTGCTACCTTGTCCTGCGTCAATATTGTTCCTGTGAATACCCGCGTAGAAGTGCCTCCCAGTTTACAACCCAGTGTTCGTCGAGTTATACTTACTTTAAGGTTCCTCGCTCAAAATTAAGACACCACTCGCGTTCAATTCACATTACCAAAAGTGTTCTTTATTGAATCATTCAAGTCGTATTTATACTTAATTCTAGTTACATAATTGCTTATTTCTTATATTGTTCCTTAAGTGCTAGTTACATTTCTGCTTACTTATTATATCACGCAAGCTGTCCTACTTTTGGTGCTTTGGTTATATATTCGCCCGAACACCAGCTGGTGTACTTCATTCACAATGCATTAGGCTTATAGCCCTTACTAGCTTTTAACATTAGCAGCCTAAAAGTATGCCTGCTCTTTCCGGTATTTAATAGTATCTTTTCACTACTTTGTGTTCAGGGGATATGGTTGCTATGAGTGGGCTTGGTCGCTAAAATTGACTCACAACATCCCTCCCCCTGTTCTCGTAAGATAATGCATAGTGTTGTACATTAATGAATTTGATCATCAATATAATAAAAGTATTTGAATAATTTATTTATCTATTAATATTAGCTTAAATTTGATATTCAATAGATAAGATAAGATGCAGAGTGCACCACCCTGTGTACATAAGTCAAGACACGATCTATTCGAATAAAAGCTTACTCAAGAACACCCTTTCGGTAGAGAATGCTCTAGTATGTAGTCGAAAAGTATACTCAATAACTCCTTTCGAGGTGTGTATATAAGATTCGAGAATTATCCAAAAGCTTCTTTAATAGTGTAGAGTTTTCTACTTCAACCTTTCGAAAGCTATATAAGCCACTACACTATGAAAGTGAGACGCAGTTCAGCAGAGATCGTAACAGTGTGTACATCGCGCATCCGAAAATTTTGCGAAGAATTTTCCTTTAGAACACCCTAAGCGAGGCTGCATTAGTCAGCGACACAACCTATGCTTCTGCGCCATATAGCAGCATGGAAAGGATGAGCGTCTTGTAGACTGTCAGCTTTGTCGGGCGAGAGAGGGCTCTACTACACACATTTTATTAATGGGCGCATAGTAAAACCTATTTGCAAGCGTGACTCTTCGTTTAATCTCCGGGCTAACGTCGTTTTCTGTGTTAATGGCTGAGCCAAGGTATATAAATTCCTTGACAACTTTAAAAGTATAGTTGTCCGCTGTAACATGGGATCTTAAATGCCGAGTATCCCTGCTTGTGGACAGCATATACTTTATTTACCCTCGTTCACCGTCATACCCACTTTTCAATTGCGGAAAATGCAGCAGTGACATCTCGCTTGCAACGTCCAATGATATCGATGTCATCAGCATATGCGCGGAGCTGGACACTTTTGTAGAAAATAGTGCCATTCCGATGCATACCGGATCTCCGCAGTACCCCTTCCATGGTGAAATCGGTCGTACGACAGTGGATCGTCTTGTCTGAAACCTCGCACAGTATTAAATGGTTCCGAGAGGTTACTTCCTACCTTGACAGAGCTGGAAGTATTGTTCAATGTCATTCTACAGAGCCCTATTAGCTTTGTAGGAATACCGAACTCAGACATGGTGGTATATAGGCAATTCCTTATCGGGCTATCGAAAGCAGCTTTATAGTCGACAAAGAGATGATGGGTGTCGATCTGTTTCTCGTGGGTTTTTTCCAGGATTTGGCGCACCGTGAAGATCTGGTCAATGATGGACTTTCCAAGTCCAAAACCGCACTGATAAGGTCCAATCAGTGTGTTGGCATTTGATTTAGTCTATCACACAATACGCTAGACAGAACCTTATAAGAGATGACAATAAGACTGGTCACCTTCCTTCAAAGCAGGACAGAGGGTAGCGAGATTCCAATCGTTAGGCATGCTTTCTTCTAGCCATATTGTAATGATAAACTGATACATGCACCCTATCAGCTCATCACAGCCGGCCTTGAACAATTCAGCAGGCAGTCCATCGGCACCAGCTGCTTTGTTATTCTTTAGTCGCTGAATAGGAACTCTGGCCTCATCGTGGCTAGGTGGAGGAACCACCACTCCGTCATCGTAGATTGGTGGTATCGGGTTGTTCTCTCCATAATCTCAGTGTGCACTACGTATCTGTAACCAGATTCCCATTTTCATCTCTAGAGGTAGATGTTTCGGGCTTAAAACCTTGAGTCAGACGCCTGACCTGTTGATAGAATATTCGAGCTTCATTTCTATCGCTGTACATCTCTAGTTCCTCGCGCTGAAGCTTTCTCTCCTCGCGTTTCTTACGTCTGAAAAGGCGCCTCTCTTCTGTTCTCCTCACCCGGTAATTTTCACGCACGGCTAGCGTTGCAGCAGATTGCAGTGCTCGGTTGTACGGCGATGATTTCACTGCAGAAGCTTCACGAGGCTCCTGGTCATACCATTGGTTTCGTGGCGGTGGGCGTCTGAAGCCAATGGCTTTCTCTGCGGCGGTACGCATGGAGCCGGATATACTCGTATGTGTCCAAAGTCCCCCGGCGTCGTCGGGTAAAGAGTCAGGTTGATGGAGCAGTTCAGCGGAATAGACCTCGGCTGTACGTTGTAATTGCAGCTTAGCGACATCCAGCTTTCCTTGCGTACCAGATCGTACGTTATTCGCATTGCATAATCGCATACGTATTTTAGCTGTAATAAGATAAATGATCAGAGTCAATATTGACTCCCCGGAACGTACGAACATCTAGCACGCTGGAAGCATGCCTTCCGTCGATTACAACATGATCAATTTGGTTGCGGGAGTGTTGATCAGGGGACAACCATGTAACTTTGTGGATATTGAGGTGCCGGACTCTGGTGTTACTAACTACCATGTTTCGCGCCGCGGCGAAGTCGATCAGTCTTAGACCATTCTTCGATGTGGTCTCGTGAAGGCTGAACTGACAGACGGTCGGTCCAAAGATGCTTTCTCGTCCTAACTTTGCGTTGAAGTCCCCGAAGATAATCCTCATGTCGTGGGTCGGGCTGAGGTCATATGTGTCCTCGAGACTCGCGTAGAATGCATCCTTAACAACATCGTCCTTTTCATCCGACGGGGCGTGCGCGCAAATCAGGCTAATGCTTTTTTTTTTTTTTTTTTTTTTTATTACAAGAATTTATTATTTATTGAATTTGCTTAAATTAAGCCTAACAATAAGTATATCAAATCTTAAAACTAGTCACTAAAAAATAATTTTAACCCAAATTGTATTTGGCCATCAAAATTTCGGTTCTGCTTCGCTCTTCAAAAGGCCGGAAGGTCTCTTCTCTGCAGGCGGGATCGGCTTATCGGTTTTGCGAGGGATTTAGCTAGTGGATTCGGGTGATTTTTCAGTTTTGCTATGTATATCTGCTTTCTAGCATTTATTTCTGAGATAACTGTTGGTATTTTCAGGTCTTTGTGAATATTTTCGTTACGCATGTACCATGGAGCACCTGCTATTAACCTAAGTATCTTCGACTGAAACCTTTGGATTATGGCAATGTTAGAAGCGGATGCATTACCCCACAGTTGAATCCCGTACAACCATATCGGCTTAATAACTGCATTGTATAGGAGGCTTTTGTATTCTAGGCTTAAGGTAGATTTGTGGTTTATTAGCCAATGCAGCTTGGCGACTTTCAACTTCATATTTAAAATTTTAGTTGAAATGTGCGTACGCCAAGTTAAGCGCCTGTCTAAATGAATGCCGAGATAGGTGACTTCATTAGCTTGTGGAATCTCAATATTATTGAGCCGAATGGCTGGACACGTACCAGGCCTCAAAGAGAATGTTACGTTTTTGCTTTTTTGCTCATTGACTTTTATACGCCACATTCCTAACCATTCTTCTACCCTAACTAAGTGCTCTTGTAGAGCTCTCGACGCCTTTATCGGACATTTATTGCAACTGAGTATGGCGGTATCATCCGCAAATGTTAAAATTAGCGTGCTTTCACTTATAGGAGTATCAGATGTGAATATTACATATAATGTAGGGCCTAGAACGCTACCTTGGGGCACACCGGCTAAAATTGGAAAATCTTCGGAAATGAATTCGTTTACTTTTACCCTGAAACGTCTATTGGATAAATAAGACTCAAGAATTTTATGATAGCTTTTTGGAAGAAACTTTTTGATTTTGAACATCAGTCCTTGATGCCATACCTTATCAAATGCTTGAGCCACGTCAAGGAATATTGCAGAGCAAAACTCCCCGAGTTCAAATGCTTTTCTTATTTCATTTGAAATTCGATTGACTTGCTCAATAGTGCTGTGCTTTTCGCGAAAACCGAATTGGTGTTGCGGTATTACGCTATGTTCATGAAGAAAAGCAGATAGTTTATTTAATAGTAGTTTCTCAAACAATTTGGAAAGGCAAGGCAACAGGCTGATAGGTCTATATGATGACGGTAGCGTTGCGTCTTTTCCAGGTTTAGCTATCATACATATCTGAGACTTCTTCCATGCATTCGGATAGTAACCGATGCCCAAGATTGCGTTAAAAAGCTTACAGAGAAATGCTGATGCAGAATCTGGTAACTGTTTTAGCATTTTCGGGGTAATATTATCGAATCCAGGTGATTTTTTTGGATTCAGTTGTTTAATTTGTTTGGTTATTTCTGGAAGGGAAATTTTAATAGGCTGAGCAATCTCAGTACTACAAGGTAAGGCAGGCAGTGCAAAGGAGTTTGTAGCCATATTCGGCTGGAACACGTTGCATAGATGTTGTGCAAAGCAGAGTGCTTTTTCTTGATCGCTTTGAGCCCACGCGCCGTTCGGGTTTCTTATAGGTTTTACACCTTCCATTGGAGGCTTAAAGTTTTTAGATGCTTTCCAAAGGGAATACCTTTCGGTAGAATTTGGGGTTACCTTCTTCAGGTAATCTTTTAGGTTTTTATCTTCCTCCTTTGTAAGAGCATCATTAAGCGCCCTTTCGGCTGCTTTAAGATTGTATTTAGAGATGGGTGAGCGATGTTTCTGCCATTCTCGGCGCAGCCGTCGTTTCTGTGCTACAAGTTTTTCAATTTGGCTATTTGTACAGGCATACTTGCACTTTCTAGAAGTATTTTTTGGCGTTGCCACTACGGCTGCAGTCGCTAGCATGGAGTTGAAAATATCAATATTATTATCTATATCATCTGCATGTTTTACCTCAACTCTTGTAGAGATATGACTACTAATATACTTTTTGTATTTTAACCAATCGGTTTGGTTGGTCCCTAGGCGAAACTGTGGGCTTGTATATTCTGGTTGTTCATAAAGGTTGATTATAACAGGCGAGTGATCAGAGGACAGATCGACACAGGTTTCCGCTGATACTAAAGACCTATCTATATTTTTAGAAATAGCAAAATCAATAAGATCAGGAATTTTCTTTGGGTCTGTTGGCCAATAAGTGGGCTGTCCTGGTGAGACAAAATCGTATTTACTATGTCTGTTAGTTATTGCATTATACAATTGTCGGCCTTTTGGATTAATTAGGCGAGAGCCCCAGTGTTTATGTTTCGCATTATAATCACCGCCAGCTAGAAATCTATCACCAAGGGAATCAAAAAGTTCTTTAAATTGAGTTTCTGTTACAGTAAAACGGGGTGGGCAGTATATAGCTGAAAGCGTCAGGTCTTTGCCATGCTTTCTCGTCCTAACTTTGCGTTGAAGTCCCCGAAGATAATCCTCATGTCGTGGGTCGGGCTGAGGTCATATGTGTCCTCGAGACTCGCGTAGAATGCATCCTTAACAACATCGTCCTTTTCATCCGACGGGGCGTGCGCGCAAATCAGGCTAATGCTGAAAAATTTAGCCTTGATGCAGATCGCGGCAAGCCCTTCCTTCACAGCCTTGAACCTGGATACCATTGTTCGAAGTCTGCCGCGTACCACAAATCCGATTTCGCGCCTCTCCGCATGGCAGCTATAGTATATATCATAGCTCGCTCGCTTAGAGCAACCATGTCCTGTCCATATCATTTCCTGGATAGTGGTTACGTCAGCCTTTATTTTTTCGGGGGCGTCTGCCAATTGGATAGAGGCACCTTCCCTATTGAGGGTCCGGACATTCCAAGTGCATATCCTTATATCATTATCCTTTTTTCGTTTGCGGTGGTCGTCAACGTGAAGAGGTTTCTCATCCGAAGTTTCTTTTTTGTTCTTCACTGGACTTGTTTTTTTGAGTGGCGGGTGCCAAACCCTACGCACAACTCTGTTAGCGTCAGGGAAGACTCGCTGCACACATTAGCTCACTATCTAGCGGATGCTGAGATATCTATCCAGGTGGCGCCACATGGAGGCTGTGTGTCAACTTACTAATGTTTGAAACAGAGATCGCTCTGGCCATCACCAAGTTGAAGGGAATCAGAAGCTTTACTCTTCTCAAATAAAAGCTAGGCCAGCAGATGATCTACTATAGTCGTAAATTTATTTAACTGCACTGAAAGTTTTTCGTTTGCTTTAAATTTTAAATGCACAAGTTTTTTACACGCACTTTTAGCTCTGTCTACCTCACTTAGCGCTCTCCATGCACCTTTTGCCGTGGTGCAATTCTTTATATGAAGTAACACACTAGGCTTTACATATAAAGTTAATGTAGCATGAGCCTTTTGATCGACGATGTTCCATGCTATTTTAGCAACCTCTTCATTAGGGACACTTTCAGCGACCACGTACCTCAAATCTAAAGTTAGTAACAAACTCTTTGTTTGTATAGACCACATCGCGTAATTATTGGGAGTTTAGTTTGAATGTTAGCTAATGAGCCCGCCATTTCTCTTTGTTTTTAACACCGGATAAACAGAGTATCAAAATTAAATTTTAAACACTCGCGAAATTATTCTAGGCACTCTGGGCCCATATCCTATATTAGAGGATTTCGAGGGTAAAAGCGTTAGCACTTATGTACTTGTTCCCGCTCTGAACATTCAGATCTTGATGTACTATCATCAAAATCTGCAAATTCGAAACTTAATTCAGATATGTCCATATCTGAAAGTTCCTCAAACAAATTGAAGCATTGCAACACAAAATCCATATCAGACTGGTCCATCTATCAACACAGAAATGACATCATACAAACAACGTATACTTAGAATTGTGTATATCTAAAAACTTTTCCGTTTTATCTTTTTTCACACACACAATAAATTTCAATAGTTTACTGCTTAATTTCTTTGCTTCTTTTAATAAACCAGTTGATTTAAATCGACACTTTGAAACAGTGCTACCAAGTATACCACTTACTCCTTTCTTATTTTATTCGCACAACTCGATACCAGATGGCGAATTGAAGACACCTGTAAAATAATCTATCGTTGATACATTACTCTAGTGATGCCCAAATCATCTCATATGAGTAGATTGGTAATACGAGCATACCGCTCGCCCAAATTAGAATACGAGCGCGGCGTGTGCTATAGGTAAGAGTAAAGGGGAAGAGCAAATTGCGTCGAAAGTGTGTGTATCAAGTGAGATTGAGAAAAGAGCGTTCAAAAAACTTCGTTGGGATTAATGTGGTATAGTGGCTGTTGCTTTTCCTTGTTATCGTGCTGTGATTACGTTATCTTGAAAGTAAAATAATAATGAATGGGAGTTAAAATTTTTCTGCCATGAACATGGTTCTCTTTCCCTATATTAATATTGTAGTTGCCGGAAGAAAAACTTAAACCTTGTCCTAAGCTACTCAATCCTGACTGGGTAGCATATTTAGCATTCATGACAGACATATCGAAACATTTGAATGTCTTAAGCACAGCTTTAATTGGCAAAATAAAATTATTTCCAATATGAGCAATGAAATCGCATTTCTATGTAGAAGACAAATAGAGAATAATAATTTCCACTTTAAGTATAGTGTGGAAGAAGTTCAACTTGAAAATCAAATTTGAAACATATTTTTGGAATTACAACCTTAAAAAAATGTTAATTGTTTGCATCAGCTTTTCCAGTACATCCTTATTTTGCCCCATATGATTTGCAAATTAATAGACCTGCCATGTGAGTCTGGATTGAAAAGTTATTACAAGGAATCAGAGTGCATTTTTGGTTTTTATAGACAACAGTGCTGTCAACAAAGGATAAATAACCTAATATAGATGTCATTGTTTCAAATAAACGTACTTAATATAGAACTATTTACAGTATTTATTTATAATTGCAATAGTTGAGAAAAAAAGTTGTAACTTAAAAAATAACCAATTTCTTCTTGGCCCCACAGTGCAATTTGTTGTTGACGCAAACACATTTGTATGCCACTCTCATAAATCGAGATCTTTGCCTATTCCTATAAGAAAGTTTCATTTTCCCGCACAAAACCATTGCCATACTAGTAAATACCCGCAGCCACGTTTGCGAGCACTGAAGTTGGGCCCAATTTTTCTCAAGGGCAAGGGTGCACCTCACTAAGCACACATTGACAAGCATTGTATATAATCAATGTATCGAACAGGCTGTTAGTAGTGTGATGTGAAATGAATAGTAGAAATAAGATAGGTATATGTAGTTAGAATATAATAAACTGTAATATATAAAACAATATAAAATCCAATCAGAGTAATATATCTATATGGGCCTCGATTTTAGTACCAATATCGTTTATACAACTCCTAATAGATTATGTATTTTATTTCATATCAACACTATGATATTTTTTCACTTTCGAAACGAAAATAAATTCTCAAAATTCTTATTATATATTCGATGAGCCCATTTGTGTTTCTTTATCTTCACATCTCTATTGTAAAAAATTAAAAATTTTATCCCCGGCTCAGTTTTTTTTTTGTATTTCTACTGTACTGTCTACTTTTTTAAACTATGAATATATTTTGTTTTTGTTTCTCTAGTATTACCATAGAAAAATTAATAACCGCATCTATTAAATTAATAAAAACGCTAAAATGAATGGAGACTGTGCATTTGCATTCTTTGTAATAAAGGATTAACCCAGAATTTCGGTTTCCTTCTTTTTTCTCTTCTTCGTATAAATAAAAATTTTTTTCAAGCACAGCGAACTAGATTGCTTGACGGCATTTTCAAAATGACACTGGCATAACATCGCAAGGCTCACCATTAAAATATTGCCAACCATTGCAATCAAATTTGACAGATGTTATGCCATCAAAAATTGCCCGTGGAGACGTAGGGAAAAGTGGCTTGATTTCTTTTTGTGTGGCAGTAAACAGTTGTTAGTTAGTTATCAATAGTTATTCTCTAAAAATGACTGAAAAGCATGCAAAAATAATTCAAATAAGTTTTCTTATATTTGGGTGATGGTGGTGGTAATGGTAAAAATGGCAAAATTTGCTTATTTCCACTGCTTTGGGTTTAAATAACGTGGATTATACTTAAAATAGGCATCGCATTTGTATTGCTCTGATTGTTAAGCGATTTTGCAAAAATACTTGAAATTTCAATGATTTGGATACAGAATATAAACTGAACAAAATTTTCTTGTGAAAATCGGGATCGGTGGCCATCTCGTTTTGGACCCATTCACCGAACGGAAACGCTTGATGGTCGTTCGGCTTCAATTCTGTGAAATGGCAAACCAAACTGAGCATAAATCAAGTGAAAGCTGTCAAAAAGACAAACTCCGAAAAAAGTATTGTCAGATTGAAAACCACACGTATAAAAAAAAACACCCTTTATTATAATAAGAAAAGTTTATGAAAAGTTATCCACATATGCCATGTGTTTCTATACTCCGACGATTTACCATTTCCAAAATGTCTGGGCATAGTATCCAGATTAAAGTGAAATAGATTCTATTTCCCACATTTAATAAACGAACTTTATTTGAATGATGATCCTGTAAGAAATTGTCGATCTTATGAGATTGTGTAGTACCCGATTTCAGACATACCTAGAAGCAATTTTTTTTTACTTATACTCGTATATATCCGGAAAAGAAATTAAATTTGTTTTTGAAAATATATCAACATGCTTTTTGTGGACTATGAATAGAATATGAGGAATGATGACTGTTTATGGTTCAAGGCTTGTATAATTTCATGATGAGAATGAAAAGGCATCAGTTCTAATAGCTCATGCTGTAAATACTAAAGCAACCAATAAGTTCCGTCCCGATAGTTGAGTATGTCGTGTTTCACTCTGCTGTAACTGTTCTTTGATACCCTCTTTGACTGCTTGAGCATATTGTTATAATCGCTGCTGTATACTATCATTGTATTGCTGAAACTGCAGCTGTATTTCCCCCATGAGTGCGCTCATAGCAAAGTTACCCGTATTAGTTCCTTGTGGTGTTTCTTCCTGTCGAGATGTCGTTAGTTCTTCAAATTTAAATTCGTGCTCATCGTCGTCTATACGTCGCTCTTACTAACCGCACCTGTAGCTCCGCTTTAAGTCCTTGTGTCGTCAAATTTAAGCGCTCAAGCTCCTTCTAGGGCTGCTCCAATTTCAGTGTTTAAAATTTAACCATGTTTTTTATTATTGGCGCACAATCCCACTTCTGACACCAATTGTTACAGAATTACCCTCCTGACAATTTATACCACTCTCAATACTCTGATTGTTACCGCTGGATTGTGTACTTATCAAACAATCGCTTGGTTAAATTACAACAATTAGCTTTATTTAATTATTGCTATTCACACACTTAGTCTTGGCTTAAAGTCTGTTTCATACAATAATTTTGTACTACACTTATTTATTTCAATCACTTTATATTGTTACTGTTACTAGCACGATGGACACACTGCTACGGTCACTGTTCAACTGTGTTGACGACAATTGTGTGGCGGCTTATATCGTGTGCCACAATAACCACTAGACTTCGAACGCATGCGAAACTGCCTCCGCGCATGTGTATTTAGGGGCTGAAAAAGGCGAATAGAATATAGCCTAAAAGTATGCAATCATTTTCGTTTCATGGGGTGGAATATAAATTTCTCCACATTCCAGTCACTAGGATATTAGCTTCACTAAAAATCCACGCGTAGACAATTTCATCGTGTGCAAGGTCAACGAGGACAACCAAACTACCGTCTCGTCTCACCAGCGGAGAATTAAATATAATACACTAACTAAATTTTAGTTTTGAGAAATCCTATTAGACAAGAAAGTGACATATTTATAAAACCAATTCCACTCATTTCCTGGAATATAAATTTATTGTACGAACACTGGAAGCCGCTGACCATACTCTAGCTAGAAACCCAGGAACAACCGGAGGTTCGGTACAATAGGCGCCCGAACCGAGACCTAGTTGTGTGTTCAAGCACCAGTTAACCGCTACCGTTTGAGAATACAACAACAGAAATAGCTACAGATAAAACCCCGAGCGGCTCATATATGACACCAAAGCGGGAACTACGAGGCGACGCTGCATATGATACGCTTCAAGTAAAAGCCATGGTTTGGAGAGAGCTAAATGTACTAGAAATGGAAGAAATCACAGAACAGGAAATATCCACACACGTACAACAACGACGTACCGTGGCTCTCTGCACAGCACAACAGGAGCAATCGCAGCAGGAACTACCAACATGGGGCGCCCCAACGAAGCCACTTAAAAACAAGGCCCAAACAAGTAAGGAAGACGGGCAATTAGTCATATACCCTCCAGAAAGAGGATACATCGCGATCTGGAAAACGGACATCATGCGACTGCAGTCAGGAGAGTACTTGAACGACACCCTAATCAAATTCGCCCACTGGTATTCACAATGGGTACGGGGAGGCCGAGGAACGCGAGAAAACTTTGAACGGATGCACAAGTGAGCCAAAGGAGACTGGCTAATGAACAAGGACCTCGTGTTTGTCCTGATAAACCAGCAGGCTCATTGGTTATTGGCAGTGATATGCGGGCCCGGCGCCCTCAATGTGGGAACCGGCCCTGCCTTATCATACTGGTGTCGTCTTTGTGGTATATATTTTTCCCCTTTTTCACTATATTTTTGGATATTTACTTTTGTTGATGTTGATTGCATCAATGTCTCTACTTTACATTAAAATAATGAAATAATACAAAACAGCACTTTGAATTACAATATTACTCTATTTTTCAAGTTTTACAATTTTAGGTTTGATTTTGTATTGATGCAGTTACGGCTTCGAAACGACTAAAAGTGAAAGTCGGGTGCTGGTGATCTACGTTGGCGTATTCTGCCAAATTCGCCGTGTTGAGTAAAAAAAGATGGCTACGGCAAGGACACACGTTCACTCATACTTTACGTTTGTTTCTCGGTGAGAAACGAAGGGGGAACTCTCTTCCAAAACATGCCACACTTTGAAACGAGAGCAGCCATGGTGACGTTAGCACCGGGTCGCAACCACCTTCAGGAGAGGGTTCGCGGAGTGAACATACCACCCCCTTGCAATAGTTGTATTGGAGACGTCCAGCCACACCGGAACCCCGACCTTCATCCGCTCACAGGTGGAGGGTGGTATGGTGATTTTCTCGGCAGATCGCGCACGACGGCTGGCGGCATCCTGAGGCGAAGTGTTTTATGCGCAAACACTTCCAGCACAATTTACGTGCCAGCACTTAGTCCCGTCGCTTGCGAGGGTGGGTCTCCAAAAAACGCGAGCACCCCTTGATATGATGCCCCGGTTGCCGGCACAGGGTGCAAATCACACGCGGACGGGGTCCGACCATGGGGACGACTGCTAGTCGTCGTTGTGGCGTCAAGTGACATTCCCGTCTGGGTGGTGATACGGGAAATGGGTCGGTGTCGACGGGTGCAAGTGCAGCTGGCAAGGGTGCCGCACGCGTGGCTGTTGCCGTTGATCGGGTTCGGCGAGCTGTAACTGGAATTGGATTGGTGGTGACGGGTGAAAGCACTGGTGGCGAGGGTGCGACTCGTGTGGGTACCAACGGTTCAGTTGGTGGGGCTCGGCGAGCTACGCCTGTATCCACCGGTAGATGGCCAGGCCGCTGGTGCGCTTCAAGGAGCTGTTGCGCTGGTGAGAGTGTGGTAACCCTCGTGGTGGTTGCCC
This sequence comes from Clusia tigrina, assembly GCA_920105625.2. Classification (NCBI taxonomy): domain Eukaryota; kingdom Metazoa; phylum Arthropoda; class Insecta; order Diptera; family Clusiidae; genus Clusia; species Clusia tigrina. Next base: position 80,340,277 of record OV050030.1, read on the forward strand.
ATGGCCCCTGGTGTTCTGCCCCTTTAGTGACCGCTTGAACTCCGGCCAGCCAATTCCATATGGGCGATTCGTCTGGCGTCGGTGGTAACGGGTCCCTTGGCCGCGGGGACACCGCTAGATCCTTGAGAATGGCATCATTCGGGGTCGGGAGGCAGAGTTGGCCCCGGCCGTCTCTTGGTTTCTGCATCCTAGAGAGAATAAACAAAGTCATTAATTATGGGTCGATAGCCAGAGGAGTTTGCAAAGATGTTAAGTTGTAATAAGTTATTCATCCCCTCGGGGGGGAAAAGGTTCCTCAGACGGTAATACCACCATTTTTGTAATAGGCCGGGTCACAATTCCTCGTGTAGTCCGCACCTCTACCTGGGTGCGTGTGGACAATTCGGCCGTGACTCCAATCCTGAGGCGCTAAATTATCATCCCGTATAACGACAATATCCCCGGTTGTGATGTTCGCTTGAATCGTATGCCATATTTGTCGCTGACACTCCAGCAGATACTCCGTTTTCCACAGAGCTGTGCATTGCTGCGTAAGGGCCTAGATTTTCTGGCTTTGGTTCAACACCGAAGTGTCCGGTCTCATCTCCTCGGGTTCTGCAGAAGCCAGAAGTGGGCCTCCCACCAAGAAGTCTCCTACAGTTAGCGGTTGCAGGTCCGTCGGGTCATCTGACATCGCACAGATGGGCCGTGAATTCAGGCAGGCTTCAATACGAGCTAAAAGAGCCGAAAATTTTTCGAATGTGTATTTAAGTTGTCCCGCCGTGCGCTTAAAATGGTGTTTAAAACTCTTCACCGCGGCTTCCCATAGTCCTCCCATATACGGAGCATGATGTGGAATGAATTGCCAATGCAATTTCCCTTGAGTATAAGCGGCGGTGGCTCGATCCTGCGTTTCTCCGACTAGTCTTTCAAAATTGCGGCGGAGTTCCTTCTCCGCAACTACATAGTTTCGCCCATTACACTAGTTTAAACCGAAAATGTACATTTGATGAGAGGTGACTTTTCTTATGTATTTTCATCTGCTGAATTCGAAAATCAAGGTAAAATTTTTTTTTCATGGAACAGTTTTTGAGATATTGTAATTTTTGTATTTTTCGACCTTTTTTCACGTGACAAATCATATCTCGAGCTAGGGATTTGGATTTATTCACTCAATTGCTTATAACTTTGTCATTTTTCGGTCGATTTTCTTCTAGTTGATCTTAGTTCTTATGTTAAAGTATCATCTTTACGTGCATGAAGAGAAACCACACGTTTTGCAACGATTTGTACTTTTCCGCCGGCACAGAATCACTGTAAAATATTATTTTTTTGAAAATGTGCCCTATTTTCATCGATATATTTGAACTGCTTTACCACTCAAAGATCCGATTATACATGTTTGTTCGTGATCTCAATACCTTGCATTGGGTACCAAGAACGACCCAATCGGACATTTCTAGCTCGAGATATGATTTGTCACGTGAAAAAAGGTCGAAAAAATACAAAAATTACAATATCTCAAAAACTGTTCCATGAAAAAAAATTTAACCTTGATTTTCGAATTCAGCAGATGAAAATACATAAGAAAAGTCAGTCACCTCTCATCAAATGTACATGAAAAAAAATTTTATTTTGTAAACTAGTGTTATCGGAATGAATCCGCAATGGGCTCCCGCGTCGGGCAATGAACCGAGCCAGAGCCGTGAGAAATGCGAAGATGCTCAGATTGATGGTGGCTTCAAGATGAATCGCTTTGGTATCAAAACACACAAAGATACACACGTACCCTTTCGTAATGAGACACCCTTGTCCCCTATAGTTTTTAATCTCAAACTCGGTGTTGGTGAAGGGTCGAGCGCACGTGGTTCTTTCGAGAGGTAAAGCAGCCGTAATCTGGGTTTGCTGTCGTCTCTTTTCTAGTAGGCAAGGTTTACTCTGGAGAATTGTACCTTTAAATAATGTTTAGGCCCTCGGAATCCAGTATTGGGATCGAAGCAGGCGCAGCATTAATTAGTTCCCTCCGTGTGGATGGGTCGCATTTCTTCCTCAGTGTGCAAGCATTTTTCATCAATGTTCATCGGTCACTCCGATTGGTCTTGTTGAAGCCATTTCGGCTCATTCCAGCAAAGCGCGTTGTCGACCATGGCGTGAGGGGGGGGGGGGGACCCCTCGGCTTGCATGGTCGAGAATCGTTGTCACTCGATTTGCCACGAAGACCTTCCAGGTATTCGGCGACTTGCGTGGCCATGCCAACACGAAGGTGGAGTCAGTCCAGCAGTGAAGATTGTCTTCGTGGATGTTTCAGAGTGTTTTGGGTGGAGCCACCAACTCAGCCAACAAAGTTGCCACACATAGTTCGAGACGCGGGAGAGATCCCGTTTTTACAGGTGCCTCGCGCAACTTGGCTACAAGAAGGTGATTCGATGCAATCCTGGCAACGTACGTATAAGGTCGCCGCGTAAGCCAGCTCATAGAAGGCATGGAACTCCAGCTTCAGATCCGGAGCGGATCTGACCCAACGAGGCACTTGAATGAGAGATATCATTGGATGTTGAGATAGGAACAATTCCCATCGGGCCAAAGTTGAAGGAGGCAATGGGTCATCTCATCCAATTTGGTCCAACCAAATCTGTTGCATTAAGATTCTGGTGGTAATAACAACGGGAGCGAGCTATCCCGCCGGATCGAAAAGTTGTGCTATGAGCGAGAGTACCTTTCGTTTGGTGTAGATGGTGGTGGTCGGCAAGGCTGCTACTTTGAAGTAAAAATAATCCTGCCGGGCATTCCATCCTGCGTTAAATTGGATAAGATAGCCTTGTGATTGGCAGTCAATTTGCGCATGGAGAACCACGCCGATTCCAGGATATCTATCAATTCGTTCCGCGTTTGGATCGCAGTGGGAATATCGTGCGTACTTATCAATGAATCGTCAACATATATTGAGTGGTGCAGCGTGTGTGAAGCCAGTGGGTACCTGGGCACCATATAATCTGCCAGTTGTAAGAGAAATCTGCTATGGAAGTGGCCGGGTTTTCTCGAAAGAGAATGCGTTGGTACGCTGTCTAGGTAGGTTCCACCAAGATTTGACGGTACATTTTTTGTATGTCTCCGTTGAGTACGTACCTGAACATACTGAATGATGAGTCGGGTCTGGTCTGATTGCAACACTAGCCCTGTGTGCAACACATCATTCAAACTGATGGCGTTCGTGGTCGAATGCGACGCGTTTACCCAGCCGTACTTCATTACGTTCGAATTGCTTGAGTGCAATATGACGCGATGAACCTAAGAATTGACTAGGATCAAAATCAGATTTAAAGGGTAAAGATACAATATATCGCCCGCCCAGAGGCATCCCGACGGGTCATCCGGGAGTACAATTAGAGACATGCTTCGTCTATTAGCGTGCGCTTCCTTTCGGAAGGCGTCTCCTCAATTTCCCAAAACCGTTTGAGAAGAGAATCGAGGGGTTGAGATTCTTCACCCTTCACTCTCGTGGCAAAGGCCGAGATTGTGCGTTCCGGAACTGGCCCCGTGAGGATCCAGCCGAATATGATCTCTTGAACGACCACAATGTTTCTTTTTAACCCATCGAACAGTACTAATGGGTATAAGTCCCCACCTAATAGGACTGTTGGGGTCCTTTGTTGCTTGTCGGGAGACGTCCTTTCTCGGTTCGCTGGGCGCGTGGCTGAAAACTTCAAGACACTTCCAAATAAACGAGACGGGCTATCTTTTAGATTCAAAACAAGAAGAATTATTCTTAAAATACTAATTCTTTTATACTATTTCCCAACAGTAATCTCAGTCTGTGAACTGACCTTTCTGGTGTTCCAGTTCCGCACCTGCTAATTGGTGTCAGTTGGTTATGCCAACTGACCTACTGTAAAAGTATCGACGGTGCATTCTAAATTACAATGCCCTTCGTCGACTTGACTGCGGAACTGTAACACCCTAAAAGTTTACATAATAAATATTACGCAGATAATATTAATTTAAAATACTTAGACCCTAAAAGTATGTGTTTCTCTTAAATAACTTTAACCATGCTAATCACACAGAATGTGTGGCATCTGTTAGGAGTCGGTGCTGTGAGTCAACTACTCGTAGGTAGCTTGATTCTAACTAACAACAGACATCGACCTGTGCGGAGTTGTCGGTGTGTGGATCCGCTAAGTGGATCCCCCCAATTGTTCGTGTTCGCCTTGAATCAGTTTGAAAGGGGGAAACTCAGGGGGAGCCGCTTTGAAGGGTCCTAACGCGAGCTTAAAACTATTTTACAAACTTTCGTGACGTTAGCAGCTACCACATTGCTTACCGGAGACACTTGTGCATGTATGGTTCGCACTGGCAGCTTGAGCCGCCTTTGGAGACGGTCACAAATAAAATACCCTTCAGATCCCGAATATACCAGAGCCCGGGCCATATAACTGACTCCCCGGTGTTCGACGTTGAGCAGGGCGGTACCCAGCAGTACTCTATTAGACAGTTTACCACTCGGATGGCTTGGACTGAGTCCCGACTCATCAGCGCGTGTGACTTGCGTTGTGTGGGCGCTGGATGTGGAAGCATGTGGGTTTGAGGTGTTGGGCTGGCACACTGCATCATGACGTTTCCCCCTTGGTGCGGGTAGTCTCGTTTGGCTGTTGTTAGGTCGACTTCTTGGTTGATGCAGCATGGTGTGATGCCTCTCCTGGCAGTGGAAAGACAAGTAAATACTGGGACAAGGCGTCACCTTATGGGAGGTCGACAGGCTGTTCGCGCAAAAGCCATGTTTTCGCGTCAATCCCCACCGTGTGGAGACATCGTTTGGTTCCTGAAACGTAGGACAATTGCGCCCGGCGTGGGTTGCGCGATGACAGATTCGACACTGGTCGGTTTCGACTCGTGTTTGACGGGTCTGGACTCGATGAGTTCGCGAAGTATTCGGCTGCATCCCCCTGGTCTGCCTCGATTCCGTTGGGCGCAGATTGGACATTGCCTCGAGAGCGCAGAAGCGTCGCGTCAAAAATGTATCTAAGTCCTTCCACGTAGGAATTTCTGTCCGATCCCCCCGGGCTTGTGCCCAAAAAGAGAGAGTTTTCTCTGGCAGACGCATAGAACACAAATACACCAAGAAAACATCCCAACCGGCTACGTTACCCACATACACCTGCAGAACCGCCCCACAGTTATTGATCTCACGTTGGAAGGGTTTAATTGCGATCCCCTCTTCCCGCTTTACCGGTTCCAAAATAAAAAGGGTTGTTAGTTGTTGATGGATGAGAATGCATTTATTTTCGTACTGATCTGACAAATTTCCGCACGCCTGTTCAAAACCTAAATCGGAAAGGGGTGATTTGAGCATGATCTCCTTGGCTTCCCCCAGGGTCTTGGAGTTCAGATGGTAAAGCTTCTCCACATTTGACAACCGATTGTTGTGGATGTAGAGCGCGGTAAACAAATCGCGAAAGGTAGTCCATTTAGTGTAGTTCCCCTCGAAAGGCTCGATCTCGCAGGGCGGTACAGGAATGCTATGTCCCGAGGGTGCTGACGTTTCGTGCGTTGACTGAGCAGGTGAGGGCTGCACTAATGCTTGAGCGAATTCAGCCATTGCGATTTTGATGTAGATGTCATAGCTTGCCCGAATCGCTGGCGTATAGAGGCCAACACCTCTTTGGCATCCTTGATGCCCTGTGCTTCCATGGTCACCATATTATATACTAAGTCTTAGCACATTAGAAATTAAAGTATAAATAGCACTAAAGTTTTATCAATAAATCAGATTCGATCTGGAAACCAAACTTATCGCGTCTCATTTAATATTTAGCTGTACTCTTGTAGTCGCCGATTGAAATTGTGCGCTAGCTCTCGCGCCGCTATATAATACATCACTACATGGCGATCATTCGCTTCTCACTCAAATGTCTGGCTGTACTCTTGAAGTCGCCGAATTAAATTGTGCGCTAGCTCTCGCGCCGTTATACAAATCTTTGAGCCCATCATTACAGTGGTATATATATTTTGAACTTTTTCACCATATGTTTTGATATTTACTTTTGTTGATTGCATTAATATTTTTTCTTTTTATTTATTTATTTTTTTTTTATTAAACCATTTATTTGTTATTGTATCTTAGTCCATTGTAAACTAACAATAAGTTATCAAATCTTAAAACTAATGTATTAAATATGCTCTTTGCCTATTGCTTGGAGCTATTTGGGTTCTACTAGTCTATTCATATATATTAATTAATTATAATTTTAAAAAGAAGAGGGAAACAAAATTTTATATAAATACATATTACAGATTAGTTTGTAAATAAGCTTAGAAACATGGTTTCTTTAGACGTGAAGCAGAATTCTGCTTGAGTAGACTTCTTGCAAGTATGTTATTTTATAGTGGATATATGTATATCGTTGTGAATGTTTTTATTCTTGATAAACCATGGTGCGCCGGAAATTGTTCTTAGGATTTTCGACCGTGCCCTTTGGATAAGTTCTAGGTTTGAGGTGCTCGCACTACTCCAAAATTGCACCCCAGATGTCCATATGGGCTTTATTATAGCTTTATATAGAAGGACTTTGTATTCCAAGCGCATCTTTGGTTTTTTGTTGATTAACCAATTCACAGAGTTAGCTTTTAGTTTCATTTGAGTTCTTTTCGCTTCTATGTGCTTCCTCTAAGTTAATCTACGGTCAAGATGGATTCCTAAATACTTTACTTCTGTTGCTTGGGGTATTTTTAAGTCATTTAGTGACACAGCTGGACAGGTGCTGGTTCTGAGGGAGAACGTTATGTGAGTACATTTCGCTTCGTTAACTTTAATACGCCAGTTTGCCAGCCAAATTTCTGCATCTTTAAGGTGTTCGTCTAGGTCACGAGAGGCGATATGCGGATTTTGATGGGTACTTAAAATAGCTGTGTCGTCAGCAAATGTGGAAGTAACTAGGCTGTTATTTATTGGTAGGTCAGACGTATATATAAGGTAGAGAATAGGACCAAGCACACTCCCTTATGGTACTCCAGCCTATACTAGAAATTCGGGAGTTACAAATTGCTTGTATTTCACTTTCTACTTCCGATTCGCTAAATAATATTCCAGTACTCTGTGTATGTTGTATGGCAGAAACTTTTTAATATTGTCCACTAGCCCCTCATGCCAGACTTTATCGAAGGCTTGGGCAATGTCTAGAAATATTGCTGAACAGTATTTCTTCTGCTCGAAAGCTCTTCTAATTTTGCTATTTATACGGTGCACCTGCTCTATTGTACCGTGCTCTTTTCTAAATCCGAATTGATGAGTGGGAATGTTGCATTTTGATTTAGATAGGGCATAATTTTCCCAAGTAGCAATTTTTCAACTATTTTTGAGAGGGTGGGTAGAAGGCTTAGGGGCCGATATGAGGATACCTGCGTTGGATCTTTTCCTGGTTTAGGAATCATTGTAATTTGCGATATCTTCCATATATGTGGGAAATGACCCAAGAGAAGGATAGCATTGAGCAATTTCGTTAGATGTATTAACGCTATGTGTGGTAATTCCATGACCATTTTATTTGTGATTAGGTCATATCCAGGGGACTTGTTTGCATTAAGACCTATTTTAATGACACACTCTAAGTCTTTGATTTTTAGTTGAAGCGGCTGAGTCACTTTGGGTCTAGGTAAAGTAGGGACCACGAAGTTATTGCACGGAGCATTAGGGCAAAAAACTGTTTGTAGATGTGCAGCAAACGCTGCTCCTATTTCTTCGCCGCTTTTGGCCCAACTTCCATTTCCAAGCTCTACTGGTGGCTCACTTTCCTTTGGGCTTTTTGCAACCTTTGTAGCTCTCCAAAGTGAGTAATTGGTGTATTTAAGCGGGCCCAGATCTTTAATATAGGTGTGAATACTTGCTTCAGCTTCCTTTTGAAGTACATCTCTAAGGTGATTTTGTGACAATTTTAATTTCCTTTTTAGGGCAGGTAACCTATATTTCTGCCATTCTCGTCTTAGGCATCTTTTCTCCTTAACGAGTCACTGCATATGGGTTGAACTTATATAACCGGTAGCAACCTGCATCGTTTTTTTTTGCTGGTGTTGCGCACGCAGCCGCTGATGCTAACAAGGAATTAAACTCGTGGATTGCTCTCTCTAAGTCATCTTTGTTTTTAGGAGGAGATTCCAGGCAAATATGTGTACTCACGTATTTCTTATACTTGAGCCAGTTCGTTTTGTTGGTGGTCAATTTTGGCGATTTATGTACAAGTTCAAGAGTTTTGTTAAAGTATATGATGACAGGTGAGTGATCGGAGGACAAGTCGAAAATTGCTTCAGAGGAAAACAGTGCCCTGTTTATATTTTTGATCACAGCGAAATCAATAAGATCAGGGATTTTACGCTGGTCCGCTGACCAGTACGTGGGTTGGCCACTTGAGACAAAATCTAGATGATTTCAATGATCACTTAACACATCGTACAACTGTTTGCCTTTAGGGTTTACCAGACGAGAGCCCCAGTAGGTATGCTTAGAATTATAGTCTCCAGCTGCTATAAATTTTCTTCCGAGTGTTTGAAAAAACTGCAGGAATTTTTATGACGTTACTTGGAATCTAGGTGGACAGTATACTGCAGAAATTATTATAATTTCGCCCCAGCACTGAAGGGAGATTGAAGTGGCTTGGATGTGTCTTTCGGCATATTTGTCACGTAGGAAATGTTTTATACGGGCATTAATTAGAATTCCTGCGCCTCCGTGTGCTTTACCGTCTGGATGATTGGTTTTGTAGAAATTGAAACCGGCAATACTGAAGTTGTACTTATCTGTTAAATGGGTTTCTAAGATAAGCATTATGTCAATTTCGCTGTTGTACAAAAAATTCTTGATTTCTATTTTGTGTTGGATAATACCGTTGGCATTCCAGTAGCATAAGTTTAATTGATTCATTTATTTTTGAGAGAGCAGTGTTTTCATCACTAGATTCTGATTTTGTATAAGTTCATGAATCATTGTTTGCATGGTTGACATAAATTGGGTCATACAATGCGTTAGGTTACAAATCATTGCTTCTACATTTTGAACGGGTGGAGAACTAGCTAGACTTTCAGTAGGTGCTTTTTTCAATACGTTTGCGTACGTCATTGAGGGGTACGAGGGCGCAGCATTGGCTGGACTTATGCTAGGATAGTTAGGTGCAATATTGCTATGTTCACAGCGAATTAGCTTTTGTGTGGTACACGCCTTCATCTTCAGGTCTGTGTAAACTGGACACCCTCTATACTTGGCCGTGTTACCACCGCAGTTGCTGCATTTTTTTACATTTTTATCAAATTTGTCAAATTTACATTCAACTGAGGGGTGAAAATCGCCGCAAGCGTCATATATTGTGCGTAGAGTGCAGTAGGATGTCGTGTGCCCATATTCCTGGCAATTTGAGCATTGTACCGGACCTTCCCGCTTGTGGGGCTCCTGAATTGAAATTCTACGATGTATTAAGTAACGTAGGCTATAAACAGGGTGGGTTTAAATTTTTACAGACTTCTCGTCTCTGGGACGAGCTCCACCTTAAATAATGGTTGAGGTATTTTATCCCTGTTTTTTATGTTAAATATTGTTTTTGCATTGAATCCGGCGTCTGCCAGCGCTTGCATTATTTCAACTGGTTCAACTTCTGGTTCTATTCCTTTTATTACAAAAGTTAGGCCTTTGCTACTTTTCAATTGGTACGTGTAATCGTTTTTTTTTTTTGTTATCGTCGAGGTAATTAGCAATAGAGCGATAATTTTTTTCGTTATATAAATGGATTTTAGTCTCATGTATGTTACCTTTTTTGAGCGAGATTATATGAAAATTTTTCTTGCCTATTAGGCGAGCAATGTTTTCAACCAGAACGTTTGAACTTTTTTCACGCAAGTAGATTGGCGGCGGTTTAATGATTTTTTTCAAATGAATTTATTTTACTTGAAATTATTTCATTTTCTTTGGTTGCCGCTTCATTAAGTGCGGCAAGCCTGTTGTGGTACATTGAGTTAGTAGGTTGATCAATTTAAGTTATTTTATATATTTTTGTTGATTTATTATTTTTTGGGGGGCTTAGCTTCCGTTTAATTTGAATATACCGATCCATGCCTGTTTGTATAGTTGCAGACTAAGCGGAAATTGTTGTATTTGTTATATTTGTTGTTTTTGAATGTTTATCAGACGATATTGAGCTTAGCAAGCTTGTGTTAGCTGTATACCAAAAGGTATACTGCTTATTGGTGATGCGGAAGGACGCGCGGGGGTGTGACATCGATCTCTAACTAGAGGTGGAGAGAGCAAAATGCTGATGTATAATTTGTTTTTGTTTTATGTTTTGTTATTACCACTATTTGGACTTTTGCCTATTATGAATTTTGATTTTTGGTTTACACATTAATTTAAACAAAGGTGCAATCTCAAACCAGTGGTAGAGTCACTTTCTGGGCGATTTACGTGATCACTTTAGGTGTTTATAATTTGTATTATTTTAATTTTTATATTTCCCTTTTTTATGAAACTATGTAGAACGTTTTAAAAACACATCCGCACAGTATGAAATCACAATGACAACAGTATGAAATCACAATGACACTTAATATTTCAAATGTACATTAAAGTAATGAAAGAATACGAAAACAGCACTTCAAATTACAATGTTACTCTATTTTTAAAGTTTTAGAATTTTTGATTTTACTTTTTTAAGTTTGGTTTTTTTGTGTTGATACGGCTACGGCTCAGAAACGAAAGAAAGAAAATCGGCTGCTGGCGGCCTACGGTGGAGAGTTCGGTCAAACTCTCCGTGTTCAAAACAAAAAGATGACTACGGCCCGGACACACGTTCACTCACACTTTAGGCACTTTTCTCGGTGAGACACGAATGTGGGAACTCTCTCCCAAAACTTGCCACACTTCGAAACGAGAGCAGCCATGGTGTCGCTAGCACCGGGTCGCAGCCACCTCCAGGAGAGGGTTCGCGGAGTGAACAGTGCTCAATACAAATTCTTTGTCGGAATTTTCATATTGCTAGATCGGAGGGTTTATCAACTTTGATTTAAATGTTTCAAATGCATTATGACAATCATTTGTCCAATCAAAAGTCTTAATTTTCTTTAATTGGCCGTTTAGACACTATTCAATACTAGCGAATCTACGATAGTAACTCCAGAATTTCACGAATCGCCTAACATCACTTAACTTTTGGGAACAGGGTAGTTTTATAATGTTGTATATTTGTTTGTGTCTGGTTTAATACCTTGGTCAGTTATTAAATGACCCAAATAAATTACTTGCAGCTTCATGAAGCAACATTTGCTGGCATTTAGTTTAAGGTTCTATTGCCGTAATCTTTCAAACACTTTTTCTAAATTTCTTTTTTCTATTCTATTGTGATGCTGTATACTAAAGCAAAAAACTATTATATCTTCTGTATAAAGGAAAGCTTCTGCTTCTAATCTACTCAATGCTTACACTTTTTTATTACATAATGTTGTGAGTTAGTACAGCTTGGCTCACAATATCAGTCCCCTGTTTCTAGTGAGGTATTGCAACTACCTCCTACTATCCTATTAATCTTTTTTGTATGGTACAATGAATTACTTAGATTTTTTAACATAGTAATTACTTTTTTTCAAGAACTATAGAGAATTTTTTCTTATAAGGCCTATATGCAGCTCTCAAGAAACCACTCAAGAAAAAAGAGCATATATTTCTTGTGCGTGAAAAAGTAGTAGTAAGAAATATTTAACATTTGAAAGCCCATGGCCATTGAAATTCAATTTTTTTTATTCGTTTATTATTATATAAGCTTTCAAAAGAAAAAATGTTTTCACACTTCATCATGAAAACATCTCTTTTAATGGCCCTCTTCTTGTATTTCATGTACCGCACTCTCACAGATATCAATGGAAATTAGTCTTACGCTTGTAAAAACGTTTGTAATGCGTCTCAGATTTCGAAATATTTCTTCTTCAACATTATGTTTGCAGCAGTGTACGTTTATTGTGGAAGCACTTGAACTTTTTCTTCGCTGGCTTCGACATTTTGACTCCAAAATTAACATTTTACTATATAATTTGCGCACTTAGATCAGATACCAATCTCAGCCTATTCTTATTTGTCACATCTTCATCCTATTTTTTGGAGATATTCCATGTAATGAAACATTTTATTTGTATGGGCGAAATCTCTTCTGCTTATTAGATGTGTTAATGAGGTACCAAAGCTTTTGCCCAATGAATGCATGACAGTGCATGAAGACTGGGCTGTATTGTTAGCGTTGGGTAGAACATGAACGAAGCGAAACAAATTTAGCGTAAACAAAAATTGAGTGAAGCGCCGCCTCACAACAAAATTTTGAAATGCCTCACGACTTTCTTCGCTTCACTTCATAAAAAATGTGCGCTCAGAAAAATCCTCGCACAGCACAATTGTGATTGTTGCGTTGCTTTGTTTTGCACAATTTTGAATCGAGCGATTTTTCTGCATTTTCCTGCATCAGCGTGTGAAAGTATTATTCGACGAATTGCATCAATCGAATTGCATCAATCAACACACGTTCGAAATTTATAATTTTTGTATTGCGCATACATGTATGCAGAAATATATATCGAAATAGATTTATCAGGTAAGGCTATGCATGGCATATACTTTGAAAAAACACAAAAGTTGCTTACTTCAAACGACTACAACAAAAAAACTAATCGATGAATTTGGGTGAAATTTTAACAGCTGACGTTTGACAGATCGCAATTTCTAAAAAAAAAGTGTTTGTGTTTGTGCTGCCTTCTAGCGCTAGGTAGCTACAATATCAATCCGCCCTCGTATGCTTGACATTAGCTCGCTTGTAAGTTCTGTCCCTCTGTTAGCTTTGAGTACTTTAAAATGTCCGGACTTGAGAATGAATTGTTCTACTAGTGTCTTGGCTGTTGTATGCATCTTTTGTTATCATTGGGTTGCGATTACAAATTTTGTCAGCTCGCACTGTCAGTATATAGCCGTATTCGTTGGAAATTTTTAGTAGGTTCTTTTGTATGTCTTGTTTATTTACATTTCGCGCATGTGTCAAAGTTAGATACGAATTTTTTTACCATTTGGTTCATGTTTTTCCAAATGAATCTTGTTTAAGTTTTAGTAATGTTTTTCTGACTTCAGAATGTGCTAGTTTATGGTATTCGTCAATTAACTTATATTTTACTATGTTATCTTTTATTCTTTTTGGAGAGATATATGTTAATATTTTTAAATGAGGACTTTTGTTAATTTATTTTTATTTTTGCTTACGCTTCTTTAAATTTTTCTTTGCCATATAGCTTGAATAATGCATCATCATTTGTTATTGCTTATTCCTTTATATTTTCTTTCTTAGTTTTGGATATCAACTCCCTCAGAATCGAGTCTAGTCTCGCTGAGTTATTATTGATTCCTGCATGCTTTATATTTTCATTAGTATTCTTATTTTTAGGTCGAAGCTTCTTCTGTGTCGAATCTTTATTTGCTGAATTATCACATTCGCCTATGTGCACAATATTATTTTCAATATAAATTAATTTCAAAGCTTTAATTTTTATTGAATTTTTATTTTTTATCATTCTTGTCGTCATTTAAATGTACATTCCCATATTTGAAGGTGATCAGTCTTCTGAGATTTCCAATTTTCCAATTTCATATTTTGATATTTATTTGCCTCTATATTTTTTATTTCTTTATTTATCATGTTTTTTAAAGTCTCTCCGCTTGTAATTATCAATGTTCATTTTGCCTTTTCGTCTATTTCTGTCGGCATCATTTCTTTTAGTATGGTTCGAGTCAATTTCTAGTCTTTATAGTGCGTCCGCGTTTGTCTTCATTTTACCTTTCCTGTAAACAATGCCGAAATCGTAGTCGCTGAGATCTAATCTAATTCTGGTCATTTTATATGAAGGATTTTTATGGGAAAATAGTGATATTAGTGGTCGGTAGTCATTTTAGTTAAACTTCCGACCATATAAATAGGGTTTTAAAAAATTGATGTCCCAATATTATCACAGGTTTGTTAAATTCAGGTTTTTGTAACGATTTGCTAGCATATGAAATGTTAAATCTTCTTCTATTTCTCCTTGTGATAATACGGCACCTAGTGCATAATTTGATGCATCTGTAGTTAGGATGAAAGGTTTATCGAAATTTGGATATTATAAAAGGGATGGATTCATTAGTTTTTCTTTTAGTGTATGAAAAGCTGTTTGGGATTCTTCTCTCCATATGAATTTTATTGACTTCTTTAGCAAGGAGTTCAAACTTTTCGCAATTTCTGCAAATTCTGGTATAAAACTTCTATTGTAATTGCAGAATGCAACATATCTTCTTACTTCATCGGCGTTTTTCGGTTGTGGGTAATTTTTGACCGTCTCGTATTTTCCTGGGGCAGATTTTACTCCATCTTGTGTTATTAAATGTCCTAGGTATACCACTTCTGGTGTCAGAAAATTGCATTTAGCAGCGTTCAGCTTAAAATCGTGCTGTTTCAGTCTGTCTAGTACTTTGATTAGATTCTGATTGGTGGTTTGGACTGCATCCGTAGATGATTATGCTTCTGAATCAATTCCTGAGAGTGCTATTGTGCGCATTCTTTTAAAACTATTTGATGAAATTTTGAATCCTAAACGTAGTCGTTTGAATTGATAGTGTCCATTTGAGCTAGAAAAGGCTTTTAGAGGTCGTTATTGTTTGTCAAGTTTTATCTGATGGGATCAATGAGTCATATGAAGTGTTGAGAACCATTTTGCTCTTCCTAGCTTATCTACAATGTCTTCTAGTCGAGTTATTAGAAACTTGTCATTGATTATCTTATCGTTCAGTTTACTAAAGTCCACTACAAGTCTCCACTTTTTTCATCATTAGTGTTATTTTTGGGAACCAAATAGAGTGGAGGATTTTATGGACTGACTGAAGGATCACTGATGCTTTCATGTTTCATTTTCTGTACATGTTCATTTACTATGTCTGTATGAGCGTTTGGTAGTCTATAATTATTAATATATACTGTTGTGTTGTCATTTGTTGTAATGTTTTGTGTATAAAAATTATTTATTGTTAACGGTTCGTCTTCTAGGTGAAAAACTTCTTGACTTGTCTGTGCAGTTAAAGTTTAATGTTTCAAATATTTTCTGTAGTCGTGTTTCGTTGTGAGAGTGCTGTGCATTAGCGAATTTTTTAGTGAGTCAGTTTCAAACTGTATGCCGTCTACAATTATCTCTGTGTTTGTTTTTTAAAATATTTTTTATAAGTTATGGCGTTCTTTGTGGTATTGAGTTGTTTAGAAATATATCTTCTTTTAATTCTCTGTTTAGTATTATCTCATCTTCGTTTATGTTCAGTTTTAAGGCAACATTTCTGTTGTACCGATTACAAACCATATAATCCACTAATTCAGAATGGTCTCAGTAAGCGGTCGTACTTCTTGGTATTAGTGGAGTACCGATTACAAACCATATAATCCACTAATCCAGTAGGCGTTTGTAATTCTGAGCATTAGTGGAGTACCGATTACAAACCATATAATCCACTAATCCAGTAAGCGTTTGTAATTCTGAGCAATAGTGGAGTACCGATTACAAACCATATAATCCACTAATTCAGAATGGTCTCAGTAAATGGTCGTACTTCTTGGTATTAGTGGAGTACCGATTACAAACCATGTAATCCACTAATCCAGTAGGCGTTTGTAATTCTGAGCATTAGTGGAGTACCGATTCAAACAATATAATCCACTAATGCAGAATGGTCTCAATACAGTTGCTTCAAATGCTGGAGTCAAAAGTATTGGTGCATCGATGTATCTTCCTAAAGATCTGTGAGTCTGTGTGTCTTCCTCGATGGCTGATGAAGTAAAATAGCTCTGTCCGTCGATTCGTTTTGTTGGTTGCTTGAGAAGAAAAAGCTATGTTGATGCGTCGTCGTCGATGGCTGTTCAGGAGAAGAGCTACTGTAGATGCGTAGTCGTCGATGGCTGTTCAGGAAAACAGCTACTGTCGATGCGTAGTCGTCGATGGCTGATGAAATAAAAAGAGGGAGTTCCTCAGTTGCTGCTGCTTTTATGGCCCAGCTTCAGTCGCAAAGCTTCCAGAAAGTTCTGCTGTTGTATCAATTATATTCAAACGTAACCGTCACTATCGCTGCAGAATTCGACTTGTTGTCAGGCACGTGGCATTGTTTGTTGTTGCACGCTCTGTTGTTGTTGTTGATGATGTCATGCGCATGTCGATCATACTGTTTATTAGGGGTGGGTTTTGCCGATTGCTTCTAATAGTGCATAAATTACATTCTTCTAGAACAATTGACTGCGGTTTGGTTTGAAAAATTGATAGTGTGGCAGAAGAATTATGTTGGAGCAAAATTTATGGGGAAATTTTGCTCCTTACATTTCCTCCCCACTTCGCGGATGATAGACGATAATTATCCTACCCTGGCAGAGGGTGATTTTGCATGGTGTCCGCTAGAACCGGATTCGCGCATTCTTTGTGGGTGCCTTCTCGAACAGCTCTTGGATTAGTTCTGGTGGTAGGCCGACTGCTTTCGGTCCCCTTTGATTGTAACGAAATTTAAATGGCCCACAAAAATCGACTCCAGCGTGAGTGAAAGGTTTTATTTGTTCAACCCGTGATGCAGGTAACTATCCCATGAGTTGCTGCAATGGTTTCGGCATAGTTTTAGTGCAAGCCACACAGTTTTTCACTATTGATCTGGCTATTTTTTTGCATTAACCGGCCAATAAGCTTCCCGTGTCGCTGCTAATAAACCGCCTGGGCCAACATGCTTGTTATCAATGTGGATGTGTGTCATCAATATTTTAGTTATATCACTCCGATATGGCAATAGGGCTTGGTATTTTGCTTCATGTGGTAGGGCTGAATTTGCTAGTCGTCCTCCTACCCTAATAATGTCGTCTTTATCCAGAAATAGTGTAAATAGTTTAATATCACCTATCCCCCTTCCAACTGGTTTGTTGTGCTTGAGAAGTTTATATTCAGGATTGAATGCTTGTCTCTGCAGGTCCTTGATTATAGTCTGAGTAGCACCTTTAATTTCTTCTGCGTCGAGGTCGATGGATTTTTGAACTGGCACATTACGACAATTTTTAATGAATCGAAGTGCATATGCGGTGACTCGTTGAAGATGTGTCCATGAATTTCGATGGTCAATAATTGAAGTAAACGACGGAATCTGTGACGTAGTAAGACATACCTGTCTCTTCTCTAATTCTGTGGTTGAATTGGCTGATGCCGCTGGCCACGATGACGTTGGTCTGTATAGAAACAATGGTCCATAAAACCACATGCCTTGTGGTTTGAATTGACCCGTGTTGATGCCTCGTGAGATCATGTCTGCCGGGTTTTTGTCTGTAGGTACGTGACGCCATTGTTGCTTCACCGTTACTTCTTGTATAGCTGCCGCTCGATTTGCCACAAAGGTGTGATAGGAAGACGAACCGGCAGAGATCCAGGCTAGCGTCACTTCAGAGTCAGACCACAGAAATCATTCGCCTGTCCATTGTAGAATTTGCTTTACTCTGTCCAATAACTGGGCTGCTAACCGTGCAGCACAGAGCTCCAGCCGAGGTAGCGTTTGTTGTTTTGGTGGTGTGTGTAGTCTTTGATCTAGAACGTAACAGCTGAACGCTCACAGATCCATCTGTTTTTATCGACCTTGCATAAATAACAGCTCCATATGCCTGCTCGGATGCATCGGCAAAAGCTTGTAATTCTCTCTGATGCACATTGTCCTTTGTGGTGGGAAATACGTAGCGTGGAATTTGCAAGTTCTCAAGTTCCTGGATGTTTTCTCTAAACTGGCTCCAGAAGGTATGCAAGTCCATAGGGAGTGCTTCGTCCCAGCTTAATTTTAGACGCCACAGCGATTTCATGTATATTTTTGCACATGAGGCAACTGGTGACAAAAAACCTAATGGGTCAAAGATATGCGCGATGTCCGACAGTACTTGGCATTTCGTTATTTTGGCTGTTGTGCTCCATTTGGTCCTTATTAGGAAGTAATTAGTCCCAGGTTGCCACGTTAAACCAAGCGTTGTGATGGTAAAATTATCGTTGTCAAAATTCAATTGAATTGTCGATCCACTGCGTTGATGTTCGTTAACAGTGTTTTATTACTCGCACACCATTTCCTCAACTTAAAACCTGCTGACTTGGTGAGGGAGTTCAATTCCTCCTGTGCGCGCAAGGCTACTGCTAACGTATCGGCTCCACTCATAACGTCGTCCACATAAAAATCTCGTTGTAAGCATCTGGAACCGTGCGGATATTGTGTGCTATGTTCCTTGGCTAATATGCGTAGACATTTTATCGCCAAATATGGTGCCGATGTGACTCCATAAGTCACTGTGTTTCATTGGTAACTTTTCAGAGGTTCGCTTGGCGTGTTCCTCCACAGGATTAGTTGATGCTTGCGGTCAGCTTCGTTCACGATGATTTGTCTGTACATTTTCTCGATATCTGCTGTGAAAACATATCTGCGTACTCGAAATCTCAAAAGAATCGCAAATAAGTCTTCTTGAAGTTCTGGAGCTGGTAGTAGCACATTGTTCAATGATACATTTGTTGACGTCTTCATTGATGCGTCGAAAACGACACGCAACTTTGTGGTGGTGCTGTCTGGCTTCAGAACGCAGTGGTGAGGTAAGAAGTAGTGGGGTTGGTTTATGCTTCCGCTAACTTCTTCCATGTGACCTAGCCGCAGGTATTCCTCCATGAAGGCCGTATACTGCATTTTGATGACGGGGTTTCTTTGCAATTTACGTTCGATGGCGTAAAAGCGTTGTAATGCGATAGTTTTCGAGTCTCCAAAAGGGCATGCGTTATCAACGAAAGGCAAGCGCACAACGAATTGTCCGTTCGCTGCTCGACACACCGTTTGGTTGAAAAATGCTTCGCAAGTTCTTTCTATCGCTGTTAGCGGCGGGCTGTTGGTGTCAAATTCTTCTAGCTGCCAGAAACGCTCGAGCTGTTGGGTTAATGATTCATCTTCATTCGTAGCTCCAATACCGCAGAACGTAGTCTCAGCTATTGATGGAATTGTGATGTGCCCACCAAGCACCCATCCGAACACGGTGTTTTGCACTATGGGGAGTCCGGTTCCCAATTTGATTTGCCCGACTATTAGCAATTCCAGATAACATTCGGGTCCTATAAGAATGTCAATTGGTCCTGATTGATTAAACTCCGGATCAGCCAATTGAATATTTTTAGGAATAGGCCAGGCTGTCACGTCGAAACTCTGTGTTGGCAGTGGATGTGTAATTTTTGGCAGTATGACAACTTCAATTCGGGCTGAGTAACTTGTCAATCGTGACTCAAGTTTAATGTTGGCCCGGTGAGTAGCGTGTTGTTGAATTTCCCCAATTCCATCAAAGTACTGCGGACTGTATTGTGTTGGTAATCCGAGCTTCTTTGCCAACCTGTCCGTAATGTAGTTTGTCTGCGATCCGCCGTCCAAAATTGAGCGGCATTTAAATTCATTGCCACGGAAGTCATTGACTTTGCTCAACAACAGCACATGTTTCACGCCCGCACGATTGACCGGGGACACTAATGAAGTGGTGAGTGGTTTTTCTATGGCAACTGTATAGCTATGTATCTCCACGGTAGGCTCACTTACGAATGTTGTGAGTGTCTGAGATGACCCTTGACTGGATTGACCCGAATTATTGGATGGGCGCTTAGCTAGCTGTTGATCAAAATGCACTAATGAGTTGTGTTTCTTGTTGCATTTGGTGTATCCTCTCATTGAACAAGTTTTCGATGTATGACCATTTTTCATACAATTCGCACATAACTTGTGTTGTTTAATTATATCAAAACACTGATGCGGCGTTTTCGCCAAGAATTGTGCGCATGCAAAAAGTTGGTGATTGCCTTTGCATACGAGGCAGCCCGTTGCGCCTTGGTTGCTGAGAATAGCGTTGAATGATACTTCGCGTTTGTCGATTTATTGTTGATAATTTTGTGTTGTGGTTCTCGGTCTTCACATGATTGATCTAGCATCAGTTCCTACTCAGATCTTGACGTTTTATCTAACTTCTGCAATAAAAGATACTCCAAAATTGTGTGGAAGTTATCTACGGGAACTCCTTGGCTTTTTAACGCGTAAATGCATTCCTTGGCTGCATCGTGTATAGTTTTAAGCGTTGAGCCCATTTCACTGCTAGCATTCTTTATATTAAACAGCTTGCTATAGATAGTTTTAACAAATTTGCGTTTATTGTTAAACCTATCGCACAAGATTTGCCAGGCTGCGTCATAGTTTTCCTCGCATGCTGGCAAGTGACCGATGAGTGCTTTAGCTTCTCCGGTTACGTTGGCAGACAAGTAAAACATTTTTTGTGTGTTGCTTATTGGCTGAGTATGTATCATCTTAACATATAAATCGCGAAATGGTATCCATGTTGAATAGCTACCGTCAAAAACTGGCAAGGTAACTTTAGGCAAATGCACATTTAATGCCTGTGGTATGGTGTGGATTGGCGTGTAGTTGATCGGTGTACTGACTGGAATATGTTGTCGTAACTTAATGAGTACGTTTTGAAGCGCATCTTCGATCTCGTAGAATTTGTCCACATCATAACCATCAATTTCCGCCAGGTTTGTTCGTTGCCATATCCATTGGTTATTTTGCACCAGATTATCGTGGTAACGTGTCAATAATTTCGTTTTGATATCATAGTACACTGGTGGATGTGACTGATCAGTTTCCGACTGCACATCTCCAATGACTCGAGAAATTGCACGCACCAACGCCTTTTGCTGCCGTACTAGGGCTATGAGTCCATCGCCTTCCTGATGGCTGGTCCGCGGTGTGCTGTCCTTGCGGTTAGAGCCTCCTTGATGGACGTGGAAGGGAACTTCAAGTTGCACTGGCGTTTTACGCTTCTCTCCTTCCTCATTGACGATGTGCTGTAATTTGGTAAACCGCCAGTCGTATAGGTTTGCTACGTTGCCTCTATAATCCTGTTTGCAGTACTCATGATTAGCTTCGTCTAGCTCGAGTACGAGATGATGTTGATGTTCGAACGTAGACCATGCCTCCTTCAGAGTCTTCATGCGTTTCCTGGCATATTCGATGGTTTTACGGTCTTGTCGATCCTTGTTAAAGTTCCTCACCAGTTGCTCTATTGCCGAGCCCACTTTACACTGTGCCCTGGTCAACTTGTCCAACTGCTCAATTGTTTCTTGGTGATGCGCCATGCTGAATGTTAAAGGTGATTTAACGTTTAAACTCTGGCTGAGTTATGATATCACTGGATATCCTTCTGGAGGTACTTCTGGTTGTCTTCCTTCAGAATCTCGCCGGGGCCTCCAAAATGTTTTTATACCGATTAGTTGGTTTACTAATCGGTTGCCGATTCCTTGGGTGCAATACCAAAGGATCGTGATGAAGACTTCAAGTGCAATACTGAAGTCTGATATCTCTTTGGGTACAGTACCGAAAGAGTGTTGTGGTTAATCAAGTAGTAATTTTGAATTAACCTTGTGGTTGAAATTGCCCACAAAGGAAAACACTGTTGAATGTTTGACTTCAAAAGTACATCTCAATTTTTATTTATTAATTGATTGAATTTATATTATAATGTTGCTTATGCTACAGAATTAAATATATTTGTGGTGTCTGCAATCATGTGCAAGGCACCAGCGTTTGTGCATACTTAGGGCAAATTAATACTTTAGACCGCACGTGTACGGAAATGCTGATGAGGCTTTACACACTGTATATCCGTTCGTCGGGTGTACTGCTTATTCAGCGTTCAAGAGCGGGCATTGGTAATGGGAATTGCTGATTGAACTTTTGCGTTGGAGCAGGTACAAACACGTCCAGTATCGAAAAGTCTTTTCTTCGCACGTACCACTGGTACTCTTCTAGGCTATTCCGGAAAATTCGCTCAAGCTTGTTCTCTTCAGAGTAGCCGGCATGCCGCATGAGATTTTGTAGTTCAACTACATTCTGCTTCAATGTTTCTCGTGCTTGCTATTGCCGCTGCCTGATCTCCTCCTCCAGCTTTTCGAAATATCTGGCAGGCAAGAAAAATTTAAGAAAGTCCTTCTTGAACGAAGGCCAGTCTATCCACCCTCGATTGTTATTGCGAAACCACAATAAAGCTCGCTCCTTAAGGAGTTCGGGCATATTTCGGGGTAACATATTTTTATTTAGACCGTATACTTCCGAAAGCTCCTCCACTCACTCGACGAAAGCCAGGGGGTCACGCGCTCCATCGTATTTAATTGACCATTTTCTGACGTGGTCAATGACAGCCAAGTAAGTGTCACATCCGCTTCGCGTTGTATCGGGTATTACTGGTTGAAACGCAGTACGCGACGGTCTTCTCCAGCTGGTGATAGCGCGTCCTTGTTAATTACTGTCGGTTCTTTGGGGCTTACCGGCTGAACTGTGCTGGGGTTAGTCCTCCCGTGGGTACTAGGTCCGGGTGACAAACTTCTCGCATGCCGGGCCTGTAACTCTACCAATCGATATTCCTGCTGTAGATTTAATTCCGTACCATTGGCGAATTCGGCTATTCTCTTTCGTAGTTCTTCCACTGTGCCTGTGGCCTCTAAACCAAACTCGACACAACACACCACTAGCTGATCCTTGCGTAGGTTGTATACCCAGCTCGTTTTTCCCATCCTGCGTAAGACTCTGGTGATGGGGCGAAGTTGGATAAAACTCTTTTGTTTACTCTGTTAGTTTTCTTGTGAAAGTCCACTACTCGGGCGCGGTAACGAACCCTTTTCCTGCTCGCCGGATTGCCAGGAGTCGTTTACAGAAAATAACTTTGAGTTTGCTTAGTTTGGTTATATTCAATACTTTATTTAATTTATTAAATTAAATCTTTGAGATAATTAATTAGCTAGACGACTCTACTAAGTCCAGTAACAAAGCCCCGGTACACGTTGGTAACTCTGGAAATTAGTGGAGTACCGATAACAAACCATATAATGAACAAATTTCGCAACTTTCATGCTTTCTTTCTAGTGAATTTCGAATCGCAAACCCGTTCCAGACTTACCGCTTGTTTGGAGACAAATAGAAAGAAAACAAGAAACTAAGTCGAGTTTTCCGCAGACACCGCTCCAAGGCGATATTGTCCCCTGAACCCGGTTTGCCTCAAAGCAAAATATTCAGAAGTATACGGCGCCATTCGCTTCAAGTTAATTCTCGCCAGTACTATCGCGAAGCCATAGCAGAATTTTGAAACAGACATAGAGAGTTGGACAGCTCATTTTGGAAGGGTGAACCACATCATAATTAGAAATATCCTGTTAGACGATGTATCCATCCGCTTCAATTTTTTAGTTTAGACCTGGACATAAGGTATCAACATAACAACGGATAGAAAAAAAACGGTTGTTTGCAGATAACATCCCGACCGAACCCGACCCTTAAAAGGTTCTTCAATTCTCTTTCATTTCAGCAGTCAGCAAATATCACTCAAGTTTAGCCTTATGTTCAAATAGACCCAGTTGTGCAATTCCATGTTTACTTAACACAATTCATGGAACTTTAGTTTCTGTCATAAGAGCTGCGAAATTTATCCATGTCTTGAAAACTAAACAAAAGTGTTAAAATTTTCAAATAGAAAATTAGAATTAAATTAGAAATTTATAGTTTTCTAAATAACGAAATTTTTGGACCCTGATGAACCAAAGGTACTATTACCACATGTTTTTAACTGAAGTCCTGTAGAACATTTTTAGAAAAAATTTGGAGTCATTAAACATATTTGCACTTTAAAATAGTATATAAGAAATGGGGTCAATCAGATAAAGGACACGCCTGTTTTCCATATAATCAATTCAGATGACCCTTCTTCAAATTAACATGCTCCTATTGAAGATACGAGTATATGAATAAATTTCGTTAGTAATTTGGCTACAGAAGATGGGCAGTGTACTATTACTTCCTTGCCCACATTCAACTCATATTCTTTATTTGATCTACATACAAGAAATCTCGCTACGAAAGATTGCAGTGCCAGTTAACTCCCATTCTACTCTCACTATAAATGTATAACTCGAGATCTATACAAGATTAATGAATAAAATCTGCTACATGTGTACAAAATTAGATTATGGATTTTCGTGATCTTAGTGGGCGTACAATTTCATCAGCCACTCGCACCTGCACATAGAATTCATCAGAATGAAAGCGGCCTTCAAATATAAGGTTTATTTTTGTGTTATATGGAAACAATATCCCTATGGATTGACCCACACATCTAATCGTATAGGGTATCTGTAAGACGATATAAACCGACTTCAGCTTTCTTTACTGGTTATACCCTATTCCATTAAAAAGGGAAAAAATAATAATAATTTTGTGCGGGTGAGCTGTTTTTCAACTACCAGAAGGAGGCATGGCAGATATGGACATGTTTCATTTATCCCGGTTATAGTGCATGAATCGTCTTTTGAGATAAATGCATTCTGTGTGCTAGTAATTTTTACTAGAGAAATGTCAGTACCAGTATCGACTAGAAATGTTAGTGAATTATTCTTATTTTTTAGTCTTAATATAATTACTTATGTTATTATTAATGGTTAGTTTTTATATTTTTAATTTAACTTTCCCCGAGCAACCATTTAATCTTACTGCTCTTTGTCGGGGTGGTTGGAGTTTCCCCTCATTATTATATCCTACATCAGTTTCTACTTGTTCACATTGAATTATGTAGATTCTTCAATTATTGGTCCTATTGCCATTTCTTGGCAATCGACTTCTGTATCCACTTCTGTTGTTGTTTTGTATTGGATTGGCGTTTTATCGGTGGCAACCTTCCTGCTGAGTTTGTCCGCGATTATTTTGATAAAATCGTGGTATTTGGTTGTTAGTATAGTTAGTTGTATTATGTTGAGTTTGACGGAAATTGTTATTTTGTTGTCTAGGGGGATTAAGAATTCCTCTTCCAATATGTGGTGTGAATCTCCGAAGCCGTCGGTTTTGCCATCATTGATGTATGTTGAAAGAGAATATTCTGCTTTCATTACTTCCAGATGCTTCTTTTACGATTTGTACTGCCTCTTGAAAAGTTTTAATTCTGCTTGCAGTTATCGTCTGTTCATTGTTGATTCCATTTTTGAAGACGTTAAAAGCTATTACATCATTTGATTTTAAAATTATTGGCTTATGTACTTCGCTTATATTCTGCGCGTGCCGCGTGCTTGTTATTTCGTCTAATATTGTATTTGGTGACTTTTTCGGTTTGAATATATTTTGTAGAGTTAGTATGAGATTTGGTGTGTTTTTTCAATTATTAGTAGAATTTCAATTTTTTGTCTTAATTGATTCGGTATTTTAGTGTTTAAAACAAAACTAAAAAATATGTTTGTTTGATTTGTAAGCACAGCATCGCCTATTATTTTAATTATATTTATGAATTTATTCGCATCGTTATATTTTCCTGAGAATTCAGGTATAATTTTCAAAGAGTTTTATATATGAAAAGTTGAGATATTGATAACTTTATATATTTGAGAATGTAAATGTGTAAATTCTAGTTTGCAATCTAGTTGTTGTGGAGTCAGTGATTCTAATTCTTTAGTAAAATTGGTTTTTATCTTGTCTGTCTATATTTATCTTTAGATTTTTGATATCAGAGAGCTTTCTATTAGTGTTTTTCTTTAAGCTCATTAAAATTTTATTTAATTCAGTTATAGATTCAGTTCGCAAATTGCGATCAATTTGGGGTCAGAATAATGCTCCAAAAGAGTCAACTGTAAAGAGATTAATGGATAAATTTGCCGAAACTGGGTCTGTTAGTGATGTAAAGACAACAACGCGCCATCGACCAGGTCGATCGACCGAAAATGTCGCAGCTGTACGTGATGATGTCGCTCAAACTCCATCCACCTCAATTCGACACCGAGCTCAGCAAATTGGTGTCTCCAAATCCACTATGCAGCGAATTTTGACGAAAGATTTGCATCTTCATGCTTTGTATGCATTTGACTCAGGAACTGAAGCCAGCTGACCGTGGACAGCGAAGGGAGTTCGTTAATTGGGTATTGGAGAGACAACATGAAAATGCTGATTTTGCCGCTAAAATCATCTTCAGTGACGAGGCCCATTTCCATCTTGATGGCTTCGTCAACAGGCAGAATTGTTGCATTTGGGGTGAGGAAAATCCTCGAGTGATTCACGAGAAGCAAATGCATCCTCAACGTGTCACTGTGTGGTGTGGTTTTTGGGCTGGAGGAATCATTGGACCTTTTTTTTATGAAAATGAGGCAGGTCAAGCGCAAACAATCAATGGTGTTCGGTATCGTGAAATGATAACCAGTTTTTTCTTGCCTCGAATTGAAGAAATGAATGTGGAGGGCATGTGGTTCCAACAAGACGGCGCCACATGTCATACAGCCAGAGAAACAATTTAATTGCTGCATCAGTCATTTCCCGGTCGTGTTATTTCGCGTTTTGGAGATGAGAATTGGCCGCCTAGATCGTGCGATTTAACACCATTAGATTTAGTATGTATTTATTTTGTATAAAATTACTATAAATAAAATACTTAAACCAAATATTATGACTGAGTCACCTCTAGTCATTACATATTCTTCAATAATAAATGTTCTTAATATTGTAATTAGAATTTTATATAAAAATATGAAATATATATAATATATATAAGTGTATTATATCTGAGGGGAATTACTTTGAAGGGGACAAGATAGTTGTTGATGAATAAATAAAAACGGTTATTTTTTTTTATCAAACCTCGTATATATATAAAAGTAAAAAAAAAATATTGTACTTATTACTGTAGTGCACTTTCCTTGCTTTGTTTAATTTACCCTTCACCAGCATCTTATCGCTGTTGGTCGTGGCTAGATTTAATTCTCGGTATAATGCACCCTGAGTGCGGCGATTACGGACAGCTTTTCCTCCTCTGCACTTCTTCTTTGGTTTGTCGTCTTTTTGCAGTTCCTGGTGTTTTTGTTTGTTATACTCTGTTTGACGTTGTTGATAATCCTTCATCGTTATAGGCTTTGGTCCAAGCCTCAAAGTTACTTATCTTGGGCAACCAGGTGTTGGTGATCCTCGGTTGTATTCTTGATTTGCTATGGAAGTTGTTAGTTTGGCTTCAGGGTATCATAGTTTCTCCCATTTAGCAAAAATAGAGTCGAATCTTCATTCTGTCAAAGGGTAGGAAACCCTGCCCTCTCATCTTACATTCTCTTATTGCACTTATATTTATGTTTATCTACTCTCACCCACTATGTAACATGAATATCGTCTAGTTCAATAAAGTTCAGTTTATACTCAACAATTGTCGCCTTCACTACATGGTGTCAGAAGTGGTGCCTAATAAAGATAAAAGATAAAAATTAATAAAGAATGGTAAATGGAGGTGAAGAATCAAATTCGGCGTCATCATTTGTAAGACCTCCCAAACCATTACAAGTCACGGGCAACAATGCATCAACGGCTTGGAAAAGCTGGATACAGCAATATAAATGGTTTTCCACAGCTGCACAGCTTGACCAAAAACCGGCAGAAATTCAAGTGGCGACGTTGATGTCGTGCATCGGTGCGGAAGCTATCAACATATACAACTCGTTCTCGCTAACGGAGGCAGAACAACTTAATGTGAAAAAAATAATACAAAAGTTCGACGAACACTTTGCTCCAAAAATAAGTGTTACTTTTGAGCGATATACATTCAACACAATGTTTCAATCTGAGGGTGAAGCGTTTGATGAATATTTTACAAAAATAAAGAACCAAGCAAAAAATGTGATTTCGGTGTTATTGAGGATTCTCTATTACGGTACAAAATTGTGGTTGGCATAGGTAGTGATTCAGTGATAGAAAAATTACTCGCTGAAGACGATATCGGGTTGGAAAAAGCTATTAAAATTTGTAGAGCGAGTGAGATGGCTACACAGCAGCTTAAAGAACTCCATAAAAAAGAAGAATTAAAAGTAGAGGCAATTCGCAAATATGCAAAATCCAAACGGACGGCAAATAAATGGAACGAAAATAATAAAGCAGTCTACGATTGCAAACGGTGCGGTCAACAGCATGAGAGTCGTAATTGCCCAGCATTTAACAGAACATGCAACATCTGTAACCGTAAAGGGCACTTCTCTCAATGCTGCTTTCGATCTAAGCGCAGCGAACATAAACACGTTGACGCTCTGCAGCAGAATGCAAATACTGACTCTGACGCCGACAGTGATCTCTTTGTTTTGACTGTTAACAAAGCAGAAACAAACAAAGACGAAAAAGAAAATTGGTATGAAGAGATAATGGTCGACAACAACAAAATAAAATTCAAGCTGGACACAGCGGCTCAATGCAATGTAATTCCTCTAAGTCTGATAGACAATAATAAATCAAATAAAATGCAAGCCGTGAATAACAAATTAATTGCGTTTGGAGGTGGAAAAATCGATGTTTGTGGTGAAATTCTCCTAAATTGTGCTGTGCGGAATAGAAAATTCAAAGCAAAATTTTTGGTGGTAGAAGATTTTCCCAACTTTGAACTGCTTTTAGGCAAACAAGATTGCGAACGTTTTTCACCGATACTTAGAGTAAATGAGCTCAATTTTGATACAAAAATATTTGACGGATTAGGCAAGGTAAAAAACTTTGTATATGACATCGATTTGGTCGAAAAGGAAATAGACAACATGGTAAAGCTAGGAGTATTAACAAAGACAGACGAGATTACCCCTGCAGCGTCACCGATGGTTGTAGTTAAGCAAAAAGATAAGATCCGTGTTTGCATTGACCCAACAGACATAAACAAGAACATACACAGACGATATCACCCACTAAAAACAATCGACGAGATAACAGCAAATATTGAAAATTCTAAATGGTTTACTCTATTAGATTGTAAAAAAGGATTTTGGCAGATTGAGGTCACGGATCGTACACGAAAATACTTAACGATTGCAACACCATGGGGGCGTTATTCTTATGAAAGGCTACCATTTGGACTAGCATCAGCGCCCGAGGTATATCAACAGCTAATGTCCCAACTATTTGAAAATGCGCAAAATACAGAAGTGTCAATGGACGATATTCTGATACACGCTGAAACAAAAAAACAGCTTGAAAAGCAAACTGAGGCAGTAATTAAAATATTAAAAGACGCAGGTTTGAAGCTAAACAAAGATAAATGTGTGTTTAATGTAAACAAAGTTAAATTTTTAGGTCACATTTTAACCTCTCATGACATTGAAGCAGACCCGGATAAGATAACGGCCATAAATCAACTTAAACGACCAGAAAACAAAACGCAGCTTCAACGAATATTAGGTATGGCAACGTATTTATGTAAATTTATACAAAATTTTTCGGAATTAACAGCCCCACTTCGATCACTTTTAAAGAAAGATGTTCTTTGGACCTGGTCGCCTGAGCATGAAACATCATTTAAAAACCTCAAAACCGTAAAAAAACACCCGTGCTCCGCTACTTCGACCCGAATCACGATGTAAAACTTCAAGTAGACGCTAGTAAATCCAGCGTAGGCGCTGCACTACTCCAAAATGACCAACCGGTAGCTTATGCGTCAAAATCACTATCGAAAGCAGAGCAAAATTATGCGCAAATCGAGAAAGAGGCGACAGCGATTAGATTCGCTTGTGCGAAATTTCACGAGTACATATACGGCAAAAAATTGATAATCGAAACTGACCACAAACCTCTAGAATCCATCTTTAAAAAACCTCTTCATTCAGCCTCTCAGAGATTCCAAACAATTTTACTACGCGTTATATCATATTCTCCACAAGTAATATATAGGAAAGGGACAGAAATTAAATTAGCCGAAACTCTAAGCAGAGACTGCGAAAATAAACAAAATGCAGATACCGAGGAAGTAATAGAAGTCCACACAGTCGCTAAATTCACCACAACTACAATACATAAAATATATGCCGAAACAGCTAAGGATAGCAAATTACAAAAGCTTATTCAATTCATACTCGATGGGTGGCCATCATCTATATCTGAGTTACCGAAATTCGCGAGTTTTGGAATTTTCGTGACGAACTAACATATTTGAACGGAATAATCTACAAATCCACCAAAATACTAATACCAAAATCACTACAGACTGATATTTTAACAAAAATTCATTCAGGACATCAGGGAATTCAAAGATGCATAAGCAGAGCACGATCAGTCGTATTTTGGATCGGCATGCACAAGGATATTAAAAACTTCGTTGAAAAATGTGCCATCTGTGAGTCTTACCAACCATCAAAACAAAAAGAACCATTAATCATAAAACCTATACCTTCATTACCATTTGAAACCGTGGCAACAGACATATTTCATTTCCAAGAAAAAGATCATTTGTTAATTGCTGATAGCTATTCTGGTTTCATTGACTTTGCAGTGCTTGAACAGTCAACGTCATTTGAAGTTATAAAACTTTAAAAAAACTGGTTTTCCACACACGGAATTCCAGTAATATTGGAGTCAGACAACGGACCACAATTTAGTTCCAAAGAATTTTCAAACTTTACAAAATCTTGGGCCATACAACATCAAACATCAAGTCCTTATTACCCGAGATCAAACGGCCTTGCCGAAAGGTACGTGCAGACAGCAAAGTCTATTTTGAAAAAATGCTCAAAGGACAATAGCGATATTTTTCTTGCCTTACTGAATTATAGAAACACACCAAGAAATGATGAATTAGAATCTCCGAATCAACGTTTAATGAGCCGAATCACAAGAAGTACAATACCGACATCAAACGAAGTATTAAAACCCCGAGTAGTAGCAAATGTACAAGCCAATATGAATAAACTAAGGAACACGTACAAAGAAAATTATGATGAAGGTACAAAACGTTCTCAGCCGATACAACATGGTGATCGTATCAGAGTACAACGCGGACATCGTAACTGGGTATCCGCAACAATTGAAAATGAAAACAAAAATACGCCACGCTCCTTCTACATTAGAACTGACGACGGTAAACTCATAAGACGTAATTCAATTCACATACAACCAACAAAAGCATACATACCAGTACCACAAACAATTGTACCAGACATACCTGAAACCACAGAATCAACGGACACATCTCGTACGACAACGGCGGAATGTGAGATGACCAAACCATCATTACCAGCAATCAAGATGTCACGCTATGGCCGTACTATTAAAGAACCAGATCGCTATAAACCTTAAAATGGAAACTAGTCTACTCGCATATACTATACATATTTATATTTAACAATGAATTAAAGTCATTATTTTATTGAAGTCATTTTCTTTTATATCTAACTTAAAAAGGGGGATGTCAAAGGGTCTCTCTCATCTTACATTCTCTTATTGCACTTATATTTATGTTTATCTATTCTCACCCACTATGTAACATGAATATCGTCTAGTTCAATAAAGTTCAGTTTATACTCAACAATTGTGTCGCCTTCACTACACATTCCCAAGGTGTTTTTTTTTGGATTGGCAGGATTTGATTTGTCGGGATCAGCTCATTTGGATTGAGTCGGTAGGATCGGAATTTTCGGTTTGCCAGGATCAATTTATCCAGATTCAATTTGGCAGGATCGCCATATGATATATGTTTTTAGTATGTTCTTCATAAAAGTTAAAGATGATGATGTTTGGTTGAAGGCTATTTAATATATTATTTTAAAAGTCACTTTGAAATATTAGGTAATTGTAATATTTTAAAGTTGAAAGTCCGGACCAATTTTCTCAGGCATGCTGGTCGCTGCCAGTTACCATGGCAAGTCCGAAGATTGCCGAAGTGTTCATTTGCTGAAAATATATTTCTTTTTTAAAAGAAAAGAAAGGCAAGTCCAGAAGAACTGCCATGGAATAAAAAGATATACAACTGCTTCTCTTGAACTCCCAGGTTATTCTCTGTTCATTCTCTGATTTTTATTTAAAAAGAAAACGTAAAGTGTTATACTTAAACTCTAAACTAATATGTTATATACGAGTATTTGTTATACGATAAAACCACCCTAAGTGCAAGGCGCACGCCTGTATAGCGTATTCATTTTACTGTCATAAAATGTACTCGATTGGTGCATTTTATTTACTCACGCTCGTGGGCTGCAGTAGAATGCTGGCAAACGCGCCGTAGTACATAGTATGTGTTCTGCTTGCTTTGGTGAAAGAAGATCGCCTACTTGTCGCTTAGCCCGTTCCCAGCGCTACCAGTCGCAGCGGCTGGTTCCTAGGCGTGATAAATTAGAGTGACAATTTATGGCACGAGTGTTGAGTGTCGAGCCCTGTCTGGATCATCCGACGCTTTCGTTATCACACCAACAAATATCGTGGGAGAATAAAATAATAATGAGTGCGGGTTGATATTTCATTAAAATATTAAATTACAAATTTGTCTAGAAACGTTATAATCATAAACTTATGTAATACAAATATAAATTTTTGGAAAACTTTTCCATTCTAATGCCATTATCGCTGAAGAGCGATATTCATTAATAATTTGGATTATGCATGACCTTGTACGCAGCAATTAATGGTGAAATAATGTTTTTTTTTATTTAATCATTTTGTGTTGTCAATAAAATTGTACTTTGATTTTAAGCTCCCTCTTTTGGAATCTCTGGTTTTAAATTATAGTACCCATAATTTTGAGTTGTAAGAAATCAAAGCAAGTTCCTAAAACGAATGCTACAATGTGACTGAATCCACTAGATATAGTTGGCGAATTAATCATCTTACACCACCACTACATTTTTTTTTTGTTAGATAAGTCATCTCGAAAAACGCTAGATGTAATATATCTAAACTGACTCAACTTTGTTGCTCATAGGTCATTTTTCCAGAAATAAAATCGTATTGCGAAATATGACAACGTATTTGATAACCCATGCTCGATGCACGCAGAACTCATAACCCATTAATTAATATCATTTGGTAGAATATATAGGCATATCTGGTACAATATATAGGCATATCTGAGCTGTATCTTTTGTGTCCTCTTGCAGGATTTAACTTTGTTATTCTTTTTTTAAATAATTATTATACAAAATAAAATAAGATTTCTTATATTTTGCCTATGGTAAAGTTAGTACTGTAAAATTAATACTTCTGTGTATTCTGTTTAAAAAGTGTTATGGAAAGGTGTCAACATATTAACTATATGTCCAATTATTTTCACTCACATGTTTTTTTTTTAAATAATCAAAGCTTTTAATTTATATAATTTTACTGATATTAAAATACTACTGTCACCGTCCTTGTAAATGAAATTCTTAATAAGGCATAGTTTAGTAAGTATATAAGTTATGCATAACTATGTAGAAAGTGCACGCAACTCGAGCGTGGGTGAGCCGAAATTAAACTTGTTTGTATAAAAATTTAAATTTTAATAATACGAAAAATACAAAAATTTTGTTTTAATTTCGCAATTCCCGATTTTTACGTGATGATTATATTCTTATATATAAATATACATTCAACATTTTTAGAAGACTATGTAGCACTAAATGAAAGTTATATAAAAGCAGATTCAGAGCAACTACAATTTCCAGAAATCGCACACGTACACAAGAATTCCTCTGATTTAAAGAGACTTGGTGAGATATTTCAAACAATTGATGTTAAGAATGGTAAGTAAATAAATTTATATTTGTGATATAACATTCCTATATCATGTATTTTAAAAAGTTTGGAAATTTGTATATATATATATATATATATATATATATATATATATATATATATATATATATATATATATATATATATATATATAATATAATATAATAAAAACCATTCATATATCACACAAGCTCCGCCCTTATATATATATATATATATATATATATATAAAAACCATTCATATATAACACAAGCTCCGCCCTTATGACATTTATCGTTGTTTAAAACCAAATAACTAAATACCGCGAAAGAGACCTTTAAACGAAAGTGCAAGTTTTCAATAAAGTGTCTAGTTCTGTTTAGATAAACTAAATACTTATAATAACTAATTTATAATTTAATAAAAGTGATAAAGAAACAATCAAACAAAGGAACTGTTATATACATATATCAGTTAAAAGTTGAAAGAAACAACAAATAAAGTAATCCCGGTTGTGTGTGGTGTTGCCACAGTGGACTCTGGCCATAGTAAGTGATTAGAGTTACCACACCAAAATTTTGTTTTTCGTGATATTTTACATACTTTATAATAATAAATAAGATTAAAATATAGCAAAAATAATAATAAATAAAATTTTTAAAAAACTAATAAACAAAGTATAGTCGGTAATCGCCATGAGTGTGCAGCGCTCTCCCCCGTGGGAGAGAACGAGATCTATGAGCGAGTCAGTCCACGCTTCGTGGAGTGCACATGGCAAACCTCCAATAATGTCCTGCTCCAGTATAGCAGTGGATTGTGCGACAACTACAACAAATTCGTCAGCAACAAAAACATCCGCATTCTCTACGTACGGTACAACAACTACATTCTCGACTACAACTGCGACATCAACATGTTGTTCTCCCTGTGTGCAAATTCCGCCAAAAGGCGTGCTGGTAAGTCAATTTGGCTCCTTGGCACCACAGGATCTACTTCTATTTCTTCGGAGGTCGGGTAGATTTAAAGCCGAGTAAAAGGGAACCTTAAGTGCAGTACAATGGATATATACTCTGTCTGAGTGCTGCGCTTACTAGATTGTTCCGACAAAAAAAAAAGTCAACTGCAATCGCTACCAAAGAGAGCTCGAACCTCACCCACGACAGATAAAGCGAAAAGAACGCCCAACACTAACAAAAAGCAAAAAAATAGCAAAAAACCCAAGCCAAAGTAAGTTATCAAACTACTGGTTGAGCGATACTATTTCGGAAAGAAAAAAACAAATTTGCTGCTTTGACCGTTGATGATGACGAACTTGCTGAACCCTCGCACAATGGACAAGTTGATCAAAATGAGTCCGAAAAAGAAGAAGCAACTAGTCCGAAAAAAAAAGTTTGAACAAACCACCCCTTACATACGTACAAGGTGTAGAATGCATACGTACGAATGCAGACGTTAAGAAATGCGCTTACCGCTGTTGCAGACAGTAACTTCATATTTAAAATATTAACAAACAATGAAGTACGAGTTCAATCGAATGACTCGGAAACATACATAAAAATATTCAAAATGCTAAAGCAAAAAGGTACGAAGCTGTACACATTTAAACCCAAAAATTAAAGGGATTTCAAAGTCATTTTTCGCAATATGCACCCCTCCGCAGACCAAGAAGAAATTAAAAATGAGCTTGGTGAAAACGGTCACAAAGTTTTAAACATAACTAACATAACTCAACGGACAACAAAAAAACCGCTACCACTGTTTAACATAGAACTAGAAACAAATACTAACAATAAAGATATTTATAGCATTAACAAATTTGTGCATTGCATAGTAGTTTTTGAGGCACCTCATCATAAAAGAAAGTCGCGCAATGCACTAAATGCAAAAAATACGGACATACAAAAAACTACTGTATAAGGGATCCAGTATGTGTGAAATGCGCTGGAAAGCACCTAACAAGTGAATGTAAAAAAAAAAATAACCAACGCAGCTGAAATTAAATGTGCCCTATGTGGCGGAAATCATACTGCAAACTACAAAGGCTGTGAAATATACAAAGCCATAAAAATTCAAAGGTTTCCATCTTTGCGCAGAAATGATCCATTATTACTTCAGACCAAAAATATGGATGGATCAGTAGTTAAACCAGGCGTAAGCTATGCCGAAATTGCAGGGTCGTGAAATCCAAATAAAACTGAAGAAAATACAAAAAATTGAAACGATAGTGATATTAATGAACTTAAAGACATGGTGAAATCCGTAATCACTCAAATGACTAATATGATGAATATCATTACAATGTTACTAATAAGCTTAAATGCACGAAAGTAATACTTTAAAAATTGTGGCTTGGAATGCAAATGGCCTGACAAAACATTATTTAGAGTTGAAGCAATTTTTGTCTGACAAGAAAATTGATATAGCTCTAGTTTCAGAAACACATTTTACGAACAAAAGCTATTTAGTATTTCCTGGATATAAAATTTATGTGACAAATCATCCTGATGGTAAAGCTCGTGGTGGGACAGTTATCATAATAAATTCACTATTAAAACATAATGAACGGCAACCATATGCAACACCTCAAATTCAATCCACTACTGTGCAAATTGAGTGGGACAATACTCATCTCCTCAGTTTACTGTCCCCCCAGACACATAATAACGACAGAATATGATTACTACATAAATACGCTTGGCGTAAGATTCATTGCAAAGATACCAGATCTAATTGACTTTAGCATAACAAAAAACATAAAGTGTAACCAATTAAAAATTAAAACTTGTTTTGAACTTTCTTCAGACCATTCTCCGATAATACTTAACTACACAACTGACATCAAACCCATAGAACCAAGACAAGATTTTTAACCACAAAACAAACTGGAATGAGTATAGACAGCATATTGAAAATCAACTGAATATGTCTATCACACTGAAAACACAATTAAACATTGAACGTGCCATTATTGACTTCAACGATGTGGTCCTAGACGCAGGAATTAAACCAAGCCAACAGCATAAACTTAGAGGAAATAAACCTACAACGTATGTTTTAATAAGAAAGTAAATTATTGAGAAGAGGAAGCTGAGAAAGAGGTGGCAGCTAACTAGATCGCCTGAGGATAAACACAATTTAAATATAGCCTGCAAAAAACTCAAGAAAATTACCTAAAAAACTTGACGCCTACCCAGGATACTAACTATTCATTATGGAAATGTACAAAGAAATTAAAAACTCAGATAAGGTATCAGCCACCACTACCGAAAGATGACAACTCGTGAGCTACTACCAATGAAGAAAAAGCACCAACATTGGCTAAATACTTTGAAAAAGTCCTATCAAATGACAAAGATAAATATATTGAAATTTGCAATGACTTAAATATAGACATTACAACCAAAATAAAGAAAACAAACACAACAGAAATAATTAATTGAATTAAAAATTAAGTAAACCACAAAAATACGATATGTTGACAGGCAAAGCACTCGCTGAGCTACCTACTGTAGTTTTTAATTACTAAAGAAATGTTATCAACTCAATGTTCCGACTACAATTTTTTTCCCAGTATGGAAAGTTATTATTGCACTACCGAAGCAGGGAAAATATGCTACAACTGCTTCGTCGTATAGTCCAATTAGCCTACTTCCCTTAATTTCTAAAGTTGCTGAAAAACTATTACATGATAGACTTAGCCAGATCCTTGACAATAAAAACATTATACCAAATCATCAATTCGTCTTCAGAAAACGACATTCAACGATTGAACAGATATAATATAAGAAGTACTGCGTTGCTGTATTCTTGGACGTTGCAAAAGCATTTGACAAAGTATGGCATAAATTACTGCTGCATAAACTGAAGACGATGCTGCCACTTGACTACTATTTGATTGTTGAAATTTATCTTAGTGATCCTTCCTTTTACGTCAAATATAATGAAGAGTGTTCATCTATTCATCTTCAACAGCTGGAGTTCCTCAAGGGAGTTTTTTAGGACCACTGCTATATGTTATATTTACCTCAGGTATACCACTTCCAAAAGAACTGAATACCACAATTGCTACCTTTGCTGACGACACAAATCTAAATACTGCGACTGCAAATCTGAAGATATACACAGATAATGTTAAGGAATAAATATGACAAGAATTGACGAAGAGATAAAAAAGATATCCACAAAATACTACGATACACTGCATGGGCATAAGAACGAAGAAATAAACGAGTTGCTATATCTAGAAGAAACCTCCATGCGCCGTTTAAAGAGAACTCGACCTACTGAACTAGGAAATCCAGCCTACACATATTAGTAGTAGTATTATAAATGTAAATGTAAATTATTATTATAAATATAATTTTTATTATAATTGATCATAAATTGTTATTATAATATAACTATAGAGAATTATTATTATTAATGTAAAAATATATATATATATATATATATATATATATATATATATATATATATATATATATATATATTAGAGTGGGCCAATTTCAAAGCCAGCCCCTAGGATGATTCTATGGACAATTATAAGCGACTTTGGTGAAGGAACCATAGGTCTATCTCGATTTTCGAGTCTCTCACTTTTCAATCAATTTTACCGAAAAACTTGTAATTTTTCTCGGAAAAAAGACAAAAAATAGTTAAAATATGCATGAAACGCCCTCTGGCGGTGGTCATAGGTAAAAATAAATATCAGAAATGAATTCTCGACCCCGAAAACCTCCCATATACACATAAAAAAGATAATATAACGATGAATAAAAAATCGAATTTTGAATCAAAATGATGTTATAGGGAAAAAATCATTTTTTGAAAAGACCTTTAAACGAAAGTGCAAGTTTTCAATAAAGTGTCTAGTTCTGTTTAGATAAACTAAATACTTATAATAACTAATTTATAATTTAATAAAAGTGATAAAGAAACAATCAAACAAAGGAACTGTTATATACATATATAACATATATATATTATATATATATATATATATATACATATATTGTTTCTTTCAACTTTTAACTAAAAGTTGAAAGAAACAACAAATAAAGTAATCCCGGTTGTGTGTGGTGTTGCCACAGTGGACTCTGGCCATAGTAAGTGATTAGAGTTACCACACCAAAATTTTATTTTTCGTGATATTTTACATACTTTATAATAATAAATAAGATTAAAATATAGCAAAAATAATAACAAATAAAATTTTTAAAAAACTAATAAACAAAGTATAGTCGGTAATCGCCATGAGTGTGCAGCGCTCTCCCCCGTGGGAGAGAACGATGTCTATGAGCGAGTCACTCCACTCTTCGTGGAGTGCACATGGCAAACCTCCAATAATGTCCTGCTCCAGTATAGCAGTGGATTGTGCGACAACTACAACAAATTCGTCAGCAACAAAAACATCCGCATTCTCTACGTACGGTACAACAACTACATTCTCGACTACAACTGCGACATCAACATGTTGTTCTCCCTGTGTGCAAATTCCGCCAAAAGGCGTGCTGGTAAGTCAATTTGGCTCCTTGGCACCACAGGATCTACTTCTATTTCTTCGGAGGTCGGGTAGATTTAAAGCCGAGTAAAAGGGAACCTTAAGTGCAGTACAATGGATATATACTCTGTCTGAGTGCTGCGCTTACTAGATTGTTCCGACAAAAAAAAAAGTCAACTGCAATCACTACCAAAGAGAGCTCGAACCTCACCCACGACAGATAAAGCGAAAAGAACGCCCAACACTAACAAAAAGCAAAAAAATAGCAAAAAACCCAAGCCAAAGTAAGTTATCAAACTACTGGATGAGCGATACTATTTCGGAAAGAAAAAAACAAATTTGCTGCTTTGACCGTTGATGATGACGAACTTGCTGAACCCTCGCACAATGGACAAGTTGATCAAAATGAGTCCGAAAAAGAAGAAGCAACTAGTCCGAAAAAAAAAGTTTGAACAAACCACCCCCTACATACGTACAAGGTGTAGAATGCATACGTACGAATGCAGACGTTAAGAAATGCGCTTACCGCTGTTGCAGACAGTAACTTCATATTTAAAATATTAACAAACAATGAAGTACGAGTTCAATCGAATGACTCGGAAACATACATAAAAATATTCAAAATGCTAAAGCAAAAAGGTACGAAGCTGTACACATTTAAACCCAAAAATTAAAGGGATTTCAAAGTCATTTTTCGCAATATGCACCCCTCCGCAGACCAAGAAGAAATTAAAAATGAGCTTGGTGAAAACGGTCACAAAGTTTTAAACATAACTAACATAACTCAACGGACAACAAAAAAACCGCTACCACTGTTTAACATAGGACTAGAAACAAATACTAACAATAAAGATATTTATAGCATTAACAAATTTATGCATTGCATAGTAGTTTTTGAGGCACCTCATCATAAAAGAGAAGTCGCGCAATGCACTAAATGCAAAAAATACGGACATACAAAAAACTACTGTATAAGGGATCCAATATGTGTGAAATGCGCTGGAAAGCACCTAACAAGTGAATGTAAAAAAAAAATAACCAACGCAGCTGAAATTAAATGTGCCCTATGTGGCGGAAATCATACTGCAAACTACAAAGGCTGTGAAATATACAAAGCCATAAAAATTCCAAGGTTTCCATCTTTACGCAGAAATGATCCATTATTACTTCAGACCAAAAATATGGATGGATCAGTAGTTAAACCAGGCGTAAGCTATGCCGAAATTGCAGGGTCGTGAAATCCAAATAAAACTGAAGAAAATACAAAAAATTGAAACGATAGTGATATTAATGAACTTAAAGACATGGTGAAATCCGTAATCACTCAAATGACTAATATGATGAATATCATTACAATGTTACTAATAAGCTTAAATGCACGAAAGTAATACTTTAAAAATTGTGGCTTGGAATGCAAATGGCCTAACAAAACATTATTTGGAGTTGAAGCAATTTTTGTCTGACAAGAAAATTGATATAGCTCTAGTTTCAGAAACACATTTTACGAACAAAAGCTATTTAGTATTTCCTGGATATAAAATTTATGTGACAAATCATCCTGATGGTAAAGCTCGTGGTGGGACAGTTATCATAATAAATTCACTATAAAAACATAATGAACGGCAACCATATGCAACACCTCAAATTCAATCCACTACTGTGCAAATTGAGTGGGACAATACTCATCTCCTCAGTTTACTGTCCCCCCAGACACATAATAACGACAGAATATGATTACTACATAAATACGATTCATTGCAGCTGGAGATCTGAATGCAAAACAGACTGTCTAACCAATAAAAAAGGACGAAATCTGATTAATGCTATAAACAAAAATAACTGCAAATTTTTAAGCTTAGGTGAACCCACATACTGGCCAACAGATAGGAAAAAGATACCAGATCTAATTGACTTTAGCATAACAAAAAACATAAAGTGTAACCAATTAAAAATTAAAACTTGTTTTGAACTTTCTTCAGACCATTCTCCGATAATACTTAACTACACAACTGACATCAAACCCATAGAACCAATAGACAAGATTTTTAACCACAAAACAAACTGGAATGAGTATAGACAGCATATTGAAAATCAACTGAATATGTCTATCACACTGAAAACACAATTAAACATTGAACGTGCCATTATTGACTTCAACGATGTGGTCCTAGACGCAGGAATTAAACCAAGCCAACAGCATAAATTTAGAGGAAATAAACCTACAACGTATCTTTTCATAAGAAAGCAAATTATTGAGAAGAGGAAGCTGAGAAAGAGGTGGCAGCTAACTAGATCGCCTGAGGATAAACACAATTTAAATATAGCCTGCAAAAAACTCAAGAAAATATTAACTAAAAGACAAAATATAGAAGTTGTAAATTACCTAAAAAACTTGACGCCTACCCAGGATACTAACTATTCATTATGGAAATGTACAAAGAAATTAAAAACTCAGATAAGGTATCAGCCACCACTACCGAAAGATGACAACTCGTTAGCTACTACCAATGAAGAAAAAGCACCAACATTGGCTAAATACTTTGAAAAAGTCCTATCAAATGACAAAGATAAATATATTGAAATTTGCAATGACTTAAATATAGACATTACAACCAAAATAAAGAAAACAAACACAACAGAAATAATTAATTGAATTAAAAATTAAGTAAACCACAAAAATACGATATGTTGACAGGCAAAGCACTCGCTGAGCTACCTACTGTAGTTTTTAATTACTAAAGAAATGTTATCAACTCAATGTTCCGACTACAATTTTTTTCCCAAAGTATGGAAAGTTATTATTGCACTACCGAAGCAGGGAAAATATGCTACAACTGCTTCGTCGTATAGTCCAATTAGCCTACTTCCCTTAATTTCTAAAGTTGCTGAAAAACTATTACATGATAGACTTAGCCAGATCCTTGACAATAAAAACATTATACCAAATCATCAATTCGTCTTCAGAAAACGATATTCAACGATTGAACAGATATAATATAAGAAGTACTGCGTTGCTGTATTCTTGGACGTTGCAAAAGCATCTGACAAAGTATGGCATAAATTACTGCTGCATAAACTGAAGACGATGCTGCCACTTGACTACTATTTGATTGTTGAAAGTTATCTTAGTGATCCTTACTTTTTCGTCAAATATAATGAAGAGTGTTTATCTATTCATCTTCAACAGCTGGTGTTCCTCAAGGGAGTTTTTTAGGACCACTGCTATATGTTATATTTACCTCAGGTATACCACTTCCAAAAGAACTGAATACCACAATTGCTACCTTTGCTGACGACACAAATCTAAATACTGCGACTGCAAATCTGAAGATATACACATATAATGTTAAGGAATAAATATGACAAGAATTGACGAAGAGATAAAAAATCCACAAAATACTACGATACACTGCATGGGCATAAGAACGAAGAAATAAACGAGTTGCTACATCTAGAAGAAACCTCCATGCGCCGTATAAAGAGAACTCGACCAAACGACCTACTGAACTAGGAAATCCAGCCTACATATATTAGTAGTAGTATTATAAATGTAAATGTAAATTATTATTATTAATGTAAATATATATATACTCGTATATATATATATAT
Source organism: Clusia tigrina (assembly GCA_920105625.2). Classification (NCBI taxonomy): domain Eukaryota; kingdom Metazoa; phylum Arthropoda; class Insecta; order Diptera; family Clusiidae; genus Clusia; species Clusia tigrina. Next base: position 80,382,937 of record OV050030.1, read on the forward strand.
ATATATATATATATATATATATATATATATATATATATATATATATATATATATATATATATATATATATATATATATATATATATATATATATATATGTATATATTAGGGTGGGCCAATTTCAAAGCCAGCCCCTAGGATGATTCTATGGACAATTCTAAGCGACTTTGGTGAAGGAACCATAGGTCTATCTCGATTTTCGAGTCTCCCACTTTTCAATCAATTTTACCGAAAAACTTGTAATTTTTCTCGGAAAAAAGACAAAAAATAGTTAAAATATGCATGAAACGCCCTCTGGCGGTGGTCATGGGTAAAAATAAATATCAGAAATGAATTCTCGACCCCGAAAACCTCCCATATACACATAAAAAAGATAATATAACGATGAATAAAAAATCGAATTTTGAATCAAAATGATGTTATAGGGAAAAAATCATTTTTTGAAAAGACCTTTAAACGAAAGTGCAAGTTTTCAATAAAGTGTCTAGTTCTGTTTAGATAAACTAAATACTTATAATAACTAATTTATAATTTAATAAAAGTGATAAAGAAACAATCAAACAAAGGAACTGTTATATACATATATCAGTTAAAAGTTGAAAGAAACAAGAAATAAAGTAATCCCGGTTGTGTGTGGTGTTGCCACAGTGGACTCTGGCCATAGTAAGTGATTAGAGTTACCACACCAAAATTTTGTTTTTCGTGATATTTTACATACTTTATAATAATAAATAAGATTAAAATATAGCAAAAATAATAATAAATAAAATTTTTTAAAAACTAATAAACAAAGTATAGTCGGTAATCGCCATGAGTGTGCAGCGCCCTCCCCCGTGGGAGAGAACGAGATCTATGAGCGAGTCACTCCACTCTTCGTGGAGTGCACATGGCAAACCTCCAATAATGTCCTGCTCCAGTATAGCAGTGGATTGTGCGACAACTACAACAAATTCGTCAGCAACAAAAACATCCGCATTCTCTACGTACGGTACAACAACTACATTCTCGACTACAACTGCGACATCAACATGTTGTTCTGCCTGTGTGCAAATTCCGCCAAAAGGCGTGCTGGTAAGTCAATTTGGCTCCTTGGCACCACAGGATCTACTTCTATTTCATCGGAGGTCGGGTAGATTTAAAACCGAGTAAAAGGGAACCTTAAGTGCAGTACAATGGATATATACTCTGGCTGAGTGCTGCGCTTACTAGATTGTTCCGACAAAATAAAAAGTCAACTGCAATCGCTACCAAAGAGAGCTCGAACCTCACCCACGACAGATAAAGCGAAAAGAACGCCCAACACTAACAAAAAGCAAAAAAATAGCAAAAAACCCAAGCCAAAGTAAGTTATCAAACTACTGGTTGAGCGATACTATTTCGGAAAGAAAAAAACAAATTTGCTGCTTTGACCGTTGATGATGACGAACTTGCTGAACCCTCGCACAATGGACAAGTGGATCAAAATGAGTCCGAAAAAGAAGAAGCAACTAGTCCGAAAAAAAAAGTTTGAACAAACCACCCCCTACATACGTACAGGTGTAGAATGCATACGTACGAATGCAGACGTTAAGAAATGCGCTTACCGCTGTTGCAGACAGTAACTTCATATTTAAAATATTAACAAACAATGAAGTACGAGTTCAATCGAATGACTCGGAAACATACATAAAAATATTCAAAATGCTAAAGCAAAAATGTACGAAGCTGTACACATTTAAACCCAAAAATTAAAGGGATTTCAAAGTCATTTTTCGCAATATGCACCCTTCCGCAGACCAAGAAGAAATTAAAAATGAGCTTGGTGAAAACGGTCACAAAGTTTTAAACATAACTAACATAACTCAACGGACAACAAAAAAACCGCTACCACTGTTTAACATAGAACTAGAAACAAATACTAACAATAAAGATATTTATAGCATTAACAAATTTATGCATTGCATAGTAGTTTTTGAGGCACCTCATCATAAAAAAAGTCGCGCAATGCACTAAATGCAAAAAATACGGACATACAAAAAACTACTGTATAAGGGATCCAGTATGTGTGAAATGCGCTGGAAAGCACCTAACAAGTGAATGTAAAAAAAAAAATAATCAACGCAGCTGAAATTTAATGTGCCCTATGTGGCGGAAATCATACTGCAAACTACAAAGGCTGTGAAATATACAAAGCCATAAAAATTCAAAGGTTTCCATCTTTACGCAGAAATGATCCATTATTACTTCAGACCAAAAATATGGATGGATCAGTAGTTAAACCAGGCGTAAGCTATGCCGAAATTGCAGGGTCGTGAAATCCAAATAAAACTGAAGAAAATACAAAAAATTGAAACGATAGTGATATTAATGAACTTAAAGACATGGTGAAATCCGTAATCACTCAAATGACTAATATGATGACTATCATTACAATGTTACTAATAAGCTTAAATGCACGAAAGTAATACTTTAAAAATTGTGGCTTGGAATGCAAATGGCCTAACAAAAAATTATTTGGAGTTGAAGCAATTTTTGTCTGACAAGAAAATTGATATAGCTCTAGTTTCAGAAACACATTTTACGAACAAAAGCTATTTAGTATTTCCTGGATATAAAATTTATGTGACAAATCATCCTGATGGTAAAGCTCGTGGTGGGACAGTTATCATAATAAATTCACTATTAAAACATAATGAACGGCAACCATATGCAACACCTCAAATTCAATCCACTACTGTGCAAATTTAGTGGGACAATACTCATCTCCTCAGTTTACTGTCCCCCCAGACACATAATACCGACAGAATATGATTACTACATAAATACGCTTGGCGTAAGATTCATTGCAGCTGGAGATCTGAATGCAAAACAGACTGTCTAACCAATAAAAAAGGACGAAATCTGATTAATGCTATAAACAAAAATAACTGCAAATTTTTAAGCTTAGGTGAACCCACATACTGGCCAACAGATAGGAAAAAGATACCAGATCTAATTGACTTTAGCATAACAAAAAACATAAAGTGTAACCAATTAAAAATTAAAACTTGTTTTGAACTTTCTTCAGACCATTCTCCGATAATACTTAACTACACAACTGACATCAAACCCATAGAACCAAGACAAGATTTTTAACCACAAAACAAACTGGAATGAGTATAGACAGCATATTGAAAATCAACTGAATATGTCTATCACACTGAAAACACAATTAAACATTGAACGTGCCATTATTGACTTCAACGATGTGGTCCTAGACGCAGGAATTAAACCAAGCCAACAGCATAAATTTAGAGGAAATAAACCTACAACGTATGTTTTAATAAGAAAGTAAATTATTGAGAAGAGGAAGCTGAGAAAGAGGTGGCAGCTAACTAGATCGCCTGAGGATAAACACAATTTAAATATAGCCTGCAAAAAACTCAAGAAAATTACCTAAAAAACTTGACGCCTACCCAGGATACTAACTATTCATTATGGAAATGTACAAAGAAATTAAAAACTCAGATAAGGTATCAGCCACCACTACCGAAAGATGACAACTCGTGAGCTACTACCAATGAAGAAAAAGCACCAACATTGGCTAAATACTTTGAAAAAGTCCTATCAAATGACAAAGATAAATATATTGAAATTTGCAATGACTTAAATATAGACATTACAACCAAAATAAAGAAAACAAACACAACAGAAATAATTAATTGAATTAAAAATTAAGTAAACCACAAAAATACGATATGTTGACAGGCAAAGCACTCGCTGAGCTACCTACTGTAGTTTTTAATTACTAAAGAAATGTTATCAACTCAATGTTCCGACTACAATTTTTTTCCCAGTATGGAAAGTTATTATTGCACTACCGAAGCAGGGAAAATATGCTACAACTGATTCGTCGTATAGTCCAATTAGCCTACTTCCCTTAATTTCTAAAGTTGCTGAAAAACTATTACATGATAGACTTAGCCAGATCCTTGACAATAAAAACATTATACCAAATCATCAATTCGTCTTCAGAAAACGATATTCAACGATTGAACAGATATAATATAAGAAGTACTGCGTTGCTGTATTCTTGGACGTTGCAAAAGCATCTGACAAAGTATGGCATAAATTACTGCTGCATAAACTGAAGACGATGCTGCCACTTGACTACTATTTGATTGTTGAAAGTTATCTTAGTGATCCTTACTTTTACGTCAAATATAATGAAGAGTGTTCATCTATTCATCTTCAACAGCTGGAGTTCCTCAAGGGAGTTTTTTAGGACCACTGCTATATGTTATATTTACCTCAGGTATACCACTTCCAAAAGAACTGAATACCACAATTGCTACCTTTGCTGACGACACAAATCTAAATACTGCGACTGCAAATCTGAAGATATACACAGATAATGTTAAGGAATAAATATGACAAGAATTGACGAAGAGATAAAAAAGATATCCACAAAATACTACGATACACTGCATGGGCATAAGAACGAAGAAATAAACGAGTTGCTACATCTAGAAGAAACCTCCATGCGCCGTTTAAAGAGAACTCGACCAAACGACCTACTGAACTAGGAAATCCAGCCTACACATATTAGTAGTAGTATTATAAATGTAAATGTAAATTATTATTATAGATATAATTTTTATTATAATTGATCATAAATTGTTATTATAATATAATTATAGAGAATTATTATTATTAATGTAAAAAAAATAAAAAATAAAAAAAATATATATATTATATATATATATATATATATATATATATATATATATATATATATATATATTTATATATATTAGGGTGGGCCAATTTCCAAGCCAGCCCCTAGGATGATTCTATGGACAATTCTAAGCGACTTTGGTTAAGGAACCCTAGGTCTATCTCGATTTTCGAGTCTCCCACTTTTCAATCAATTTTACCGAAAAACTTGTAATTTTTCTCGGAAAAAAGACAAAAAATAGTTAAAATATGCATGAAACGCCCTCTGGCGGTGGTCATAGGTAAAAATAAAGATCAGAAATGAATTCTCGACCCCGAAAACCTCCCATATACACATAAAAAAGATAATATAACGATGAAAAAAAAATCAAATTTTGAATCAAAATGATGTTATAGGGAAAAAATCATTTTTTGAAAAGACCTTTAAACGATAGTGCAAGTTTTCAATAAAGTGTCTAGTTCTGTTTAGATAAACTAAATACTTATAATAACTAATTTATAATTTAATAAAAGTGATAAAGAAACAATCAAACAAAGGAACTGTTATATACATATATCAGTTAAAAGTTGAAAGAAACAACAAATAAAATAATCCCGGTTGTGTGTGGTGTTGCCACAGTGGACTCTGGCCATAGTAAGTGATTAGAGTTACCACACCAAAATTTTGTTTTTCGTGATATTTTACATACTTTATAATAATAAATAAGATTAAAATATAGCAAAAATAATAATAAATAAAATTTTTAAAAAACTAATAAACAAAGTATGGTCGGTAATCGCCATGAGTGTGCAGCGCTCTCCCCCGTGGGAGAGAACGAGGTCTATGAGCGAGTCACTCCACTCTTCGTGGAGTGCACATGGCAAACCTCCAATAATGTCCTGCTCCAGTATAGCAGTGGATTGTGCGACAACTACAACAAATTCGTGAGCAACAAAAACATCCGCATTCTCTACGTACGGTACAACAACTACATTCTCGACTACAACTGCGACATCAACATGTTGTTCTCCCTGTGTGCAAATTCCGCCAAAAGGCATGCTGGTAAGTCAATTTGGCTCCTTGGCACCACAGGATCTACTTCTATTTCTTCGGAGGTCGGGTAGATTTAAAGCCGAGTAAAAGGGAACCTTAAGTGCAGTACAATGGATATATACTCTGTCTGAGTGCTGCGCTTACTAGATTGTTCCGACAAAAAAAAAAAGTCAACTGCAATCGCTACCAAAGAGAGCTCGAACCTCACCCACGACAGATAAAGCGAAAAGAACGCCCAACACTAACAAAAAGCAAAAAAATAGCAAAAAACCCAAGCCAAAGTAAGTTATCAAACTACTGGTTGAGCGATACTATTTCGGAAAGAAAAAAACAAATTTGCTGCTTTGACCGTTGATGATGACGAACTTGCTGAACCCTCGCACAATGGACAAGTTGATCAAGATGAGTCCGAAAAAGAAGAAGCAACTAGTCCGAAAAAAAAGGTTGAACAAACCACCCCCTACATACGTACAAGGTGTAGAATGCATACGTACGAATGCAGACGTTAAGAAATGCGCTTACCGCTGTTGCAGACAGTAACTTCATATTTAAAATATTAACAAACAATGAAGTACGAGTTCAATCGAATGACTCGGAAACATACATAAAAATATTCAAAATGCTAAAGCAAAAAGGTACGAAGCTGTACACATTTAAACCCAAAAATTAAAGGGATTTCAAAGTCATTTTTCGCAATATGCACCCCTCCGCAGACCAAGAAGAAATTAAAAATGAGCTTGGTGAAAACGGTCACAAAGTTTTAAACATAACTAACATAACTCAACGGACAACAAAAAAACCGCTACCACTGTTTAACATAGAACTAGAAACAAATACTAACAATAAAGATATTTATAGCATTAACAAATTTATGCATTGCATAGTAGTTTTTGAGGCACCTCATCATAAAAGAGAAGTCGCGCAATGCACTAAATGCAAAAAATACGGACATACAAAAAACTACTGTATAAGGGATCCAGTATGTGTGAAATGCGCTGGAAAGCACCTAACAAGTGAATGTAAAAAAAAAAATAACCAACGCAGCTGAAATTAAATGTGCCCTATGTGGCGGAAATCATACTGCAAACTACAAATATGTGCTGTGAAATATACAAAGCCATAAAAATTCAAAGGTTTCCATCTTTACGCAGAAATGATCCATTATTACTTCAGACCAAAAATATGGATGGATCAGTAGTTAAAGGCGTAAGCTATGCCGAAATTGCAGGGTCGTGAAATCCAAATAAAACTGAAGAAAATACAAAAAATTGAAACGATAGTGATATTAATGAACTTAAAGACATGGTGAAATCCGTAATCACTCAAATGACTAATATGATGAATATCATTACAATGTTACTAATAAGCTTAAATGCACGAAAGTAATACTTTAAAAATTGTGGCTTGGAATGCAAATGGCCTAACAAAACATTATTTGGAGTTGAAGCAATTTTTGTCTGACAAGAAAATTGATATAGCTCTAGTTTCAGAAACACATTTTACGAACAAAAGCTATTTAGTATTTCCTGGATATAAAATTTATGTGACAAATCATCCTGATGGTAAAGCTCGTGGTGGGACAGTTATCATAATAAATTCACTATTAAAACATAATGAACGGCAACCATATGCAACACCTCAAATTCGATCCACTACTGTGCAAATTGAGTGGGACAATACTCATCTCCTCAGTTTACTGTCCCCCCAGACACATAATAACGACAGAATATGATTACTACATAAATACGCTTGGCGTAAGATTCATTGCAGCTGGAGATCTGAATGCAAAACAGACTGTCTAACCAATAAAAAAGGACGAAATTTGATTAATGCTATAAACAAAAATAACTGCAAATTTTTAAGCTTAGATGAACCCACATACTGCCCAACAGATAGAAAAAAGATACCAGATCTAATTGACTTTAGCATAACAAAAAACATAAAGTGTAACCAATTAAAAATTAAAACTTGTTTTGAACTTTCTTCAGACCATTCTCCGATAATACTTAACTACACAACTGACATCAAACCCATAGAACCAATAGACAAGATTTTTAACCACAAAACAAACTGGAATGAGTATAGACAGCATATTGAAAATCAACTGAATATGTCTATCACACTGAAAACACAATTAAACATTGAACGTGCCATTATTGACTGCAACGATGTGGTCCTAGACGCAGGAATTAAACCAAGCTAACAGCATAAATTTAGAGGAAATAAACCTACAACGTATCTTTTCATAAGAAAGCAAATTATTGAGAAGAGGAAGCTGAGAAAGAGGTGGCAGCTAACTAGATCGCCTGAGGATAAACACTTAAAAAACTTGACGCCTACCCAGGATACTAACTATTCATTATGGAAATGTACAAAGAAATTAAAATCTCAGATAAGGTATCAGCCACCACTACCGAAAGATGACAACTCGTGAGCTACTACCAATGAAGAAAAAGCACCAACATTGGCTAAATACTTTGGAAAAGTCCTATCAAATGACAAAGATAAATATATTGAAATTTGCAATGACTTAAATATAGACATTACAACCAAAATAAAGAAAACAAACGCAACAGAAACAATTAATTGAATTAAAAATTAAGTAAACCACAAAAATACGATATGTTGACAGGCAAAGCACTCGCTGAGCTACCTACTGTAGTTTTTAATTACTAAAGAAATGTTATCAACTCAATGTTCCGACTACAATTTTTTTCCCAAAGTATGGAAAGTTATTATTGCACTACCGAAGCAGGGAAAATATGCTACAACTGCTTCGTCGTATAGTCCAATTAGCCTACTTCCCTTAATTTCTAAAGTTGCTGAAAACTATTACATGATAGACTTAGCCAGATCCTTGACAATAAAAACATTATACCAAATCATCAATTCGTCTTCAGAAAACGACATTCAACGATTGAACAGATATAATATAAGAAGTACTGCGTTGCTGTATTCTTGGACGTTGCAAAAGCATCTGACAAAGTATGGCATAAATTACTGCTGCATAAACTGAAGACGATGCTGCCACTTGACTACTATTTGATTGTTGAAAGTTATCTTAGTGATCCTTACTTTTTCGTCAAATATAATGAAGAGTGTTTATCTATTCATCTTCAACAGCTGGAGTTCCTCAAGGGAGTTTTTTAGGACCACTGCTATATGTTATATTTACCTCAGGTATACCACTTCCAAAAGAACTGAATACCACAATTGCTACCTTTGCTGACGACACAAATCTAAATACTGCGACTGCAAATCTGAAGATATACACAGATAATGTTAAGGAATAAATATGACAAGAATTGACGAAGAGATAAAAAAGATATCCACAAAATACTACGATACACTGCATAGGCATAAGAACGAAGAAATAAACGAGTTGCTATATCTAGAAGAAACCTCCATGCGCCGTTTAAAGAGAACTCGACCAAACGACCTACTGAACTAAGAAATCCAGCCTACACATATTAGTAGTAGGTAGGTAGGTAGGTAGGAGTGGCCGCCCAGTTTGCCAAAAGCACACTTGAGCACACATAATGGCCCATTGTGATACCACGGTGTGGCGCCGTTCAAGCACTGACTAAAAAGGTTCCAATACTTGGGATGGTGATAGTCAGCGCAAGGACAGCGCCTGGAAAGGCACGACTCCCCCGTCATGTTTCAGGAAACCATCCTGATACTTTGATGAACCTGGCTATGTCCCTAATATTAATGGATGACAGCTCTGTCAGGCTTGTAAGAAATGGGGCACCGAAGGTGCGAATTCTTCTTCTGCTCAAGGATGGGCAGTGGCATAAGAGGTGGAAAACCGTCTTGGCCTCCTCCTCGAAGCCACAGCCTCGGCAAAAGTCATTTGAGGGTAGGCCCAGTCTTTCTGCGTGCTGTCCCATTATGCAGTGGCCGGTCAAAACCGACACAGTTGTCGACAGTGATACGCGATATTAGTAGTAGTATTATAAATGTAAATGTAAATTATTATTATTAATGTAAATATATATATATATATATATATATATATATATATATATATATATATATATATATATGTATATATATATATATATATATATATATATATATATATATATATATATATATATTAAGGTAGGCCAATTTCAAAGCCAGCCCTAGGATGATTCTATGGACAATTCTAAGCGACTTTGGTGAAGGAACCATAGGTCTATCTCGATTTTCGAGTCTCCCACTTTTCAATCAATTTTACCGAAAACTTGTAATTTTTCTCGGAAAAAAGACAAAAAATAGTTAAAATATGCATGAAACGCCCTCTGGCGGTGGTCATAGGTAAAAATAAAGATCAGAAATGAATTCTCGACCCCGAAAACCTCCCATATACACATAAAAAAGATAATATAACGATGAATAAAAAATCGAATTTTGAATCAAAATTATGTTATAGGGAAAAAATCATTTTTTGAAAAGACCTTTAAACGAAAGTGCAAGTTTTCAATAAAGTGTCTAGTTCTGTTTAGATAAACTAAATACTTATAATAACTAATTTATAATTTAATAAAAGTGATAAAGAAACAATCAAACAAATTAACTGTTATATACATATATCAGTTAAAAGTTGAAAGAAACAAGAAATAAAGTAATCCCGGTTGTGTGTGGTGTTGCCACAGTGGACTCTGGCCATAGTAAGTGATTAGAGTTACCACACCAAAATTTTGTTTTTCGTGATATTTTACATACTTTATAATAATAAATAAGATTAAAATATAGCAAAAATAATAATAAATAAAATTTTTAAAAAACTAATAAACAAAGTATAGTCGGTAATCGCCATGAGTGTGCAGCGCTCTCCCCCGTGGGAGAGAACGAGATCTATGAGCGAGTCACTCCACTCTTCGTGGAGTGCACATGGCAAACCTCCAATAATGTCCTGCTCCAGTATAGCAGTGGATTGTGCGACAACTACAACAAATTCGTGAGCAACAAAAACATCCGCATTCTCTACGTACGGTACAACAACTACATTCTCGACTACAACTGCGACATCAACATGTTGTTCTCCCTGTGTGCAAATTCCGCCAAAAGGCGTGCTGGTAAGTCAATTTGGCTCCTTGGCACCGGAGGTCGGGTAGATTTAAAACCGAGTAAAAGGGAACCTTAAGTGCAGTACAATGGATATATACTCTGTCTGAGTGCTGCGCTTACTAGATTGTTCCGACAAAAAAAAAAGTCAACTGCAATCGCTACCAAAGAGAGCTCGAACCTCACCCACGACAGATAAAGCGAAAAGAACGCCCAACACTAACAAAAAGCAAAAAAATAGCAAAAAACCCAAGCTAAAGTAAGTTATCAAACTACTGGTTGAGCGATACTATTTCGGAAAGAAAAAAACAAATTTGCTGCTTTGACCGTTGATGATGACGAACTTGCTGAACCCTCGCACAATGGACAAGTTGATCAAAATGAGTCCGAAAAAGAAGAAGCAACTAGTCCGAAAAAAAAGTTTGAACAAACCACCCCCTACATACGTACAAGGTGTAGAATGCATACGTACGAATGCAGACGTTAAGAAATGCGCTTACCGCTGTTGCAGACAGTAACTTCATATTTAAAATATTAACAAACAATGAAGTACGAGTTCAATCGAATGACTCGGAAACATACAAAAAAATATTCAAAATGTTAAAGCAAAAAGGTACGAAGCTGTACACATTTAAACCCAAAAATTAAAGGGATTTCAAAGTCATTTTTCGCAATATGCACCCCTCCGCAGACCAAGAAGAAATAAAAAATGAGCTTGGTGAAAACGGTCACAAAGTTTTAAACATAACTAACATAACTCAACGGACAACAAAAAAACCGCTACCACTGTTTAACATAGAACTAGAAACAAATACTAACAATAAAGATATTTATAGCATTAACAAATTTATGCATTGCATAGTAGTTTTTGAGGCACCTCATCATAAAAAAGTCGCGCAATGCACTAAATGCAAAAAATACGGACATACAAAAAACTACTGTATAAGGGATCCAGTATGTGTGAAATGCGCTGGAAAGCACCTAACAAGTGAATGTAAAAAAAAAAAATAACCAACGCAGCTGAAATTAAATGTGCCCTATGTGGCGGAAATCATACTGCAAACTACAAAGGCTGTGAAATATACAAAGCCATAAAAATTCCAAGGTTTCCATCTTTACGCAGAAATGATCCATTATTACTTCAGACCAAAAATATGGATGGATCAGTAGTTAAACCAGGCGTAAGCTATGCCGAAATTGCAGGGTCGTGAAATCCAAATAAAACTGAAGAAAATACAAAAAATTGAAACGATAGTGATATTAATGAACTTAAAGACATGGTGAAATCCGTAATCACTCAAATGACTAATATGATGAATATCATTACAATGTTACTAATAAGCTTAAATGCACGAAAGTAATACTTTAAAAATTGTGGCTTGGAATGCAAATGGCCTAACAAAAAATTATTTGGAGTTGAAGCAATTTTTGTCTGACAAGAAAATTGATATAGCTCTAGTTTCAGAAACACATTTTACGAACAAAAGCTATTTAGTATTTCCTGGATATAAAATTTATGTGACAAATCATCCTGATGGTAAAGCTCGTGGTGGGACAGTTATCATAATAAATTCACTATTAAAACATAATGAACGGCAACCATATGCAACACCTCAAATTCAATCCACTACTGTGCAAATTGAGTGGGACAATACTCATCTCCTCAGTTTACTGTCCCCCCAGACACATAATAACGACAGAATATGATTACTACATAAATACGTTTGGCGTAAGATTCATTGCAGCTGGAGATCTGAATGCAAAACAGACTGTCTAACCAATAAAAAAGGACGAAATCTGATTAATGCTATAAACAAAAATAACTGCAAATTTTTAAGCTTAGGTGAACCCACATACTGGCCAACAGATAGGAAAAAGATACCAGATCTAATTGACTTTAGCATAACAAAAAACATAAAGTGTAACCAATTAAAAATTAAAACTTGTTTTGAACTTTCTTCAGACCATTCTCCGATAATACTTAACTACACAACTGACATCAAACCCATAGAACCAATAGACAAGATTTTTAACCACAAAACAAACTGGAATGAGTATAGACAGCATATTGAAAATCAACTGAATATGTCTATCACACTGAAAACACAATTAAACATTGAACGTGCCATTATTGACTTCAACGATGTGGTCCTAGACGCAGGAATTAAACCAAGCCAACAGCATAAATTTAGAGGAAATAAACCTACAACGTATCTTTTCATAAGAAAGCAAATTATTGAGAAGAGGAAGCTGAGAAAGAGGTGGCAGCTAACTAGATCGCCTGAGGATAAACACAATTTAAATATAGCCTACAAAAAACTCAAGAAAATATTAACTAAAAGACAAAATATAGAAGTTGAAAATTACCTAAAAAACTTGACGCCTACCTAGGATACTAACTATTCATTATGGAAATGTACAAAGAAATTAAAAACTCAGATAAGGTATCAGCCACCACTACCGAAAGATGACAACTCGTGAGCTACTACCAATGAAGAAAAAGCACAAACATTGGCTAAATACTTTGAAAAAGTCCTATCAAATGACAAAGATAAATATATTGAAATTTGCAATGACTTAAATATAGACATTACAACCAAAATATAGAAAACAAACACAACAGAAATAATTAATTGAATTAAAAATTAAGTAAACCACAAAAATACGATATGTTGACAGGCAAAGCACTCGCTGAGCTACCTACTGTAGTTTTTATTTACTAAAGAAATGTTATCAACTCAATGTTCCGACTACAATTTTTTTTCCCAAAGTATGGAAAGTTATTATTGCACTACCGAAGCAGGGAAAATATGCTACAACTGCTTCGTCGTATAGTCCAATTAGCCTATTTCCCTTAATTTCTAAAGTTGCTGAAAAACTATTACATGATAGACTTAGCCAGATCCTTGACAATAAAAACATTATACCAAATCATCAATTCGTCTTCAGAAAACGACATTCAACGATTGAACAGATATAATATAAGAAGTACTGCGTTGCTGTATTCTTGGACGTTGCAAAAGCATCTGACAAAGTATGGCATAAATTACTGCTGCATAAACTGAAGACGATGCTGCCACTTGACTACTATTTGATTGTTGAAAGTTATCTTAGTGATCCTTACTTTTACGTCAAATATAATGAAGAGTGTTCATCTATTCATCTTCAACAGCTGGAGTTCCTCAAGGGAGTTTTTTAGGACCACTGCTATATGTTATATTTACCTCAGGTATACCACTTCCAAAAGAACTGAATACCACAATTGCTACCTTTGCTGACGACACAAATCTAAATACTGCGACTGCAAATCTGAAGATATACACAGATAATGTTAAGGAATAAATATGACAAGAATTGACGAAGAGATAAAAAAGATATCCACAAAATACTACGATACACTGCATGGGCATAAGAACGAAGAAATAAACGAGTTGCTACATCTAGAAGAAACCTCCATGCGCCGTTTAAAGAGAACTCGACCAAACGACCTACTGAACTAGGAAATCCAGCCTACACATATTAGTAGTAGTATTATAAATGTAAATGTAAATTATTATTATAGATATAATTTTTATTATAATTGATCATAAATTGTTATTATAATATAATTATAGAGAATTATTATTATTAATGTAAAAAAAATAAAAAATAAAAAAAATATATATATTATATATATATATATATATATATATATATATATATATATATATATATATATATATTTATATATATTAGGGTGGGCCAATTTCCAAGCCAGCCCCTAGGATGATTCTATGGACAATTCTAAGCGACTTTGGTGAAGGAACCATAGGTCTATCTCGATTTTCGAGTCTCCCACTTTTCAATCAATTTTACCGAAAAACTTGTAATTTTTCTCGGAAAAAAGACAAAAAATAGTTAAAATATGCATGAAACGCCCTTTGGCGGTGGTCATAGGTAAAAATAAAGATCAGAAATGAATTCTCGACCCCGAAAACCTCCCATATACACATAAAAAAGATAATATAACGATGAATAAAAAATCGAATTTTGAATCAAAATGATGTTATAGGGAAAAAATCATTTTTTGAAAAGACCTTTAAACGAAAGTGCAAGTTTTCAATAAAGTGTCTAGTTCTGTTTAGATAAACTAAATACTTATAATAACTAATTTATAATTTAATAAAAATGATAAAGAAACAATCAAACAAAGGAACTGTTATATACATATATCAGTTAAAAGTTGAAAGAAACAACAAATAAAATAATCCCGGTTGTGTGTGGTGTTGCCACAGTGGACTCTGGCCATAGTAAGTGATTAGAGTTACCACACCAAAATTTTGTTTTTCGTGATATTTTACATACTTTATAATAATAAATAAGATTAAAATATAGCAAAAATAATAATAAATAAAATTTTTAAAAAACTAATAAACAAAGTATGGTCGGTAATCGCCATGAGTGTGCAGCGCTCTCCCCCGTGGGAGAGAACGAGGTCTATGAGCGAGTCACTCCACTCTTCGTGGAGTGCACATGGCAAACCTCCAATAATGTCCTGCTCCAGTATAGCAGTGGATTGTGCGACAACTACAACAAATTCGTCAGCAACAAAAACATCCGCATTCTCTACGTACGGTACAACAACTACATTCTCGACTACAACTGCGACATCAACATGTTGTTCTCCCTGTGTGCAAATTCCGCCAAAAGGCGTGCTGGTAAGTCAATTTGGCTCCTTGGCACCACAGGATCTACTTCTATTTCATCGGAGGTCGGGTAGATTTAAAGCCGAGTAAAAGGGAACCTTAAGTGCAGTACAATGGATATATACTCTGTCTGAGTGCTGCGCTTACTAGATTGTTCCGACAAAAAAAAAAGTCAACTGCAATCGCTACCAAAGAGAGCTCGAACCTCACCCACGACAGATAAAGCGAAAAGAACGCCCAACACTAACAAAAAGCAAAAAAATAGCAAAAAACCCAAGCCAAAGTAAGTTATCAAACTACTGGTTGAGCGATACTATTTCGGAAAGAAAAAAACAAATTTGCTGCTTTGACCGTTGATGATGACGAACTTGCTGAACCCTCGCACAATGGACAAGTTGATCAAAATGAGTCCGAAAAAGAAGAAGCAACTAGTCCGAAAAAAAAAGTTTGAACAAACCACCCCCTACATACGTACAAGGTGTAGAATGCATACGTACGAATGCAGACGTTAAGAAATGCGCTTACCGCTGTTGCAGACAGTAACTTCATATTTAAAATATTAACAAACAATGAAGTACGAGTTCAATCGAATGACTCGGAAACATACATAAAAATATTCAAAATGCTAAAGCAAAAAGGTACGAAGCTGTACACATTTAAACCCAAAAATTAAAGGGATTTCAAAGTCATTTTTCGCAATATGCACCCCTCCGCAGACCAAGAAGAAATTAAAAATGAGCTTGGTGAAAACGGTCACAAAGTTTTAAACATAACTAACATAACTCAACGGACAACAAAAAAACCGCTACCACTGTTTAACATAGAACTAGAAACAAATACTAACAATAAAGATATTTTATGCATTGCATAGTAGTTTTTGAGGCACCTCATCATAAAAGAGAAGTCGCGCAATGCACTAAATGCAAAAAATACGGACATACAAAAAACTACTGTATAAGGGATCCAGTATGTGTGAAATGCGCTGGAAAGCACCTAACAAGTGAATGAAAAAAAAAAAAATAACCAACGCAGCTGAAATTAAATTTGCCCTATGTGGCGGAAATCATACTGCAAACTACAAAGGCTGTGAAATATACAAAGCCATAAAAATTCAAAGGTTTCCATCTTTACGCAGATATAATCCATTATTACTTCAGACCAAAAATATGGATGGATCAGTAGTTAAACCAGGCGTAAGCTATGCCGAAATTGCAGGGTCGTCAAATCCAAATAAAACTGAAGAAAATACAAAAAATTGAAACGATAGTGATATTAATGAACTTAAAGACATGGTGAAATCCGTAATCACTCAAATGACTAATATGATGAATATCATTACAATGTTATTAATAAGCTTAAATGCACGAAAGTAATACTTTAAAAATTGTTGCTTGGAATGCAAATGGCCTAACAAAATATTATTTGGAGTTGAAGCAATTTTTGTCTGACAAGAAAATTGATATAGCTCTAGTTTCAGAAACACATTTTACGAACAAAAGCTATTTAGTATTTCCTGGATATAAAATTTATGTGACAAATCATCCTGATGGTAAAGCTCGTGGTGGGACAGTTATCATAATAAATTCACTATTAAAACATAATGAACGGCAACCATATGCAACACCTCAAATTCAATCCACTACTGTGCAAATTGAGTGGGACAATACTCATCTCCTCAGTTTACTGTCCCCCCAGACACATAATAACGACAGAATATGATTACTACATAAATACGCTTGGCGTAAGATTCATTGCAGCTGGAGATCTGAATGCAAAACAGACTGTCTAACCAATAAAAAAGGACGAAATCTGATTAATGCTATAAACAAAAATAACTGCAAATTTTTAAGCTTAGGTGAACCCACATACTGGCCAACAGATAGGAAAAAGATACCAGATCCAATTGACTTTAGCATAACAAAAAACATAAAGTGTAACCAATTAAAAATTAAAACTTGTTTTGAACTTTCTTCAGACCATTCTCCGATAATACTTAACTACACAACTGACATCAAACCCATAGAACCAATAGACAAGATTTTTAACCACAAAACAAACTGGAATGAGTATAGACAGCATATTGAAAATCAACTGAATATGTCTATCACACTGAAAACACAATTAAACATTGAACGTGCCATTATTGACTTCAACGATGTGGTCCTAGACGCAGGAATTAAACCAAGCCAACAGCATAAATTTAGAGGAAATAAACCTACAACGTATGTTTTCATAAGAAAGCAAATTATTGAGAAGAGGAAGCTGAGAAAGAGGTGGCAGCTAACTAGATCGCCTGAGGATAAACACAATTTAAATATAGCCTGCAAAAAACTCAAGAAAATATTAACTAAAAGACAAAACATAGAAGTTGAAATTTACCTAAAAAACTTGACGCCTACCCAGGATACTAACTATTCATTATGGAAATGTACAAAGAAATTAAAAACTCAGATAAGGTATCAGCCACCACTACCGAAAGATGACAACTCGTGAGCTACTACCAATGAAGAAAAAGCACCAACATTGGCTAAATACTTTGAAAAAGTCCTATCAAATGACAAAGATAAATATATTGAAATTTGCAATGACTTAAATATAGACATTACAACCAAAATAAAGAAAACAAACACAACAGAAATAATTAATTGAATTAAAAATTAAGTAAACCACAAAAATACGATATGTTGACAGGCAAAGCACTCGCTGAGCTACCTACTGTAGTTTTTAATTACTAAAGAAATGTTTTCAACTCAATGTTCCGACTACAATTTTTTTCCCAAAGTATGGAAAGTTATTATTGCACTACCGAAGCAGGGAAAATATGCTACAACTGCTTCGTCGTATAGTCCAATTAGCCTACTTCCCTTAATTTCTAAAGTTGCTGAAAAACTATTACATGATAGACTTAGCCAGATCCTTGACAATAAAAACATTATACCAAATCATCAATTCGTCTTCAGAAAACGACATTCAACGATTGAACAGATATAATATAAGAAGTACTGCGTTGCTGTATTCTTGGACGTTGCAAAAGCATCTGACAAAGTATGGCATAAATTACTGCTGCATAAACTGAAGACGATGCTGCCACTTGACTACTATTTGATTGTTGAAAGTTATCTTAGTGATCCTTACTTTTACGTCAAATATAATGAAGAGTGTTCATCTATTCATCTTCAACAGCTGGAGTTCCTCAAGGGAGTTTTTTAGGACCACTGCTATATGTTATATTTACCTCAGGTATACCACTTCCAAAAGAACTGAATACCACAATTGCTACCTTTGCTGACGACACAAATCTAAATACTGCGACTGCAAATCTGAAGATATACACAGATAATGTTAAGGAATAAATATGACAAGAATTGACGAAGAGATAAAAAAGATATCCACAAAATACTACGATACACTGCATGGGCATAAGAACGAAGAAATAAACGAGTTGCTACATCTAGAAGAAACCTCCATGCGCCGTTTAAAGAGAACTCGACCAAACGAACTACTGAACTAGGAAATCCAGCCTACACATATTAGTAGTAGTATTATAAATGTAAATGTAAATTATTATTATAAATATAATTTTTATTATAATTGATCATAAATTGTTATTATAATATAATTATAGAGAATTATTATTATTAATGTAAAAAAAAAATAAAAATATATATATATATATATATATATATATATATATATATATATATATATATATATATATATATATATATATATATATTAGGGTGGGCCAATTTCAAAGCCAGCCCATAGGATGATTCTATGGACAATTCTAAGCGACTTTGGTGAAGGAACCATAGGTCTATCTCGATTTTCGAGTCTCCCACTTTTCAATCAATTTTACCGAAAAACTTGTAATTTTTCTCGGAAAAAAGACAAAAAATAGTTAAAATATGCATGAAACGCCCTCTGGCGGTGGTCATAGGTAAAAATAAAGATCAGAAATGAATTCTCGACCCCGAAAACCTCCCATATACACATAAAAAAGATAATATAACGATGAATAAAAAATCGAATTTTGAATCAAAATGATGTTATAGGGAAAAAATCATTTTTTGAAAAGACCTTTAAACGAAAGTGCAAGTTTTCAATAAAGTGTCTAGTTCTGTTTAGATAAACTAAATACTTATAATAACTAATTTATAATTTAATAAAAATGATAAAGAAACAATCAAACAAAGGAACTGTTATATACATATATCAGTTAAAAGTTGAAAGAAACAACAAATAAAATAATCCCGGTTGTGTGTGGTGTTGCCACAGTGGACTCTGGCCATAGTAAGTGATTAGAGTTACCACACCAAAATTTTGTTTTTCGTGATATTTTACATACTTTATAATAATAAATAAGATTAAAATATAGCAAAAATAATAATAAATAAAATTTTTAAAAAACTAATAAACAAAGTATGGTCGGTAATCGCCATGAGTGTGCAGCGCTCTCCCCCGTGGGAGAGAACGAGGTCTATGAGCGAGTCACTCCACTCTTCGTGGAGTGCACATGGCAAACCTCCAATAATGTCCTGCTCCAGTATAGCAGTGGATTGTGCGACAACTACAACAAATTCGTCAGCAACAAAAACATCCGCATTCTCTACGTACGGTACAACAACTACATTCTCGACTACAACTGCGACATCAACATGTTGTTCTCCCTGTGTGCAAATTCCGCCAAAAGGCGTGCTGGTAAGTCAATTTGGCTCCTTGGCACCACAGGATCTACTTCTATTTCTTCGGAGGTCGGGTAGATTTAAAGCCGAGTAAAAGGGAACCTTAAGTGCAGTACAATGGATATATACTCTGTCTGAGTGCTGCGCTTACTAGATTGTTCCGACAAAAAAAAAAGTCAACTGCAATCGCTACCAAAGAGAGCTCGAACCTCACCCACGACAGATAAAGCGAAAAGAACGCCCAACACTAACAAAAAGCAAAAAAATAGCAAAAAACCCAAGCCAAAGTAAGTTATCAAACTACTGGTTGAGCGATACTATTTCGGAAAGAAAAAAACAAATTTGCTGCTTTGACCGTTGATGATGACGAACTTGCTGAACCCTCGCACAATGGACAAGTTGATCAAAATGAGTCCGAAAAAGAAGAAGCAACTAGTCCGAAAAAAAAAGTTTGAACAAACCACCCCCTACATACGTACAAGGTGTAGAATGCATACGTACGAATGCAGACGTTAAGAAATGCGCTTACCGCTGTTGCAGACAGTAACTTCATATTTAAAATATTAACAAACAATGAAGTACGAGTTCAATCGAATGACTCGGAAACATACATAAAAATATTCAAAATGCTAAAGCAAAAAGGTACGAAGCTGTACACATTTAAACCCAAAAATTAAAGGGATTTCAAAGTCATTTTTCGCAATATGCACCCCTCCGCAGACCAAGAAGAAATTAAAAATGAGCTTGGTGAAAACGGTCACAAAGTTTTAAACATAACTAACATAACTCAACGGACAACAAAAAAAACCGCTACCACTGTTTAACATAGAACTAGAAACAAATACTAACAATAAAGATATTTATAGCATTAACAAATTTATGCATTGCATAGTAGTTTTTGAGGCACCTCATTATAAAATAGAAGTCGCGCAATGCACTAAATTCAAAAAATACGGACATACAAAAAACTACTGTATAAGGGATCCAGTATGTGTGAAATGCGCTGGAAAGCACCTAACAAGTGAATGTAAAAAAAAAATAACCAACGCAGCTGAAATTAAATGTGCCCTATGTGGCGGAAATCATACTGCAAACTACAAAGGCTGTGAAATATACAAAGCCATAAAAATTCAAAGGTTTCCATCTTTACGCAGAAATTATCCATTATTACTTCAGACCAAAAATATGGATGGATCAGTAGTTAAACCAGGCGTAAGCTATGCCGAAATTGCAGGTTCGTCAAATCCAAATAAAACTGAAGAAAATAAAAAAATTTAAACGATAGTGATATTAATGAACTTAAAGACATGGTGAAATCCGTAATCACTCAAATGACTAATATGATGAATATCATTACAATGTTACTAATAAGCTTAAATGCACGAAAGTAATACTTTAAAAATTGTGGCTTGGAATGCAAATGGCCTAACAAAACATTATTTGGAGTTGAAGCAATTTTTGTCTGACAAGAAAATTGATATAGCTCTAGTTTCAGAAACACATTTTACGAACAAAAGCTATTTAGTATTTCCTGGATATAAAATTTATGTGACAAATCATCCTGATGGTAAAGCTCGTGGTGGGACAGTTATCATAATAAATTCACTATTAAAACATAATGAACGGCAACCATATGCAACACCTCAAATTCAATCCACTACTGTGCAAATTGAGTGGGACAATACTCATCTCCTCAGTTTACTGTCCCCCCAGACACATAATAACGACAGAATATGATTACTCCATAAATACGCTTGGCGTAAGATTCATTGCAGCTGGAGATCTGAATGCAAAACAGACTGTCTAACCAATAAAAAAGGACGAAATCTGATTAATGCTATAAACAAAAATAACTGCAAATTTTTAAGCTTAGGTGAACCCACATACTGGCCAACAGATAGGAAAAAGATACCAGATCTAATTGACTTTAGCATAACAAAAAACATAAAGTGTAACCAATTAAAAATTAAAACTTGTTTTGAACTTTCTTCAGACCATTCTCCGATAATACTTAACTACACAACTGACATCAAACCCATAGAACCAATAGACAAGATTTTTAACCACAAAACAAACTGGAATGAGTATAGACAGCATATTGAAAATCAACTGAATATGTCTATCACACTGAAAACACAATTAAACATTGAACGTGCCATTATTGACTTCAACGATGTGGTCCTAGACGCAGGAATTAAACCAAGCCAACAGCATAAATTTAGAGGAAATAAACCTACAACGTATGTTTTCATAAGAAAGCAAATTATTGAGAAGAGGAAGCTGAGAAAGAGGTGGCAGCTAACTAGATCGCCTGAGGATAAACACAATTTAAATATAGCCTGCAAAAAACTCAAGAAAATATTAACTAAAAGACAAAATATAGAAGTTGAAAATTACCTAAAAAACTTGAGTCCTACCCAGGATACTAACTATTCATTATGGAAATGTACAAAGAAATTAAAAACTCAGATAAGGTATCAGCCACCACTACCAAAAGATGACAACTCGTGAGCTACTACCAATGGAGAAAAAGCACCAACATTGGCTAAATACTTTGAAAAAGTCCTATCAAATGACAAAGATAAATATATTGAAATTTGCAATGACTTAAATATAGACATTACAACCAAAATAAAGAAAACAAACACAACAGAAATAATTAATTGAATTAAAAATTAAGTAAACCACAAAAATACGATATGTTGACAGGCAAAGCACTCGCTGAGCTACCTACTGTAGTTTTTAATTACTAAAGAAATGTTATCAACTCAATGTTCCGACTACAATTTTTTTCCCAAAGTATGGAAAGTTATTATTGCACTACCGAAGCAGGGAAAATATGCTACAACTGCTTCGTCGTATAGTCCAATTAGCCTACTTCCCTTAATTTCTAAAGTTGCTGAAAAACTATTACATGATAGACTTAGCCAGATCCTTGACAATAAAAACATTATACCAAATCATCAATTCGTCTTCAGAAAACGATATTCAACGATTGAACAGATATAATATAAGAAGTACTGCGTTTGCTGTATTCTTGGACGTTGCAAAAGCATCTGACAAAGTATGGCATAAATTACTGCTGCATAAACTGAAGACGATGCTGCCACTTGACTACTATTTGATTGTTGAAAGTTATCTTAGTGATCCTTACTTTTACGTCAAATATAATGAAGAGTGTTCATCTATTCATCTTCAACAGCTGGAGTTCCTCAAGGGAGTTTTTTAGGACCACTGCTATATGTTATATTTACCTCAGGTATACCACTTCCAAAAGAACTGAATACCACAATTGCTACCTTTGCTGACGACACAAATCTAAATACTGCGACTGCAAATCTGAAGATATACACAGATAATGTTACGGAATAAATATGACAAGAATTGACGGAGAGATAAAAAAGATATCCACAAAATACTACGATACACTGCATGGGCATAAGAACGAAGAAATAAACGAGTTGCTACATCTAGAAGAACCCTCCATGCGCCGTTTAAAGAGAACTCGACCAAACGACCTACTGAACTAGGAAATCCAGCCTACACATATTAGTAGTAGTATTATAAATGTAAATGTAAATTATTATTATAAATATAACTTTTATTGTAATTGATCATAAATTGTTATTATAATATAATTATAGAGAATTATTATTATTAATGTAAATATATATATATATATATATATATATATATATATATATATATATATATATATATATATATATATATATATATGTATATATATATATATATATATATATATATATATATATATATATATATATATATATATATATATATATATATATATATATATATATATATATATATATATATATATATATTAGGGTGGGCCAATTTCAAAGCCAGCCCCTAGGATGATTCTATGGACAATTCTAAGCGACTTTGGTGAAGGAACCATAGGTCTATCTCGATTTTCGAGTCTCCCACTTTTCAATCAATTTTACCGAAAAACTTGTAATTTTTCTCGGAAAAAAGACAAAAATAGTTAAAATATGCATGAAACGCCCTCTGGCGGTGGTCATAGGTAAAAATAAAGATCAGAAATGAATTCTCGACCCCGAAAACCTCCCATATACACATAAAAAAGATAATATAACGATGAATAAAAAATCGAATTTTGAATCAAAATGATGTTATAGGGAAAAAATCATTTTTTGAAAAGACCTTTAAACGAAAGTGCAAGTTTTCAATAAAGTGTCTAGTTCTGTTTAGATAAACTAAATACTTATAATAACTAATTTATAATTTAATAAAAGTGATAAAGAAACAATCAAACAAAGGAACTGTTATATACATATATCAGTTAAAAGTTGAAAGAAACAACAAATAAAATAATCCCGGTTGTGTGTGGTGTTGCCACAGTGGACTCTGGCCATAGTAAGTGATTAGAGTTACCACACCAAAATTTTGTTTTTCGTGATATTTTACATACTTTATAATAATAAATAAGATTAAAATATAGCAAAAATAATAATAAATAAAATTTTTAAAAAACTAATAAACAAAGTATAGTCGGTAATCGCCATGAGTGTGCAGCGCTCTCCCCCGTGGGAGAGAACGAGGTCTATGAGCGAGTCACTCCACTCTTCGTGGAGTGCACATGGCAAACCTCCAATAATGTCCTGCTCCAGTATAGCAGTGGATTGTGCGACAACTACAACAAATTCGTCAGCAACAAAAACATCCGCATTCTCTACGTACGGTACAACAACTACATTCTCGACTACAACTGCGACATCAACATGTTGTTCTCCCTGTGTGCAAATTCCGCCAAAAGGCGTGCTGGTAAGTCAATTTGGCTCCTTGGCACCACAGGATCTACTTCTATTTCTTCGGAGGTCGGGTAGATTTAAAGCCGAGTAAAAGGGAACCTTAAGTGCAGTACAATGGATATATACTCTGTCTGAGTGCTGCGCTTACTAGATTGTTCCGACAAAAAAAAAAAGTCAACTGCAATCGCTACCAAAGAGAGCTCGAACCTCACCCACGACAGATAAAGCGAAAAGAACGCCCAACACTAACAAAAAGCAAAAAAATAGCAAAAAACCCAAGCCAAAGTAAGTTATCAAACTACTGGTTGAGCGATACTATTTCGGAAAGAAAAAAACAAATTTGCTGCTTTGACCGTTGATGATGACGAACTTGCTGAACCCTCGCACAATGGACAAGTTGATCAAAATGAGTCCGAAAAAGAAGAAGCAACTAGTCCGAAAAAAAAAGTTTGAACAAACCACCCCCTACATACGTACAAGGTGTAGAATGCATACGTACGAATGCAGACGTTAAGAAATGCGCTTACCGCTGTTGCAGACAGTAACTTCATATTTAAAATATTAACAAACAATGAAGTACGAGTTCAATCGAATGACTCGGAAACATACATAAAAATATTCAAAATGCTAAAGCAAAAAGGTACGAAGCTGTACACATTTAAACCCAAAAATTAAAGGGATTTCAAAGTCATTTTTCGCAATATGCACCCCTCCGCAGACCAAGAAGAAATTAAAAATGAGCTTGGTGAAAACGGTCACAAAGTTTTAAACATAACTAACATAACTCAACGGACAACAAAAAAAACCGCTACCACTGTTTAACATAGAACTAGAAACAAATACTAACAATAAAGATATTTATAGCATTAACAAATTTATGCATTGCATAGTAGTTTTTGAGGCACCTCATCATAAAATAGAAGTCGCGCAATGCACTAAATTCAAAAAATACGGACATACAAAAAACTACTGTATAAGGGATCCAGTATGTGTGAAATGCGCTGGAAAGCACCTAACAAGTGAATGTAAAAAAAAAATAACCAACGCAGCTGAAATTAAATGTGCCCTATGTGGCGGAAATCATACTGCAAACTACAAAGGCTGTGAAATATACAAAGCCATAAAAATTCAAAGGTTTCCATCTTTACGCAGAAATTATCCATTATTACTTCAGACCAAAAATATGGATGGATCAGTAGTTAAACCAGGCGTAAGCTATGCCGAAATTGCAGGTTCGTCAAATCCAAATAAAACTGAAGAAAATAAAAAAATTTAAACGATAGTGATATTAATGAACTTAAAGACATGGTGAAATCCGTAATCACTCAAATGACTAATATGATGAATATCATTACAATGTTACTAATAAGCTTAAATGCACGAAAGTAATACTTTAAAAATTGTGGCTTGGAATGCAAATGGCCTAACAAAACATTATTTGGAGTTGAAGCAATTTTTGTCTGACAAGAAAATTGATATAGCTCTAGTTTCAGAAACACATTTTACGAACAAAAGCTATTTAGTATTTCCTGGATATAAAATTTATGTGACAAATCATCCTGATGGTAAAGCTCGTGGTGGGACAGTTATCATAATAAATTCACTATTAAAACATAATGAACGGCAACCATATGCAACACCTCAAATTCAATCCACTACTGTGCAAATTGAGTGGGACAATACTCATCTCCTCAGTTTACTGTCCCCCCAGACACATAATAACGACAGAATATGATTACTCCATAAATACGCTTGGCGTAAGATTCATTGCAGCTGGAGATCTGAATGCAAAACAGACTGTCTAACCAATAAAAAAGGACGAAATCTGATTAATGCTATAAACAAAAATAACTGCAAATTTTTAAGCTTAGGTGAACCCACATACTGGCCAACAGATAGGAAAAAGATACCAGATCTAATTGACTTTAGCATAACAAAAAACATAAAGTGTAACCAATTAAAAATTAAAACTTGTTTTGAACTTTCTTCAGACCATTCTCCGATAATACTTAACTACACAACTGACATCAAACCCATAGAACCAATAGACAAGATTTTTAACCACAAAACAAACTGGAATGAGTATAGACAGCATATTGAAAATCAACTGAATATGTCTATCACACTGAAAACACAATTAAACATTGAACGTGCCATTATTGACTTCAACGATGTGGTCCTAGACGCAGGAATTAAACCAAGCCAACAGCATAAATTTAGAGGAAATAAACCTACAACGTATGTTTTCATAAGAAAGCAAATTATTGAGAAGAGGAAGCTGAGAAAGAGGTGGCAGCTAACTAGATCGCCTGAGGATAAACACAATTTAAATATAGCCTGCAAAAAACTCAAGAAAATATTAACTAAAAGACAAAATATAGAAGTTGAAAATTACCTAAAAAACTTGAGTCCTACCCAGGATACTAACTATTCATTATGGAAATGTACAAAGAAATTAAAAACTCAGATAAGGTATCAGCCACCACTACCAAAAGATGACAACTCGTGAGCTACTACCAATGGAGAAAAAGCACCAACATTGGCTAAATACTTTGAAAAAGTCCTATCAAATGACAAAGATAAATATATTGAAATTTGCAATGACTTAAATATAGACATTACAACCAAAATAAAGAAAACAAACACAACAGAAATAATTAATTGAATTAAAAATTAAGTAAACCACAAAAATACGATATGTTGACAGGCAAAGCACTCGCTGAGCTACCTACTGTAGTTTTTAATTACTAAAGAAATGTTATCAACTCAATGTTCCGACTACAATTTTTTTCCCAAAGTATGGAAAGTTATTATTGCACTACCGAAGCAGGGAAAATATGCTACAACTGCTTCGTCGTATAGTCCAATTAGCCTACTTCCCTTAATTTCTAAAGTTGCTGAAAAACTATTACATGATAGACTTAGCCAGATCCTTGACAATAAAAACATTATACAAAATCATCAATTCGTCTTCAGAAAACGATATTCAACGATTGAACAGATATAATATAAGAAGTACTGCGTTTGCTGTATTCTTGGACGTTGCAAAAGCATCTGACAAAGTATGGCATAAATTACTGCTGCATAAACTGAAGACGATGCTGCCACTTGACTACTATTTGATTGTTGAAAGTTATCTTAGTGATCCTTACTTTTACGTCAAATATAATGAAGAGTGTTCATCTATTCATCTTCAACAGCTGGAGTTCCTCAAGGGAGTTTTTTAGGACCACTGCTATATGTTATATTTACCTCAGGTATACCACTTCCAAAAGAACTGAATACCACAATTGCTACCTTTGCTGACGACACAAATCTAAATACTGCGACTGCAAATCTGAAGATATACACAGATAATGTTACGGAATAAATATGACAAGAATTGACGGAGAGATAAAAAAGATATCCACAAAATACTACGATACACTGCATGGGCATAAGAACGAAGAAATAAACGAGTTGCTACATCTAGAAGAACCCTCCATGCGCCGTTTAAAGAGAACTCGACCAAACGACCTACTGAACTAGGAAATCCAGCCTACACATATTAGTAGTAGTATTATAAATGTAAATGTAAATTATTATTATAAATATAACTTTTATTATAATTGATCATAAATTGTTATTATAATATAATTATAGAGAATTATTATTATTAATGTAAATATATATATATATATATATATATATATATATATATATATATATATATATATATATATATATATATATATATATATATATATATATATATATATATATATATATATATATATATATATATATATATATATATATATATATATATATATATATATATATATATATATATATATATATATATATATATATATATATATATATATATATATATATATATATATATATATATATATATATATATATATATATATATATATATATATATATATATATATATATATATATATATATATATTAGGGTGGGCCAATTTCAAAGCCAGCCCCTAGGATGATTCTATGGACAATTCTAAGCGACTTTGGTGAAGGAACCATAGGTCTATCTCGATTTTCGAGTCTCCCACTTTTCAATCAATTTTACCGAAAAACTTGTAATTTTTCTCGGAAAAAAGACAAAAATAGTTAAAATATGCATGAAACGCCCTCTGGCGGTGGTCATAGGTAAAAATAAAGATCAGAAATGAATTCTCGACCCCGAAAACCTCCCATATACACATAAAAAAGATAATATAACGATGAATAAAAAATCGAATTTTGAATCAAAATGATGTTATAGGGAAAAAATCATTTTTTGAAAAGACCTTTAAACGAAAGTGCAAGTTTTCAATAAAGTGTCTAGTTCTGTTTAGATAAACTAAATACTTATAATAACTAGTTTATAATTTAATAAAAGTGATAAAGAAACAATCAAACAAAGGAACTGTTATATACATATATCAGTTAAAAGTTGAAAGAAACAACAAATAAAATAATCCCGGTTGTGTGTGGTGTTGCCACAGTGGACTCTGGCCATAGTAAGTGATTAGAGTTACCACACCAAAATTTTGTTTTTCGTGATATTTTACATACTTTATAATAATAAATAAGATTAAAATATAGCAAAAATAATAATAAATAAAATTTTTAAAAAACTAATAAACAAAGTATAGTCGGTAATCGCCATGAGTGTGCAGCGCTCTCCCCCGTGGGAGAGAACGAGGTCTATGAGCGAGTCACTCCACTCTTCGTGGAGTGCACATGGCAAACCTCCAATAATGTCCTGCTCCAGTATAGCAGTGGATTGTGCGACAACTACAACAAATTCGTCAGCAACAAAAACATCCGCATTCTCTACGTACGGTACAACAACTACATTCTCGACTACAACTGCGACATCAACATGTTGTTCTCCCTGTGTGCAAATTCCGCCAAAAGGCGTGCTGGTAAGTCAATTTGGCTCCTTGGCACCACAGGATCTACTTCTATTTCTTCGGAGGTCGGGTAGATTTAAAGCCGAGTAAAAGGGAACCTTAAGTGCAGTACAATGGATATATACTCTGTCTGAGTGCTGCGCTTACTAGATTGTTCCGACAAAAAAAAAAAGTCAACTGCAATCGCTACCAAAGAGAGCTCGAACCTCACCCACGACAGATAAAGCGAAAAGAACGCCCAACACTAACAAAAAGCAAAAAAATAGCAAAAAACCCAAGCCAAAGTAAGTTATCAAACTACCGGTTGAGCGATACTATTTCGGAAAGAAAAAAACAAATTTGCTGCTTTGACCGTTGATGATGACGAACTTGCTGAACCCTCGCACAATGGACAAGTTGATCAAAATGAGTCCGAAAAAGAAGAAGCAACTAGTCCGAAAAAAAAGTTTGAACAAACCACCCCCTACATACGTACAAGGTGTAGAATGCATACGTACGAATGCAGACGTTAAGAAATGCGCTTACCGCTGTTGCAGACAGTAACTTCATATTTAAAATATTAACAAACAATGAAGTACGAGTTCAATCGAATGACTCGGAAACATACATAAAAATATTCAAAATGCTAAAGCAAAAAGGTACGAAGCTGTACACATTTAAACCCAAAAATTAAAGGGATTTCAAAGTCATTTTTCGCAATATGCACCCCTCCGCAGACCAAGAAGAAATTAAAAATGAGCTTGGTGAAAACGGTCACAAAGTTTTAAACATAACTAACATAACTCAACGGACAACAAAAAAACCGCTACCACTGTTTAATATAGAACTAGAAACAAATACTAACAATAAAGATATTTATAGCATTAACAAATTTATGCATTGCATAGTAGTTTTTGAGGCACCTCATCATAAAAGAGAAGTCGCGCAATGCACTAAATGCAAAAAATACGGACATACAAAACACTACTGTATAAGGGATCCAGTATGTGTGAAATGCGCTGGAAAGCACCTAACAAGTGAATGTAAAAAAAATAACCAACGCAGCTGAAATTAAATATGCCCTATGTGGCGGAAATCATACTGCAAACTACAAAGGCTGTGAAATATACAAAGCCATAAAAATTCAAAGGTTTCCATCTTTGCGCAGAAATTATCCATTATTACTTCAGACCAAAAATATGGATGGATCAGTAGTTAAACCAGGCGTAAGCTATGCCGAAATTGCAGGGTCGTGAAATCCAAATAAAACTGAAGAAAATACAAAAAATTGAAACGATAGTGATATTAA
The DNA here is from genome assembly GCA_920105625.2 of Clusia tigrina. Classification (NCBI taxonomy): domain Eukaryota; kingdom Metazoa; phylum Arthropoda; class Insecta; order Diptera; family Clusiidae; genus Clusia; species Clusia tigrina. The sequence continues at coordinate 80,414,087 of OV050030.1, forward strand.
TGAACTTAAAGACATGGTGAAATCCGTAATCACTCAAATGACTAATATGATGAATATCATTACAATGTTACTAATAAGCTTAAATGCACGAAAGTAATACTTTAAAAATTGTGGCTTGGAATGCAAATGGCCTAACAAAACATTATTTGGAGTTGAAGCAATTTTTGTCTGACAAGAAAATTGATATAGCTCTAGTTTCAGAAACACATTTTACGAACAAAAGCTATTTAGTATTTCCTGGATATAAAATTTATGTGACAAATCATCCTGATGGTAAAGCTCGTGGTGGGACAGTTATCATAATAAATTCACTATTAAAACATAATGAACGGCAACCATATGCAACACCTCAAATTCAATCCACTACTGTGCAAATTGAGTGGGACAATACTCATCTCCTCAGTTTACTGTCCCCCCAGACACATAATAACGACAGAATATGATTACTACATAAATACGCTTGGCGTAAGATAAATTGCAGCTGGAGATCTGAATGCAAAACAGACTGTCTAACCAATAAAAAAGGACGAAATCTGATTAATGCTATAAACAAAAATAACTGCAAATTTTTAAGCTTAGGTGAACCCACATACTGGCCAACAGATAGGAAAAAGATACCAGATCTAATTGACTTTAGCATAACAAAAAACATAAAGTGTAACCAATTAAAAATTAAAACTTGTTTTGAACTTTCTTCAGACCATTCTCCGATCATACTTAACTACACAACTGACATCATAGAACCAATAGACAAGATTTTTAACCACAAAACAAACTGGAATGAGTATAGACAGCATATTGAAAATCAACTGAATATGTCTATCACACTGAAAACACAATTAAACATTGAACGTGCCATTATTGACTTCAACGATGTGGTCCTAGACGCAGGAATTAAACCAAGCCAACAGCATAAATTTAGAGGAAATAAACCTACAACGTATGTTTTCATAAGAAAGCAAATTATTGAGAAGAGGAAGCTTAGAAAGAGGTGGCAGCTAACTAGATCGCCTGAGGATAAACACAATTTAAATATAGCTTGCAAAAAACTCAAGAAAATATTAACTAAAAGACAAAATATAGAAGTTGAAAATTACCTAAAAAACTTGAGTCCTACCCAGGATACTAACTATTCATTATGGAAATGTACAAAGAAATTAAAAACTCAGATAAGGTATCAGCCACCACTACCGAAAGATGACAACTCGTGAGCTACTACCAATGAAGAAAAAGCACCAACATTGGCTAAATACTTTGAAAAAGTCCTATCAAATGACAAAGATAAATATATTGAAATTTGCAAAGACTTAAATATAGACATTACCACCAAAATAAAGAAAACAAACACAACAGAAATAATTAATTGAATTAAAAATTAAATAAACCACAAAAATACGATATGTTGACAGGCAAAGCACTCGCTGAGCTACCTCCTGTAGTTTTTAATTACTAAAGAAATGTTATCAACTCAATGTTCCGACTACAATTTTTTTCCCAAAGTATGGAAAGTTATTATTGCGCTACCGAAGCAGGGACAACTGCTTCGTCGTATAGTCCAATTAGCCTACTACCCTTAATTTCTAAAGTTGCTGAAAAACTATTACATGATAGACTTAGCCAGATCCTTGACAATAAAAACATTATACCAAATCATCAATTCGTCTTCAGAAAACGACATTCAACGATTGAACAGATATAATATAAGAAGTACTGCGTTGCTGTATTCTTGGACGTTGCAAAAGCATCTGACAAAGTATGGCATAAATTACTGCTGCATAAACTGAAGACGATGCTGCCACTTGACTACTATTTGATTGTTGAAAGTTATCTTAGTGATCCTTACTTTTACGTCAAATATAATGAAGAGTGTTCATCTATTCATCTTCAACAGCTGGAGTTCCTCAAGGGAGTTTTTTAGGACCACTGCTATATGTTATATTTACCTCAGGTATACCACTTCCAAAAGAACTGAATACCACAAATGCTACCTTTGCTGACGACACAAATCTAAATACTGCGACTGCAAATCTGAAGATATACACAGATAATGTTAAGGAATAAATATGACAAGAATTGATGAAGAGATAAAAAAGATATCCACAAAATACTACGATACACTGCATGGGCATAAGAACGAAGAAATAAACGAGTTCCTACATCTAGAAGAAACCTCCATGCGCCGTTTAAAGAGAACTCGACCAAACGACCTACTGAACTAGGAAATCCAGCCTACACATATTAGTAGTAGTATTATAAATGTAAATGTAAATTATTATTATAAATCTAATTTTTATTATAATTGATCATAAATTGTTATTATAATATAATTATAGAGAATTATTATTATTAATGTAATATATATATATATATATATATATATATATATATATATATATATATATATATATATATATATATATATATATATATATATATATATATATATATATATATATATATATATATATATATATATATATATATATATATATATATATATATATATATATATATATATATATATATATATATATATATATATTGGGTTGATGCTTCCCGCGTTTAAACCCAATAAATTGTCGAAAAAAATAAAATATTCGGAAAATTTGGGATTTGGATTTATTCACTCAATTGCTTATAACTTTGTCATTTTTCGGTCGATTTTCTTCTGGTTGGTCTTAATTCTTACGTTAAAGTATCATCTTTACGTACATGAAGAGCAACCAGACGTTTTTTCAACGATTTGTACTTTTCCGCCGGCACAGAATCACTGTAAAATATTGTTTTTTTGAAAATGTGCCCTACTTTCATCGATATACGAGTATTTTGAACCGCTTTACCAATAAAAGATCCGATTATACATGTTTGTTCGTCATCTCAATACCTTGCATTGGGTACCAAGAACTACAATTTCTAGCTCGAGATATGATTTGTCACGTGAAAAAAGGTCGAAAAAATACAATAATTACAATATCTCAAAAACTATTCCATGAAAAAAAATTTAACCTTGATTTTCGAATTCAGCAGATGAAAATACATAAGAAAAATCTCATCAAATGTACATGAAAAAAATTTTATTTTGTAAACTAGTGTAATTATTCCTGTTGGCAATTCTATGCCAAAAACAAAATTTTTCAACTTATACGCATATCGCTTTTTTCACCAATTATTGTGTTTATTTCATTTATTTTCCCCTACTCCTTATATTACTACTTTCGTGCTGATTTCTCGTTTTTCCTCGTTTTACTGCCTTTACGTTCTCTGGAATTCTTTCTTCTCGGTCTCCTTTGCTTCTCTGGAAACTTCTGACGTCAATTTTTGCCGTTTTTTTGCTCTGCTGCTTGATTTTCAAATTTTTGTCGGTTGACGCCGACTGTGCCAAAATTAATTGCGAAACTTATAGTATTTATTTTTTCAAATTTAATTATTTCCAGCTTTTCAAGTAGTTTATGCTCTTTGTAATAAGACTGATTTTATTAAATTATAGTTTTGTATAATTGTTGTTTTATAGAATATCATATACGTATTTAGGTGTATATCAACTTTTAATTACAACCGTGCACTTTTGTGCTTTTTTTCGCACACCTCGCTTTACTTTTCGTTTAATTCATCGCACATAAAATGTCCTTCAGATCAATTTTTTGATACTAGACAACGTTAAAAAAATAAAGCATTTGTGGATGCTTTCACAAAAAAAAAATTTTTTTTTCTTAAAATCCCGGTTTGAGCCCCCAATTGTAGAGTTGATGCTCCTACATTTACTGGTGGAGTTGACGCTCCGAAATAAAACAAGCCGAGTTGATGCTCCAACGTGAGTTATAAGCTGAGTAAAACAAATTAAGCTTATGCTTAAAAATGACTTTATTCGCTTGCAATGAATCTTAAGACTGACTTAAAAGTATTTTTCTATTCTACTTCACTGTTCAAATTCAGTTGGCCTCGAAGTGCAAATTATGCTACTAAGCACATTTTTGCATTTGGAGCCTTAACTGAATTTGACACCATCTGCTATGCAATAACAAAAACTAAGCGATAACGCCATTGCATAGAGGAATGTGAATTTGTATATATGTATGGATATATGTATTTATATATGTAGGGTATGCGGACATAACTCCTCCATCCCTTGATTGGAGATTCTCCTGGATCTCGTAAAATTTAATATTATATACTACGTACTTATTACTTAATGCCATATTTATTTTTTATTTTTTTCAATTCGATATCATTTGCTGTAGGTTCATTTACAATTTTGGTTTTATTAATTACTGTGGGCTGTCTTCTTGCTTTTAACACAAATATAATGATTACACAAACAATGACAATTACAATCGTTATGCTTATTCCGTAAGAAACATTCTTATGAAATTTTAGTTCTTTAATCTCTTTGATATTTGAAAAATTTTCTAATTCAATTTTTCCAAAGTTGGCTGATTTTATTTCGGTCAATAGAGGGTTGTTACTTGGATAAAAATATTTATCTTGCACTATTGTTAAATAGTTTTGGAAAGTTTCAGTTTCAATTTCTATTTTACAATTATAATAAGTGAAAAGATAGTTTTTACTAACGGTTAAATTTCTATTATCACAATTTTGCTTTATTTGCAAATCAACGGCATTTTTTATTAAAATCATATCATCTTCGAGCTCTTAGATTTGAGTTTTGTTATTATATTTATAATTACAGTTATTTAAAATAGTACAATGTTTACTTCGTTTTAAACTTTTCAAATACATATTTTCTTGATAATCTAATATATTGCTTTCAATTTGAATTACATAACTATTTGGTTCGACAATTTCCATATAATTCTTGTTAGGAAGTGGTACAATTATTTTTAATTCAGCTGAGATATGATTAATTGGAATCTTAAGTGCTATAATAAGTACACCCTTTTTATAATTAAGTACATCGACTTTCATTAATTTCAATTTAAAGAAGTCCACCTCAAATTGATCTATTTCATCGGATGTGAGTATATTTGGATTAACGATATGGTTTTTAGCTAATGTTATACTTTCTTGTATATGATTAACTTTATCTTTGAGATAGGTAAGTTTAGACATTTGATCCATATACAGAAGGCGTCGTATAATTTCCCTTTGCTTGTTTTTTATTTCCTTTTCAGAACTTTTCATAATTTCCCTATCCTCTTCGATTGCCGATTTTAAAATTTGAATTGATTCGTTAAAATGCGTATTGATAAAAATCTGTTTATTAACTGTTTCTATGATGTTGTGATTATTTTGGTCAATTACATTGAGATGTTCAAGGATTTCCTGACGGTCGTCATCGTCCATTACTCCAAAAAACCATTTGTAAGCTTTCCCTCCAAGATTTATCAATCCCCTCTTTTTCCTAGGTTCTATTGGGATTATAGATTTTATTTTAGATTTTATTATTTTTATTTCTCTTTGAACTATTTCTTTGTTATGTAACTCGAGAGACTTTACATTGTTTTCTATTTCGTCCACAATATGGCTTAACTCATTTGTATTAATTAAATGTAAAATTGTTAAAGTTTGGTTCACCACTTCAATTTCTCGCATTTTTATCCGGACATACCCCGACTCCTCTTCAATGGGGCTTATCTGCAATAGACCCTCAGTTGGAAACACTATCCCCAGAAGCACAAATAAGCTGATCACCTGAAAATTTCAAAGGTCTCTTTATATTTAAATTGGCTTCGTCTAGAGTTTTGTGTATCAACACTCATGTGTGAATTGCGAGTTTGAGCCGAATTAACCCTATTCTGATTTCGGTACTCTGAACAGTTATTATTATTATTAGCTGAATACGGTCGAGTACCATTACGGTTTTGATTAAACTCTGAATTATTTCTATTATTAACCGAATACGATCTAGTACCGTTAAAGTTTTGATTGAAATTTCTTTCTAAAAGTTCCGAATTGACTTTATTATTAGACGAATATGGCCTACTACCGTTAGAGTTTTGATTGAGATTTCTTCTCAAAAATTGGTCGCTACCATTTCGACCAGGAGAACCAAAATAATCGTCTTTTCTTTGTGGAATTATTGGTGGCTTGAAATGTTTTTTATGACCATAGGCTATGCATCTAGGGTCTGTTAACAACTTTAATCTATCATATCTTTTATAAATTTCATCCAATGTTTTATCACTATCAACGTGGGCCCTTACGGTTCCATCAATTTTCTCTAAAATGATTTCTACTAAATCTCTATCTACGTTTTCTGCCCTATATAGATCAGGTTTTCTTTCGTCAAAATCATATAATTCATTTAATTCGTACTTAATTTCAAAAGTTAATTTAAATAATTCACTTAAATTATTTACCCTCATGATCCGACACTTATTGAAAAGTTCTCCATATGTTTTGTTGGGCTTGAAGTTTCAGCTTAATATCCTCCCATTTTGGAAAATCACCGAGTTCACGAATACACCTTGCTGCTTCCCCACGGATTTTTTCGTTAATAATAATCTGCATGCCATAATTGTAAAGTTGTGCACTAGCTCCACACAATTCCAAAGTGTTCTCCACTGATTTTATAAAGGACAAGTAACCATAGTTTTTGTTGTCTTCGAAAGGTCTTAGTCGTCTAAACTGGTCCAAGATGTCCTGTGGTCGCAGAAAAAATTCATTTTGTGATTCATTTCGTTGATACTGATGTTGCTGTTGTCGCTGTTGCAGCTGTTCATTTTGTTGTTGCAGCTGTTGTTGGAGTTGTTGGATGATTTCCTCCTGCTTCTTAATGACGTCCTCGTTTTGCTCCATATTGACTTTCCTGTTCTTATCGAATGCTTTTTGCAAACTGTCTTTCATATCTTCGCTATTTCACAAATTGTTCTTTTTCTTCTTTTGTTTTTCTAGTTCACAAACTGTTTTTAATTTCTTCACTTAAAATTTTTTCCTTTTTGTAAATTACATTCACTTATATCGTTTTCGCTTTTGCTCATTTGTCTTATATATTTGTTTAGTTTGTTATCGCTTAAATATTAACATTGCAGAAAATATACTTGAAAGTTAACTTTTGCTTTTCAATTTAAATTATAATTTGTTTTTCTTTTCCTTTTTGTAAATTTACAATATTTCACAAATCTTTAGATTTGTTAATTTTTCAGCTAAAGCTTTGGCCACTTTTTCCGACTGCGCCAGTTATAAGCTGAGTAAAACAAATTAAGCTTATGCTTAAAAATGACTTTATTCGCTTGCAATGAATCTTAAGACTGACTTAAAAGTATTTTTCTATTCTACTTCACTGTTCAAATTCAGTTGGCCTCGAAGTGCAAATTATGCTACTAAGCACATTTTTGCATTTGGAGCCTTAACTGAATTTGACACCATCTGCTATGCAATAACAAAAACTAAGCGATAACGCCATTGCATAGAGGAATGTGAATTTGTATATATGTATGGATATATGTATTTATATATGTAGGGTATGCGGACATAACTCGTGCGTTTTATTTGATAGTTATTTACAAACTAAAAACTTACATGCTATGCTCTTATTTTATTCTGTCCGTCCGTTTGGTTGAGTTCTTTAGTATTGCTGTTCAGTATTGTCGTTGTTGTTGCTTTCCGGGTATACTGTTCAGTATTGTCGTTGTTGTTGCTTTCCGGGTATACTGTTTGGCGTCGCTGTTCGTACTATTGTCTATCAACCCAACATTCGGCCATTCTGATATTAAATTCTTCCTCGAATTTATTGGCACGGTTTCATGAATTCAGCCGTTGTTGTAGTTTTGATTGGTCCCCCTGTTCTCCTACTTTCTCTACGTCATATTTCCATAGTTCTTTACTATTTTATATGGACCAAGCAATTTAGGTTTTAACTTCAGGCCTGTCCCAAATTGAGTTATTTTTATTGCCACTAGCTGGCCTGGTTCATATTCCATTTCGACTTTTCCTTTCTGGTTGTAAGTGTTTCTGTTTTCTGCTTGTATTTTCAGAATATTTTCGCGTGCTTGTATGCGTGGTTCAGTTCTGTCATCTTCTAACTCTTCTAGCATTTCTTCTTCTAATAATTTGTTTTATATCTGGTGTTTCTTTAGTTCTCATGTCTAGTCCTGTTAAAATTTTGAATGGAGGTAATTTGGTGCTACGTGGTGATCTGTTGTTCATTATGCATCTGTATGTTTGTACCAGTGTTTTTCGCTGTTAATGCATAATTTCGTTAATATGGATAGAATAATTCTATGTACTCTCTCGACCTGTCCGTTCGCTCTGAGGAGCCCTGTAGTTATGAGTTGGTGCTCAATATTATTTTCTCTACAATACTCCTCAAAGTTTCTCGATGTGAAAGCTGTGCCCCTGTCAGATATTATTCAGGCTGGGTTGCCAAAAATAGCAGCTTGTCTTTTTAATCTTTCTAAGACTTCTTCTGTTGTTGTACTTTTAGTTGGATAGATCCAAACGAATTTTGAAAAGGCATCTACTATTGTAAGGATGAAATTGTATTGTTTTTTGGTTGTCTCTAATGGTCCGAGATGATCTATATGTAAAGTGGTTTGTCTCAAGTGGTTTGTCTGACTTGTCGATAGTGTTTAGCAGACTTTCTTTTTTCCTGACTTTGCTTCTGTTAGGATGCACTGCTGAGCACTGCTCCATAGCCGTATATGCTTGCGTCTGTATGAACTTCGGTATCAGCATTTTGGTTGTACAGTTTCAGAATAGGCGCCTGTGCGAGTTCTGCTTTTAGTTCTTCGAAAGAGATCTGTTGTTCCTCTAAGAATTTGAATGTGGCCGTTTTTGCGAGTAAGTCGGACAATGGTTTAGCAATAAGAGCGTAATTTGAAATGAATCGTCTGAAATATGACGTCAACCCCAAGAATCGTTGAGCGATTTTTGGTTTTTGGGTACTGTAAAATTTATGACTGCCTTTGTTTTTTCTGGAGACGCTGTTTTGTACAAATTGAAATTTTTGCTCGTCTTTTTTAGTAATTAAGACTATCGGCGCTGCATATTGAGATGTACTTGCTCTAATAATGCCTGTATTTAGCCATTCGTTTATTTGTGTTTCTACTATTTTTTGATCTGCTATTGGAATGCGTCTGGGTCTATGAAAAACTGGTATGTCGTCGGTTACTGTGATTATAATTTTAATAGGCGATTCTACTGCCTTACCCGGTTTGTAGTTTTGAATTGTATGTTTTAGCTTTAGTTTCTGTAAATGATCAATATTTGTTGGCATTTCAATTAGATTTTCGTCTTTGATTTCAGAGGTACATAAAGTATTAAATTGGACACCTGCTATAAATTTGTTATTATAATTGTCATTGGCTTTAGAACTAAAAGTGGCACCTTCTGACGTGAGATTGATGTCTACTATCCTTAGGATTTCACTGCCTAGTACTGCCATATTTCCTAAGTCACGATCGTTTGCAATGTGGAATTTTAATTGGAATTTTATGTTGTCTATTTCTGCTTCAATTTCTATGTAACCGAGCGTCTTCATTTTTTGCTGTGCAATGCCTATTTTTTCGAGTGGATGTTCTTGGATTTTGACTGATTTTAATTTTTCATAGGTTGTTCTTGGAATTAAACAAACATCGCTTCCTGTGTCCAAAAGGGTTGTAAAGGAAATTTTTTCAATTGAAACTTGTTTCAAAATTCTAACTGCGGTGTTAGCTAGTGGTATTAGAGGATTTTGAGGTGCATTTGGGCAATTTTGAAATGTGACTTTATCATTATTGTTATTGGTAGCCTCTGGCCTATTTTTAGTTCTGTTTTGGTATAACGGATTTCCAGTAGGTCTACGTCTATTGTAGTTGTTGTCATGTCTCTGTTGCTGTGGAATGTTGTTACAATCTGCCGCTTTATGTCCCTTGTTATTGCATTTGTAGCATAAATTGTTTTACTCTTTGCATTCGTCGGTATTGTGGTTGCTGCGATGCACTGTGTCACGAGGCTGGCCAAAAATGGTTAAAGTCAATGTTAGAATTTGAACGTTTTTTTTCATTTTTTTTTAACACTCTGGTTAGATGATATCTAAAATATCTTCTTAAAATGTTTACAAATTTTAAAGTTATAGGGGTTCAAAGTCAAGGTTTGTGTTCAGCATACGAAATTTATGGGAAAATCCCAAATTCATTTCATTTATAATACTAAGAATTTAAGTATTTGAATGTAACGGCTACCAAAATTTGTAACAGGGTTGTAAGTGATGCTTTTAGTTATAATTACAACACTGTTTTTGTTTACAAATATTGATCATATGTTAGATACCGTTCGAAAAAAGATAGTAGTGAGGCATTGTCAAGACTTTTCAGCAACCGTGAACTTTCGTAGAGAATTTAAAAGAAAGTAGCAATAACACTTTTCCTGTTTTTTTGTATTTTGGAGCTACAAGTATGTGTTTTAATATATTTAAAGTTCAGCTGCCCGATATTGCCCGAATTCTTTTTGTGATTGTTTTTTAGTGTCGACCTCGTTGCGGATTCGTAGTATTTTTCAACTGTGGCTAGAGATAAAGGAAAACAGACCCTGCGATGTTATGCGTCATGTTAAAGATTTTTTAGAAAATCATTTTGAACGAGTGTTATTAGAAAGGGAACAACAGAAAATAAGGCTTACTCTTTTAAAATTTTCTAACAATTGGTCTAAATATCATTGCATGAGAGATAGATTTGAAACTGAGTTGAGTGACTGGCTAGATAGCGATTTATTTGGTGAATTCATTTGTAATGTAAGTTTCCGTATAAAGTTCTGGTTTTGCAATAAAACTAAATTGTGTTATACTATATTAGGAAGCAAATACAAGTGGTAGAAGCCGACCGAATGTTTCTTATGGGGAGGGTTCAATGAGAACAAAAAGGAGGCGAGTGGAAGAACTTGTCGCTTCTACTTCATCTGAAGCTCTTAAAAAAGCCGCAGAAAGGGTTGAAAGTGCTCTAGCATTATACATTGATATGGATTTATCTATGAGGGAGTACAATATGATGAGAAAATTAGTAAATTCTGTTCACGAAAATTGCTTTCCGTCATATTATATGATTGCAGATGCTAAAAAAAAGATTTTGCCTGATGACATACAAGTAACAGAAACTTCTGAAGAGGTCCCCTTACAAAAGATTTTAGACAAAACTGTAAGAAGCATTTTAGATGTTCATGAAATGAACAGCTTATCGATTTTCGAAAGGCCTGTGAATGAGCAGTGCTATCAGTATGGATTGTCGACATTACATGTATGGATCAAATGTTTTGAATGCATTTTGCATATTTCTTACAAACAGCATATAAAGAAATGGAAAGTGGTAGGAAAAGAAAATAAAGATCAGGTTGCTGAGCAAAAGAGAAATATTCAAACAAAATTTGAGTCTGAAATGGGTCTTATAGTTGATAAGGTTAAGACGGGGTATGGCACAACAAATGATGGCAATACTGCAAGGCGCTTCTTTTCTAATGTGGAACTTTCAGCTCAGATTACTAATGTTGATGTAAGGTTAATAAAAAATGTTTCCATTATTTTAAGAACACTTTCAAGTAATATATCAAGTTTTGAAAAGCTTTTAAAAGATACTGCACTTTTATATTTCAAATTATATTCTTGGTACTATATGCCTTCAACTGTGCACAAAATTTTAGTTCATGGTATAGATTTTATTATTTATTAAATATTGTTGATGTTTATGTTTGTTCGTTGAGTGATTCGGACGCGTGTCGGGTTGCTCCGTGAAGTTTTCTAAAAAGTGTAAAAATTACTATTTAATAAAACTTTAAAACTTGTGCGTACCTGTAGTGATCTCCGCCCCGTTGACTGCTGGTCCAGGGGTCGGTATTCCTGGTGGTAACCAATCACGGTCTTCCTCAGGCGCTAAAAGTGAAATTTTATTAACGGTTAAAGGTTTTTATTTATATACATATTACCTTAATTAACTCAAAAGAGAGACCTGCAAATAAATAAAATAAAAATAAAAAAATAACAGCATATGCTTCACAGCAGCTGTCTCATTGATATAAACAGTTCAATCTATTACTTTGTAAATCTCAGTATAGTTGGTTTGTGTATGCACTAAGTCTTTTTTGCTTAAGCCCCCCCTACACTTAGTAGTATGAGTGTTATCCGCTCCCCCAAAGGGGGCTCCAAAAATGTTAACCCACAAGCGGAAACCCGCGCCAAAAATACTGATTGTGATCAGTGCAGTACCGTAGAACCAGGAAAAAATAGAAGCGAAGGTTATCGAGGCGAAAACATCACTGGTATGGTGGCTTCAACGAGCCTTAAACTCCCACAATTGGGAGTGGAGGCATCTGGAATATGGCAGAAAGCAAACTCGAAGAGGAATAGATCTAGCCCAGGCGCAACATCGCGTCCCACTCCAAAACAATCCAAATTGGATAACTACTGGCTCGGAACACCTTCTTTAAAGAGCTCGAATAGATTCGCTGCACTAGACCAAGAAGAGGCACGTCAAGATGCATCAACTGACGTCCGGAGAGAACCAAAACCTCCACCTATTTTTGTTTCAGGCGTGAGTAATATAATTCCCCTAAAAGAATTACTTGAAGTAATTGCTAAGAAAGAATATGAACTCAGAGTTATAAATGGAGACGTTGTCAAAATACAACCAAAGTCGTCTGAAAAATACTCAGCCATTACAAAGGCTCTAACCGAAAAGAACACTGAGTTTCATACTTTTAAATTGAAGCAGGAAAGAGACTTTAACGTAGTACTAAGGGGTATGCACTGTTCAACCCCAATCGACGAAATAAGAGAAGCAATTGAGGAGTTAGGTTATACAGTTGTTAATGTTTGTAATATTAGGCAAAGAACTACAAAAAAACCGCTTCCTATGTTTTACATCAGTCTGAAGCAATGCAGCAATAACAAAGGCATATACGAATGTAATACACTTTTAAACACACGAATAAAAATTGAGCCACCTAGGAAGAAACGTGAGATTCCTCAATGTGTCCGATGCCAACGTTACGGACACACCAAGCGATACTGTAACCGTAGCCCACGATGCGTTAAATGTACAGGTAACCACCTTACTTCCGAATGTTCCCGCAAACTCGTCGCACAAGACGTTCGATGTGTGCTCTGCGAAGGCAATCATCCCGCTAATTATAAAGGTTGCACTGTCTATAAGGAGCTGCAACAAAAGTCGTTCCCAGCACTCAGGAACAGAGAAGCGAGGAACATTAACCAGGAAGCGCCTCAAAGATCCGCTCCACGAACAACAACGTCGTATGCAAATGTTGTACGTAACAATACTCCGGTAGAAACCAATACGAACCTAACCACTCCGCTCAACAATCCAAATACTCAACTGAATGAGGATATGACCGAGCTAAAAACCATGCTTAAAGCATTGATGGGTCAAGTGAGTACTCTACTTAATCTACTAACCACAGTCGTAGCAAATATGTCGAAATGAATAAATTATTAAAAATCGCAGTCTGGAATGCCAATGGGCTCAGTCGTCATATACATGAAATATCAGCTTTCTTAGCAGACAAAAATATTGACATTATGTTGATATCTGAAACCCATTTCACTGAAAAAAGTTACGCAAAAATTCCGCAATATGACCTATACTCCACAATCCACCCAGCTGGCACTGCGCGTGGGGGAACTGCTGTAATTATTCGCAACAGTATTGCACACGTGGAGCACGAATGTTATAAAAAGAAATACCTGCAATCAACGGTTATAACAATTGATGATTATAAAGGCCCCATAACAATTGCAGCGGTATATTGCCCTCCCAACCATCCAGTTAGCTGCGAACAGTTCCAAGAATTTTATAACTCCCTAGGATCAAGATTCATCGCTGGGGGTGATTATAATGCTAAGCATCCACAATGGGGGTCTAGAATAACAACTCCTAGAGGCCGTAACCTATATAAAGCTATGCAACAAAACAGCCTGTCCCACCTATCAACGGGTGAGCCAACCTACTGGCCAACGGACAGAAACAAGCTTCCAGACGTTATCGACTTTTTTGTATCCAAAGGTGTACCAAAAACAAACACTTCCATGGAATCGTGCCTGGACCTGTCATCAGATCACTCACCGATAGTTCTAACAATTAGCTGTGAGGCTCAGATCAGAGCAAGAACAATCTGTCTGCACAACAAAAGCACAAATTGGGAGCTGTTTAGACAAAGCATTATCGAGACTCTAGTCACCAATATTCCTTTAAAAAACAAAACAAATATAGACGATGCAGTAGAACTTTTGAACTCAGCCATTCAGCATGCTGCATGGACTTCCACATTGGAGCCCAGCTGTATAAGTAATCATCGTGATATAAGCCAGGTTGTAAAGGAGCAACTAAAAGAGAAGCGGAGACTGCGTCGAATTTGGCAAATGACCAGAAGCCCCTATGACAAAAACCGGTTCAATTGCGCTACAAAGCAACTCAAAAACGCCCTACGGTCAACAAAAAATTCAGAAATACAAAGCTATCTCAGCAGCTTGTCACCTTCACAGGCTTCAGGTTATTCTCTATGGAAAGCTACAAAAAAACTAAATCAACCAACATCACATGTGCCACCTATTAAAACGAAAGATGGCGGATGGGCCAGATCTGACAAGGAAAAAGCACAGTCATTTGCTCTTCATTTATTAGAAGTATTTGCGCCGTTTCCAAGCAAATATCCACAAGAAGACATAAAAATAGCTGAATTACTTGATGCCCCATACCAAATGGATATTCCGATCCAGCATTTTAAACTAAAAGAAATTAGAGGGATTATCAAGAATACGCTAAAAGACAAAAAATCGCCGGGATATGACCTTATTACGAGCAGAATCCTAAAGGAGCTACCAGATTGCGGCTATAAATTCATTGCACAACTATTCAATGCGATTATCCGATGTGACCACTTCCCAAGCCAATGGAAAGTGGCTCAAATTATCCTTGTTCCCAAACCTGGGAAACCGGCAGAAGTGGTCACTTCATATAGACCAATTAGCTTGCTTCCGATACTTTCCAAAATGTTTGAGAAACTTCTTTTGAAGCGACTCCTCCCAATCATCGAGTCAAAACAACTTATACCTTCCCATCAATTTGGATTCCGAAAGCATCATGCTACGATAGAACAAATAAATCGAGTATATGCATTTGCACAGAATGCACTAGAAAATAGAGAATACTGTTCAGCTGCATTCCTGGATATCACCCAAGCATTCGACAAGGTGTGGCACCAAGGGTTACTGTACAAATTGAAAATGCATTTACCCTATCACTACTTTGCCATATTAAAGTCCTACTTAGAAAGCAGATTCTTCATGGTCAAAGTTAACAGCGACGTAACTTCCCTCCATCCAATCAAAGCTGGTGTTCCACAAGGGAGCGTTTTGGGACCTGTGCTCTACACACTATTCACGGCTGACCTGCCGCTGACTGTTACCACATATACCGCAACTTTTGCAGATGATACTGTTGTAATGGCCTGCAACAAAAACCCCGTGTTAGCCTCGAAGCATTTGCAGGAGAACCTGAACCAAATTGACTTATGGCTAGACAAGTGGCGAATAAAAGCAAATGCAATAAAATCAGTGCAAATGACTTTTACCCTACGTGCAGGTTCTTGCCCTCCAGTGACACTAAGTAACTCCCAATTGCCACAAGCAGACCATGCAAAATACCTTGGGGTGCACCTGGATCGGCGGCTTACGTGGCGCTATCACATCTTCTCCAAACGGAAACAACTTGGAATAACGCTTAGGTCTTTGTTCTGGCTACTTGGACGAAGGTCAGCCCTAACACTTGGAAATAAAGTCCTGATATATAAGGTAATACTGAAGCCCATATGGACTTATGGTATTCAAATTTGGGGATCAGCATCCAAGTCAAACCTGGACATCCTACAACGATTCCAATCAAAAGTCATACGACTGTGTGCTAATGCACCTTGGTATGTCAGCAACGACATCATTCATCGGGATCTAAACATCCCAAAAGTAAATGATGAAATCATGAAATATAGCCACTCATATCGCAAACGTCTTAGAGTCCATCCTAACAACCTAGCGGTAGAATTGATAACCAGCGATACCAGCGCGCGAAGACTAAAAAAATATGTACCATCGGACTTACCATTCAGATTTACCACCTAAGATCAAATTAGAAATAAAAAAAA
The DNA here is from genome assembly GCA_920105625.2 of Clusia tigrina. Classification (NCBI taxonomy): domain Eukaryota; kingdom Metazoa; phylum Arthropoda; class Insecta; order Diptera; family Clusiidae; genus Clusia; species Clusia tigrina. Next base: position 80,430,164 of record OV050030.1, read on the forward strand.
AAAATAAAAAAAATAAAAAATAAAAAAAAAAAAAAAATTAAAAAAAAAATTAAAAAATAATAATAATAAGGAATGAATGAAATTAATATATATAGAATCTAACTTTGTTAAATTAATGTACCTAATGTATTGAATGTTACTGAAAATTCATACACATGTTTATAACCAAATATAATATAAGTAGTACTGAATGTCCAGCTGGACAGATTGTAGTTAAATAAATGGAGATAAAAAAAAAAAAAAAAAAATTAAATATTCTACAACTCCCATTGGAATGTTATCAGAAGCAAGCAATAGAATCAAGTCATAAAATTATAAGAAATGCAAGATTAAGACATACGAGAAAAATAAGTAGGAATGCCTCCATGAGAGACCTCATAAATTCTCTTATTCTGCAGTCAGAGCCATCAATTTCGATGCGTAGTCAGAAAATACTTTTAAGAAAAAGTGATTTAAATGATCTGAAAGAGTATTTAGTTGAAAAAAAAGTATTTAACGACATAAAAACAGCTAATGAATCATTGGTAGAATCTGAAAGTGATTACAGTGATAATTGTTAATATACTTTGATTGCCTGTAATACTTATATATATATATGTTATGTTAAATAAATAAAATTTATGTTTCTAAATTTATTTTTTACTGAGCGGCAAAAACTTACGTACTAAATTGATTTTTGTAAAATTTTGCTGTTATCTAATCGATAATTTCTAAATTATGACAATTTTTAAATTTAGGTTGTATGGGAGGTGGGCGTGGCGCTTGTCCGATTGTCTTGAAAATTGGAAATATGTTACAATATTACTAAATATATTCACATGCAAAATTTCAATCTTATCGGATTGCTAATTTCCAAATTATTACAATTTTTAAATTTAGGTTGTATGGGAGGTGGGCGTGTCCTTTGAGATAATTTCATAAAATTTAACAAAGTTATCAGGAATATATCAGAGACCAATCGAGCTAAGTTTGGTTCAATTCTAGAAACAATTTTGGAAAATATAAGGTTTTTTCATTTCATGATATATGGGCGTGTCCTTGGGCCGATTTTCTCTAAACTTCGGTTTTTTTCTTTCCTACTTATAAAAGCAATGTGTACTAATTTTCATTCTTTTATGAAAACTCCTTCTATTTTTGGCCACCGTTTATATGAAAACACGACACTGTGCGATGTGGGCATGCAGTGCATTTTTTAGAAGTGTTTTGTATGTAAGTTTTGTAATTGATTTGCATTTGTGACTTTATTTTTTCATATATTTTAATTTTATGTTTAATCTCATCTATTGAAGTTGCTTCATACAATATACTTTTGTTATTTGGGATGTCTGGTATTCCCTCTACGAAATATTCTATGATACTTTCTTCATCTAGATGTAAAAACTTACCTTTTTCCAGAATTTTATATAAGAATTGTAAATGGGATTCGTTAGTATGTTTTCTACTTTTTGCGAGCTGTTTGTGCATTTCAGCTACTGACAGTATACTGCCGAATTCTTCTTTCAATGTCGCTTTTAGCTTTGCCCAACTGTTTATGTTCGCTTGGCTGCGTATAAACATCTGTGCAGTACCTTTAAGCAGCTGCTTTGCATATATAAATTTTTGAATGTCTGTCCATCCTATAACTGTAGCATTGTCTTCAAATTCCCGTAGCCAATGGTCGATTTTCGGCTGACCCGTGCCATAAAATGTTGGTAGTGACTCCCTTATGTCGTTTAGAGTAAATATTTGTCTACCGTTTTGTCCGATTTCTCTAGCTTCTGGAAACTCTAACCCCCCATTCTCCTCGGATTTTGAGTCTTGTTCTTCGCTTAACTGAAAATATTCGAGAAGTCTGTCTTGGAGAGTCATTTTGCGTTCGCTTGTACTTAATTCCAGTTCGGCTAGTTTCTGTTTTAGTTCTTCTACAGTAAGTTGTAAAATACCGTTTCCGTCCATGTTGCTTATAATATTATTTTAATGAAAGTTTATGTAGTTTGTTTGCAATAATAAAATTTTCAGTATAATAAGTGTGTATGTTTGGTTATGTTGACATGAGTGTGTTTTCTTAATATTTTCTTTCTTAACTTCTAAAACATTTTTTTTTCAAATTATTTAACTTATTAAATTTTTATGAAATTTTAGAGTTTACTTATTAAACTTAATAGTTCTTTTTCATTTCTTAACATGTAATTTTCTTATATATTACTCTATTGAATTACTTCTCACTTTCTTTCTCAAATTTTCTTTGATTTTACTTCTTTAATATTATTCTCTTCTTAGCTTCTTTTTTGATTTTTCTTCTTAATATTTTAATATTTTCTTCTTACCTTTTATTTTAAAATACTCGTCTTAACATCTTTATCCTTAATTTTTTAACTTCTTTAATAATTATTCCTGTTGGCAATTCTATGCCAAAAACAAAATTTTTCAACTTATGCGCAAATCGCTTTTTTCACCAATTATTGTGTTTATTTCATTTATTTTCCCCTCCTTATATTACTACTTTCGTGCTAATTTCTCGTTTTTCCTCGTTTTACTGCCTTTACGTTCTCTGGAATTCTTTCTTCTCGGTCTCCTTTGCTTCTCTGGAAACTTCTGACGTCAATTTTTGCCGTTTTTTCTGCTCTGCTGCTTGATTTTCAAATTTTTGTCGGTTGACGCCGACTGTGCCAAAATTAATTGCGAAACTTATAGTATTTATTTTTTCAAATTTAATTATTTTATTTTCAGATTTTCAAGTAGTTTATGCTCTTTGTAATAAGACTGATTTTATTAAATTATAGTTTTGTATAATTGTTTTTTTATAGAATATCATATACGTATTTAGGTGTATATCAACTTTTAATTACAACCGTGCACTTCTGTGGTTTTTTTTTTTTTCGCACACCTCGCTTCACTTTTGGTTAATTTCATCGCACATAAAATGTCCTTCAGATCAATTTTTTGATACTAGTCCACGTTAAAAAAATAAAGCATTTGTGGATGCTTTAACAAAAAAATTTTTTTTTTTTTTTTTTTTTTTTGAACAATCCCGGTTTGAGTCCCCAATTGTAGAGTTGATGCTCCTACATTTACTGGTGGAGTTGACGCTCCGAAATAAAACAAGCCGAGTTGATGCTCCAACGTGCGTTTTATTTGATAGTTATTTACAAACTAAAAACTTACATGCTATGCTCTTATTTTATTCCGTCCGTCCGTTTGGTTGAGTTCTTTAGTATTGCTGTTCAGTATTGTCGTTGTTGTTACTTTCCGGGTATACTGTTCAGTATTGTCGTTGTTGTTGCTTTCCGGGTATACTGTTCAGTATTGTCGTTGCTGTTGCTTTCCGGTTATGCTGTTTGACGTCGCTGTTCGTACTATTGTCTATCAACCCTACATTCGGCCATTCTGATATTAAATTCGTCCTCGAATTTATTGGCACGATTTCATGAATTCAGCCGTTGTTGTAGTTTTGATTGGTCCCTCCTGTTCTCCTACTTTCTCTACGTCATATTTCCATAGTCTTTTCTTCTTTACTATTTTATATGGACCAAGCAATTTAGGTTTAAACTTTAGGCCTGTCCCAAATTAGGTTCTTTTTATTGCCACTAGCTGGCCTGGTTTATATTCCATTTCGACTTTTCCTTTCTGGTTGTAAGTGTTTCTGTTTTCTGCTTGTATTTTCAGAATATTTTCGCGTGCTTGTATGCGTAGTTCAGTTCTGTCATCTTCTAACTCTTCTAGCATTTCTTCTTCTAATAATTTGTTTTATATCTGGTGTTTCTTTAGTTCTCATGTCTAGTCCTGTTAAAATTTTGAATGGAGGTAATTTGGTGCTACGTGGTGATGTGTTGTTCATTATTTGTTGGACTGCATCTGTATGTTTGTACCAGTGTTTTTCGCTGTTAATGCATAATTTCGTTAATATGGATAGAATAATTATATGTACTCTCTCGACCTGTCTGTTCGCTCTGAGAAGCCCTGTAGTTATGAGTTGGTGCTCAATATTATTTTCTCTACAATACTCCTCAAAGTTTCTCGATGTGAAAGCTGTGCCCCTGTCAGATATTATTCAGGCTGGGTTGCCAAAAATAGCAGCTTGTCTTTTTAATCTTTCTAAGACTTCTTCTGTTGTTGTACTTTTCGTTGGATAGATCCAAACGAATTTTGAAAAGGCATCTACTATTGTAAGGATGAAATTGTACTGTTGTTTGGTTGTCTCTAATGGTCCGAGAGGATCTATGTGTAAAGTCTCAAGTGGTTTATCTGATTTGTCGATAGTGTTTAGCAGACCTTCTTTTTTGCCTGACCTTGCTTCTGTTAGCATGCATTCTAGACAGCTTCCAATGAATTTTTTAACTTTAATATGCAATTCTGGTATGAAATAATTTTTTTCTATTGTTTCTATTGTCCTTTTAGTTGAAAAGTGTCTTTGTGTGTGGGCCAGTTCTATTATTTCTTTTTCTAATGATTCTGGTATTACTATCAGTTGTTTATTGACATCTTTGTGTAGAATACCGTATTTGACATAAAAATCAGCGCATGTGTCTTCATTTTTGAGTAATAATTTAGTCATGTGAATGAATGGATCTCTGTCCTGGGCTATTTTTATTTTTTCTTTCAGTGGTATTTGTAGTAATAAAGTGTGAATTCTGCTTAATCCGTCGACGTATCTCATTTTTGAACCAGATCTATGTTCGACATCAAAATTGAAGTATTGAAGGAACATTATCCAGCAACTGACTCTAAGTGGAACATCTTTTTTCTTTATAGTACCTACAAATGCATTGCAGTCTGTTATTAGTTTGAATTTTTTGTCTAGTAAGAAACATCTCCACTTCTTTAAAGCTTCGATGACTGCTAGTACCTCTAGTTCGTAAGAGTGGTATTTTTGTTCTGTCGGGGTTGTTTTTCGACTCATATATTCTATTGGGTGTTGCTGTTGGGTTTCTGAGTCTTTTTGCCTGAGCACTGCTCCATAGCCGTATATGCTTGCGTCTGTATGAACTTCGGTATCAGCATTTTGGTTGTACAGTTTCAGAATAGGCGCCTGTGCGAGTTCTGATTTTAGTTCTTCGAAAGAGATATGTTGTTCCTCTAAGAATTTGAATGTGGCCGTTTTTGCGAGTAAGTCGGACAATGGTTTAGCGATAAGAGCGTAATTTGAAATGAATCGTCTGAAATATGACGTCAACCCCAAGAATCGTTGAAACGATTTTTGGTTTTTGGGTACTGTAAAATGTATGACTGCCTTTGTTTTTTCTGGAGACGCTGTTTTGTACAAATTGACATTTTTTCTCGTCTTTTTTAGTAACTAAGACTATCGGCGCTGCATATTGAGATGTACTTGCTCTAATAATGCCTGTATTTAGCCATTCGTTTATTTGTGTTTCTACTATTTTTTGATCTGGTATTGGAAAGCGTCTGGGTCTATGAAAAACTGGTATGTCGTCGGTTACTGTGATTATAATTTTAATAGGCGATTCTACTGCCTTACCCGGTTTGTAGTTTTGAATTGTATGTTTTAGCTTTAGTTTCTGTAAATGATCAATATTTGTTGGCATTTCAATTAGATTTTCGTGTTTGATTTCAGAGGTACATAAAGTATTAAATTCGACACCTGCTATAAATTTGTTATTATAATTGTCATTGGCTTTAGAGCTAAAAGTGGCACCTTCTGACGTGAGATTGATGTCTACTATCCTTAGGATTTCACTGCCTAGTACTGCCATATTTCCTAAGTCACGATCGTTTGCAATGTGGAATTTTAATTGGAATTTTATGTTGTCTATTTCTGCTTCAATTTCTATGTAACCGAGCGTCTTCATTTTTTGCTGTGTAATGCCTATTTTTTCGAGTGGATGTTCTTGGATTTTGACTGATTTTAATTTTTCATAGGTTGTTTTTGGAATTAAACAAACATCGCTTCCTGTGTCCAAAAGGGTTGTAAAGGAAATTTTTTCAATTGAAACTTGTTTAAAAATTCTAACTGCGGTGTTAGCTAGTCTTTTATAGAGGATTTTGAGGCGCATTTGGGCAATTTTGAAATGTGACGTTATCATTATTTTTAATTGTAGCCTCTGGCCTTTTTTTGGTTGTGTTTTGGTATAACGGATTTCCAGTAGGTCTACGTCTATTGTAGTTGTTGTCATGTCTCTGTTGCTGTGGATTGTTGTTACAATCTGCCGCTTTATGTCCCTTGTTATTGCATTTGTAGCATAAATTGTTTAACTTTTTGCATTCGTCGGTATTGTGGTTGCTGCGATGCAGTGTGTCACGAGGCTGGCCAAAAATGGTTAAAGTCAATGTTAGAATTTGAACGTTTTTTTCATTTTTTTTTTAACACTCTGGTTAGATGATATCTAAAATATCTTCTTAAAATGTTTACAAATTTTAAAGTTATAGGGGTTCAAAGTCAAGGTTTGTGTTCAGCATACGAAATTTATGGGAAAATCCCAAATTTCATGTTCATTTATAATACTAAGAATTTAAGTATTTGAATGTAACGGCTACCAAAATTTGTAACAGGGTTGTAAGTGATACTTTTAGTTATAATTACAACACTGTTTTTGTTTACAAATATTGATCATATGTTAGATACCGTTCGAAAAAAGATAGTAGTGAGGCATTGTCAAGACTTTTCAGCAACCGTGAACTTTCGTAGAGAATTTAAAAGAAAGTAGCAATAACACTTTTCCTGTTTTTTTGTATTTTGGAGCTACAAGTATGTGTTTTAATATATTTAAAGTTCAGCTGCCCGATATTGCCCGAATTCTTTTTGTGATTGTTTTTTAGTGTCGACCTCGTTGCGGATTCGTAGTATTTTTCAACTGTGGCTAGAGATGAAGGAAAACAGACCCTGCGATGTTATGCGTCATGTTAAAGATTTTTTAGAAAATCATTTTGAACGAGTGTTATTAGAAAGGGAACAACAGAAAATAAGGCTTACTCTTTTAAAATTTTCTAACAATTGGTCTAAATATCATCGCATGAGAGATAGATTTGAAACTGAGTTGAGTGACTGGCTAGATAGCGATTTATTTGGTGAATTCATTTGTAATGTAAGTTTCCGTATAAAGTTCTGGTTTTGCAATAAAACTAAATTGTGTTATACTATATTAGGAAGCAAATACAAGTGGTAGAAGCCGACCGAATGTTTCTTATGAGGAGGGTTCAATAAGAACAAAAAGGAGGCAAGTGGAAGAACTTGTCGCTTCTACTTCATCTGAAGCTCTTAAAAAAGCCGCAGAAAGGGTTGAAAGTGCTCTAGCATTATACATTGATATGGATTTATCTATGAGGGAGTACAATATGATGAGAAAATTAGTAAATTCTGTTCACGAAAATTGCTTTTCGTCATTTTATATGATCGCAGATGCTAAAAAGAAGATTTTGCCTGATGACATACAAGTAACAGAAACTTCTGCAGAGGTCCCCTTACAAAAGATTTTAGACAAAACTGTAAGAAGCATTTTAGATGTTCATGATATTGATACCGAAAATGATATAGTTCTGGAATGCAAGTGGGGATTTGACGGCAGTAGTGGTCATAGTGTATACAAACAAAAATTTTAAAATGAGGAAGGTAGTGATGAATTTATGTTTGTTACTTCTTTCGTTCCTTTACGCTTGTTGGATTGGGCAGATGATCAAGTAGTTTGGGAAAATGATAAGCATTCGTCTTGGAGGTTATGTAGACCACTTAAAATTATTTTTACAAAGGAGAATCCAAATGTAATACAATCAGTAAGGGATAGCATAAATTCAGAAATTGAAGGTCTAGATACATATAATTACATTTCAAAAAACAAAAATCTTAATGTTGATTATAAAATGCAATTGACGAAGATAGATGGTGCAGTTTTAAATGTATTAAGTGGAAACAGTAGTAGTTCAACTTGTGCTTTATGTCGAGCTAAGCCATCTGAAATGAACAGCTTATCGATTTTCGAAAGGCCTGTGAATGAGCAGTGCTATCAGTATGGATTGTCGACATTACATGTATGGATCAAATGTTTTGAATGCATTTTGCATATTTCTTACAAACAGCATATAAAGAAATGGAAAGTGGTAGGAAAAGAAAATAAAGATCAGGTTGCTGAGCAAAAGAGAAATATTCAAACAAAATTTAAGTCTGAAATGGGTCTTATAGTTGATAAGGTTAAGACGGGGTATGGCATAACAAATGATGGCAATACTGCAAGGCGCTTCTTTTCTAATGTGGAACTTTCAGCTCAGATTACTAATGTTGATGTAAGGTTAATAAAAAATGTTTCCATTATTTTAAGAACACTTTCAAGTAATATATCAAGTTTTGAAAAGCTTTTAAAAGATACTGCACTTTTATATTTCAAATTATATTCTTGGTACTATATGCCTTCAACTGTGCACAAAATTTTAGTTCATGGTATAGATTTTATTATTTATTAAATATTCTACAACTCCCATTGGAATGTTATCAGAAGCAAGCAATAGAATCAAGTCATAAAATTATAAGAAATGCAAGATTAAGACATAAAGAAGAAAAATAAGTAGGAATGCCTCCATGAGAGACCTCATAAATTCTCTTATTCTGCAGTCAGAGCCATCAATTTCGATGCGTAGTCAGAAAATACTTTTAAGAAAAAGTGATTTAAATGATCTGAAAGAGTATTTAGTTGAAAAAAAAGTATTTAATGACATAAAAACAGCTAATGAATCATTGGTAGAATCTGAAAGTGATTACAGTGATAATTGTTAATATACTTTGATTGCCTGTAATACTTATATATATATGTTATGTTAAATAAATAAAATTTATGTTTCTAAATTTATTTTTTACTGAGCGGCAAAAACTTACGTACTAAATTAATTTTTGTAAAATTTTGCTCTTATCTAATCGATAGTTTCTAAATTATGACAATTTTTAAATTTAAGTTGTATGGGAGGTGGGCGTGGCGCTTGTCCGATTTTCTTGAAAATTGGAAATATGTTACAATATTACTAAATATATTCACATTGTGGTAGGAACAAAACAATGTTTAATGTATTTTATTTATTCAATCGCATGTACACGTCTGCACGGTAGAACGCTTAAATTCAACTGTTCGTGCAGTTACTGCCACAGCGATATCTAACAATATTCACAATAATAAAGTTATGTATATATATAAGTGTAGATTATTACAGCAGTGCTGCCACAACTCGGCCGTCCTGACCTGTAACCGTCCCGGTTATCTTTGAACATTATTATTTTTTAAACCATGGTTTCATATTTGCCGCTTCCCAAGTACCTTCGTAAGGGATTTGACCTAATTGAAACCCTTCTACATCTTTTACTACATATCTATTATTACCAAGAATTTTTTTTATTTTATACGGGCCCTTAAACTTTGGAACTATTTTCTTCGATACTCCTGGAGTGCTAATAAAATTTTTTACCATAACGTAATCTCCTAAATTGTAAATTTTTGCTTCTTTGCGATTTCCATCTACAATATTTTTATTGTAATCTTGCGATTTTGTTTGCTTTGCGACTGCTTTTGATCTTAAGTTATATACATCCCTTGTATCCCTATTTTCTACATTTTCACTTAAACATTCACTTAAGAAGTCGATGACTTTTCCTCTTTGCCTTACGCCAAATAAAAGCTCGCTAGGTGATGTTCCTATACTACGCTGAACAGTATTATTTATTGAAAACTCAATGTCCGGTAGTATACCATCTAAACTTGTTTTATTACCACTGGCTGACTTTGCTATCATTTGAGCAAGACTTCTGTTAATTCGTTCCACCTGTCCATTGGCTTGAGGGGACGCTGTTGCTATTTTAATGTGTCGTACATTATGTGTCTCGAGAAATGTTGTAAAATCTTTTGACGTAAAACTGCTGCCCCTGTCGGAAATTATAATTTTTGGACGACTATAAGTGTTAAAGAAAGACTTAAGTTGGCTTAATACTTCATTCGTATTAGTAGTTTTTACTGCATACAGTTTAACGAATTTCGTAAAAGCATCCACTACTAATAGAACGAATTTTTTTTTTGAGTTTGGTAACAAAACTGGGCCAAAGTGATCTATGTGAAGGGTGTCAAAGGGTAGGTCACCTTTTGGTATATTATTCAACAAACCTTCCCGTTTTCCAAATTTAGGTGAAAATGCTATGCATTTTAAACAATTGTCAATATAAATAGAAATTTTTTCTTTCATCTTTGGGAAACAATAGGTCTTGGTTATAGATTCTAAAACTTTATCACGACCAATATGCCCCAAGTCATCATGGTATTTGTGTTATACTTGGTTTTCCATATCCGATGGAACATAAAATTTAACTTTTCCTTTGACTTTTCTGTATACTAATCCGTTGTGCATTTCATAAAATTTGCTCTCAGAATTCTCTAAGTGTTCGCATATTTTGCGTAAGGTTTCGTTTCTACTCTGACAAATTGACAAATTCTGCTCAAATGTGTTTTCTTCTAAAATCAAAATATTGGTTGCACGGCTTAGTGCATCTACATGTTGCATTTTGACTCCATTTCTATGCTCTAATGTGTTATCATAATCTTGAAGTTTTAATACCCAACGGGCAATACGAGGGTTTATATCTTTCTTGTTGATCGTTAAAGTTAAGGAATTACAATCCGTAATGATTTTAAACTTAATTCCCTGTAGGTATATTCTAAACCTTTCAAGAGCATATATAATCGCTAAAGTTTCTAATTCGAAACTATGATACTTCGCTTCACATTGAGTTGTCCTTTTCGAAAAATAAAAAACTGGGTGAAAAATTCCATCAGATTTTCTTTGCAGTAAAATAGCTCCAAAACCTATTGCACTGGCATCACAGTGTAACTCAGTCTCATCGCGAGGATCATAAATAGCTAGGATGGGTGCTGCAACTAGTTTGCTTTTGAGCAGTAAAAAACAATCGAGTTCTGTCGTACCGAAAATGAAATCTGAGTCTTTCTTTATTAATTTGTATAACGGCTGAGCAATCGTTGAAAAATTTTGAACAAATCTTCTAAAATAAGAGCATAACCCTAGAAAACTGTGAACGGCTTTGACATTCCCTGGTACTGGATAATCCAATATTGCGTTTACGCCGTTTTCATCAGGGCGAATCCCGTCTTTAGATACCGTATAGCCTAAGTATTTTACTTCAGACTGCAGAAATTTGCATTTATCTAATCTCAATTCAAGATTGTTTCTCACTAATCTTTGTAACACCTCTTTAAGGATCCTAAAATGTTCATCTATTGTGCTAGTTGCGATCATAATATCGTCCATATAGATTGTCATACTTCCAGTCTCTATAAGGTCATTAAAAATTCGGTTCACGTATCTCTGAAATGCAGACGGTGCATTTTTAAGACCGAAGGGCATCCTAAGGAACTCATACTGCCCAGTTGGTGTTACGAAGGATGTGTACTTAATGGATTCATTGTTCATATGAACATGGTAAAATGCACTCTTTATGTCTAGTAGTGTAAAAACACGTTTGTTTGCTAATTTATCTAAAAGGTCGTCGATAAGTGGAAGCGGATAATTGTCCCTACAGGTAACTTTGTTCAAGGTCCGATAATCCACACAGAATCGTAGTTCCCCTGTTTTTTTCTTAACGAGTACAATTGGAGATGCATATTCAGACTCACTAGGCCTTATCATACTTTTAGCTAACAGATCATCTATAATTTCTCGTAATTTACCCTTTTCAAAATACGACAATCGCCTCGGGGTACAATGGAAGGGCTTTTCGTTAGAAAGAGATAGTTTCATTTCATAGTTTGTTTCTGACAACTCGGGACGTTTACCATTAACATAAAACTGCTTAAAGATATCAGTCACCATCATTTTGGTTTCGAAACTTAATTTTGTGTTAACATTTATATATAATTTATCATCTTCAATTTCCATTAAAAGGAATTTACATTCGTCATTAACAAAAAAATTGGTTTCGCTTTTACTCTTAGAAATTCCTTCATTTGTAATATCATCGTTTTTTAAAAATTCAAATTTCTTAACTTGGTTTTTATTTTTTAAACTTAACTCGGTTTTAATTTTATCATTTTCCAAACAATCGATGTTTTTAACATAATTTTTATTTTTTAAGCTAAGGTCATCTCTATTTAGTTCATCTTTTCTTTTTCGTAATTCTAGCTTAGCTTTCAATATAAAATCTCTACCTAGTACTATGGGGTAAACCATAGTCTCATCCGATACGACAAAAACATCCAGTAAAACATTTTCATTTTCAAAACATATATTTAATTCAATTTTCCCATAAAAAATTAATTTGGTTTTATTGATTCCGTAGTAATTAACATCTTTGTTTAATTTTATTTTTAAAAAAATCTGGAACGAACATTTGTCGGATGAAGCTAATGGGACTCCCCGTATCTATCAGGCATTCTAATAAAGTTTTATAATTACTACTCAATAAACAAAAACTAATATACATTTTCCTTACAAATTCTTCGCCATGTTCGTCTTGCACATTGTGAACCAAGTTCTTCTTCTTGTACTTCGGACATTCAGCAGCGTAGTGCCCAAACTCACCGCATGCGTGGCAGGCACCAACTTCTCTTTTTGGTTTACGGCATTCTGACGCAATGTGTCCCACTGAATTGCAGTTGTAGCAGCGATTTTTCCGCTCAGCAGTGTCATTGTTTCCTCCTACAGTTGTTGGCTTTGGCAAAGAAACATCTACGAACGCTTCCAACAGCTGATTTTCATGATGAAAACGATGCATCTTCGCCTGTGACCGTAGCTGCCGATTTGGTATACCTTCGATTATGTATTCTACTAATTCCTCGCTCCCAAAATCGATTTTATTCGCCAGTATGAGTTTGTCGTGAAAGTAGTTTTGGAAATGTTCACTTGGTAGCCACTTACGTGCTTCAAACTCTCGACGAATGGTTAGTTTGCTGATGCGGTTGTCGAACAAAAATTTCATCTCAGCGAGTAGGTCAAGAATTGGAATTGTTGCGACGTCTGCTCTTGAATGCAGCCACTTAAGAGCTTTTCCTTTTAATTTCGTTGCAATCAACGCACGTAAATTGTTGTCGTCTAAGTTGAAGGATTTTTTAGCACTTAGTAGTTGAGATTCCCATAGTTGAAAGTGGTCTACCTCTCCTGAGTATTCCGAAATTAAATCCTTCACCATTGACATTTTATTTATAAATGTCTCGTCCGGCGTTTCTTTTGTCGTTTTTACGCACTCATTTGATACAACCGCAACTTCATTATATTTTGATTTCTGCTTTTCATTTGTTGTTTTCTGGCACTCATTTGACAGTTCATTGTTTTTGTCTGTACATTCGTTTGCTATTTCATTGTTCTTTTCATATATTTTCCCACACTCTTTTGACTTTTCGTTGCTGCTCGTTTGACGTTTCATTTTTTTTAGCTTGTTGCAGACACTCTTTTTCTCTTTCTAGCACTTCTATTTTTCTACGTTGCAATTCCATTTCTTTTCTTATCAATTCTATCTCTTTTTGCATCAGGTTGAATTCGTTTGTTTTGATGTTAGATTTCTGTTCATCTTGATTTGCGTACGTGACTTGCGTGACTGCGTTGTCGTTTTCGTGACCGCTTTCGCCGTCGGCGTCTTGCGCACTTTTGCTGTTGTTGCCGGCCGTTTCTTCGGCGTCGCTGTGCTCGCTTGCTGCTGCGTCTGTTTCTTCAGGCGTTTGATTTGAACTTCCAGAAACTGCTTCAGCCGTTGGCCTTGGACACTTTTCGCGTCTTTCGCGTGGAATAGCTTCCAAGCGTAGTATTAGGGCTGATTTATTCCCGTTTGACTTCTCGCCCAGAACATCTAGCCATGCTTTTAGCTGCGCCAAAGTGTAGCGATTAAGGTCTTCAGTACCCGGCATATCGTTTTGCTCACTTATTGTTTGTCACTTTTTAATTTAATTTAATTTTAGCTCAATCCCACTTCTGAATTGTGGTAGGAACAAAACAATGTTTAATGTATTTTATTTATTCAATCGCATGTACACGTCTGCACGGTAGAACGCTTAAATTCAACTGTTCGTGCAGTTACTGCCACAGCGATATCTAACAATATTCACAATAATAAAGGTATGTATATATATAAGTGTAGATTATTACAGCAGTGCTGCCACAACATGCAAAATTTCAATCTTATCGGATTGCTAATTTCCAAATTATTACAATTTTTAAATTTAGGTTGTATGGGAGGTGGGCGTGTCCTTTGAGATAATTTCATAAAATTTAACAAAGTTATCAGGAATATATCAGAGACCAATCGAGCTAAGTTTGGTTCAATTCTAGAAACAATTTTGGAAAATATAAGGTTTTTTCATTTCAGGATATATGGGCGTGTCCTTGGGCCGATTTTCTCTAAACTTCGGTTTTTTTCTTTCCTACTTATAAAAGCAATGTGTACTAATTTTCATTCTTTTATGAAAACTCCTTCTATTTTTGGCCACCGTTTATATGAAAACACGACACTGTGCGATGTGGGCATGCAGTGCATTTTTTAGAAGTGTTTTGTATGTAAGTTTTGTAATTGATTTGCATTTGTGACTTTATTTTTTCATATATTTTAATTTTATGTTTAATCTCATCTATTGAAGTTGCTTCATGGGATGTCTGGTATGCCCTCTACGAAATATTCTATGATACTTTCTTCATCTAGATGTAAAAACTTACCTTTTTCCAGAATTTTATATAAGAATTGTAAATGGGATTCGTTAGTATGTTTTCTACTTTTTGCGAGCTGTTTGTGCATTTCAGCTACTGACAGTATACTGCCGAATTCTTCTTTCAATGTCGCTTTTAGCTTTGCCCAACTGTTTATGTTCGCTTGGCTGCGTATAAACATCTGTGCAGTACCTTTAAGCAGCTGCTTTGCATATATAAATTTTTGAATGTCTGTCCATCCTATAACTGTAGCATTGTCTTCAAATTCCCGTAGCCAATGGTCGATTTTCGGCTGACCCGTGCCATAAAATGTTGGTAGTGACTCCCTTATGTCGTTTAGAGTAAATATTTGTCTACCGTTTTGTCCGATTTCTCTAGCTTCTGGAAACTCTAACCCCCCATTCTCCTCGGATTTTGAGTCTTGTTCTTCGCTTAACTGAAAATATTCGAGAAGTCTGTCTTGGAGAGTCATTTTGCGTCCGCTTGTACTTAATTCCAGTTCGGCTAGTTTCTGTTTTAGTTCTTCTACAGTAAGTTGTAAAATACCGTTTCCGTCCATGTTGCTTATAATAATATTTTAATGAAAGTTTATGTAGTTTGTTTGCAATAATAAAATTTTCAGAATAATAAGTGTGTATGTTTGGTTATGTTGACATGAGTGTGTTTTCTTAATATTTTCTTTCTTAACTTCTAAAACATTTTTTTTTTCAAATTATTTAACTTATTCAATTTTCTTGAAATTTTAGAGCTTACTTATTAAACTTTATAGTTCTTTTTCATTTCTTAACTTGTAATTTTCTTATATATTACTCTATTGAATTACTTCTCACTTTCTTTCTCAAATTTTCTTTGATTTGACTTCTTTAATATTATTCTCTTCTTAGCTTCTTTTCTGATTTTTCTTCTCAATATTTTAATATTTTCTTGTTACCTTTTATTTTAAAATACTCGTCTTAACATCTTGATCCTTAATTTTTTAACTTCTTTAATAATTATTCCTGTTGGCAATTCTATGCCAAAAACAAAATTTTTCAACTTATGCGCAAATCGCTTTTTTCACCAATTATTGTGTTTATTTCATTTATTTTCCCCTCCTTATATTACTACTTTCGTGCTGATTTCTCGTGTTTGCTCGTTTTACTGCCTTTACGTTCTCTGGAATTCTTTCTTCTCGGTCTCCTTTGCTTCTCTGGAAACTTCTGACGTCAATTTTTGCCGTTTTTTCTGCTCTGCTGCTTGATTTTCAAATTTTTGTCGGTTGACGCCGACTGTGCCAAAATTAATTGCGAAACTTTAGTATTTATTTTTTCAAATTTAATTATTTTATTTCCAGCTTTTCAAGTAGTTTATGCTCTTTGTAATAAGACTGATTTTATTAAATTATAGTTTTGTATAATTGTTGTTTTATAGAATATCATATACGTATTTAGGTGTATATCAACTTTTAATTACAACCGTGCACTTCTGTGGTTTTTTTTTTCGCACACCTCGCTTCACTTTTGGTTAATTTCATCGCACATAAAATGTCCTTCAGATCAATTTTTTGATACTAGTCCACGTTTAAAAAATAACACATTTGTGGATGCTTTCACAAAAAATTTTTTTTTTTTTTTTTTTTTGAACAATCCCGGTTTGAGCCCCCAATTGTAGAGTTGATGCTCCTACATTTACTGGTGGAGTTGACGCTCCGAAATAAAACAAGCCGAGTTGATGCTCCAACGTGCGTTTTATTTGATAGTTATTTACAAACTAAAAACTTACATGCTATGCTCTTATTTTATTCTGTCCGTCCGTTTGGTTGAGTTCTTTAGTATTGCTGTTCAGTATTGTCGTTGTTGTTGCTTTCCGGGTATACTGTTCAGTATTGTCGTTGTTGTTGCTTTCCGGGTATACTGTTCAGTATTGTCGTTGTTGTTGCTTTCCGGCTATGCTGTTTGGCGTCGCTGTTCGTACTATTGTCTATCAACCCTACATTCGGCCATTCTGATATTAAATTCGTCCTCGAATTTATTGGCACGGTTTCATGAATTCAGCCGTTGTTGTAGTTTTGATTGGTCCCTCCTGTTCTCCTACTTTCTCTACGTCATATTTCCATAGTCTTTTCTCCTTTACTATTTTATATGGACCAAGATATTTGGTTTTAACTTTAGGCCTGTCCCAAATTGGGTTCTTTTTATTGCCACTAGCTGGCCTGGTTCATATTCCATTTCGACTTTTCCTTTCTGGTTGTAAGTGTTTCTGTTTTCTGCTTGTATTTTCAGAATATTTTCACGTGCTTGTATGCGTAGTTCAGTTCTGTCATCTTCTAACTCTTCTAGAATTTCTTCTTCTAATAATTTGTTTTATATCTGGTGTTTCTTTAGTTTTCATGTCTAGTCCTGTTAAAATTTTGAATGGAGGTAATTTGGTGCTACGTGGTGATGTGTTGTTCATTATTTGTTGGACTGCATCTGTATGTTTGTACCAGTGTTTTTCGCTGTTAATGCATAATTTCGTTAATATGGATCGAATAATTCTATGTACTCTCTCGACCTGTCCGTTCGCTCTGAGAAGCCCTGTAGTTATGAGTTGGTGCTCAATATTATTTTCTCTACAATACTCCTCAAAGTTTCTCGATGTGAAAGCTGTGCCCCTGTCAGATATTATTCAGGCTGGG
Organism: Clusia tigrina; assembly: GCA_920105625.2. NCBI lineage: Eukaryota > Metazoa > Arthropoda > Insecta > Diptera > Clusiidae > Clusia > Clusia tigrina. The sequence continues at coordinate 80,447,424 of OV050030.1, forward strand.
TTGCCAAAAATAGCAGCTTGTCTTTTTAATCTTTCTAAGACTTCTTCTGTTGTTGTACTTTTAGTTGGATAGATCCAAACGAATTTTGAAAAGGCATCTACTATGGTAAGGATGAAATTGTATTGTTTTTTGGTTGTCTCTAATGGTCCGAAATGATCTATGTGTAAAGTCTCAAGTGGTTTGTCTGACTTGTCGATAGTGTTTAGCAGGTTTTCTTTTTTCCTGACTTTGCTTCTGTTAGCATGCATTCTAGTCAGATTCCAATGAATTTTTTAACTTTAGTATGCAATTCTGGTATGAAATAATTTTTTTCTATTGTTTCTATTGTCCTTTTAGTTGAAAAGTGTCTTTGTGTGTGCGCCAGTTCTATTGTTTCTTTTTTTTAATGATTTCGGTATTACTATCAGTTGTTTATTGACATCTTTGTGTAGAATACCGTATTTGACATAAAAATCAGCGCATGTGTCTTTATTTTTGAATAATAGTTTAGTCATGTGAATAAATGGATCTCTGTCCTGGGCTATTTTAATTTTTTCTTTCAGTGGTATTTGTAGTAATAAAGTGTGAATTCTGCTTAATGCGTCGACGTGTCTCATTTTTGAACCAGATCTATGTTCGACATCAAATTGAAGTATTGAAGGAACATTATCCAGCAACTGACTCTAAGTGGAATATCTTTTTTCTTTATAGTACCTACAAATGCATTGCAGTCTGTTATTAGTTTGAATTTTTTGTCTAGTAAGAAACATCTCCACTTCTTTAAAGCTTCGATGACTGCTAGTACCTCTAGTTCGTAAGAGTGGTATTTTTGTTCTGTCGGGGTTGTTTTTCGACTCATATATTCTATTGGGTGTTGCTGTTGGGTTTCTGAGTCTTTTTGCCTGAGCACTGCTCCATAGCCGTATATGCTTGCGTCTGTATGAACTTCGGTATCAGCATTTTGGTTGTACAGTTTCAGAATAGGCGCCTGTGCGAGTTCTGCTTTTAGTTCTTCGAAAGAGATATGTTGTTCCTCTAAGAATTTGAATGTGGCCGTTTTTGCGAGTAAGTCGGACAATGGTTTAGCGATAAGAGCGTAATTTGAAATGAATCGTCTGAAATATGACGTCAACCCCAAGAATCGTTGAAGCGATTTTTGGTTTTTGGGTACTGTAAAATTTATGACTGCCTTTGTTTTTTCTGGAGACGCTGTTTTGTACAAATTGACATTTTTTCTCGTCTTTTTTAGTAATTAAGACTATCGGCGCTGCATATTGAGATGTACTTGCTCTAATAATGCCTGTATTTAGCCATTCGTTTATTTGTGTTTCTACTATTTTTTGATCTGGTATTGGAATGCGTCTGGGTCTATGAAAAACTGGTATGTCGTCGGTTACTGTGATTATAATTTTAATAGGCGATTCTACTGCCTTACCCGGTTTGTAGTTTTGAATTGTATGTTTTAGCTTTAGTTTCTGTAAATGATCAATATTTGTTGGCATTTCAATTAGATTTTCGTGTTTGATTTCAGAGGTACATAAAGTATTAAATTCGACACCTGCTATAAATTTGTTATTATAATTGTCATTGGCTTTAGAGCTAAAAGTGGCACCTTCTGACGTGAGATTGATGTCTACTATCCTTAGGATTTCACTGCCTAGTACTGCCATATTTCCTAAGTCACGATCGTTTGCAATGTGGAATTTTAATTGGAATTTTATGTTGTCTATTTCTGCTTCAATTTCTATGTAACCGAGCGTCTTCATTTTTTGCTGTGTAATGCCTATTTTTTCGAGTGGATGTTCTTGGATTTTGACTGATTTTAATTTTTCATAGGTTGTTTTTGGAATTAAACAAACATCGCTTCCTGTGTCCAAAAGGGTTGTAAAGGAAATTTTTTCAATTGAAACTTGTTTAAAAATTCTAACTGCGGTGTTAGCTAGTGGTATTAGAGGATTTTGAGGTGCATTTGGGCAATTTTGAAATGTGACTTTATCATTATTGTTATTGGAAGCCTCTGGCCTATTTTTAGTTCTGTTTTGGTATAACGGATTTCCAGTAGGTCTACGTCTATTGTAGTTGTTGTCATGTCTCTGTTGCTGTGGAATGTTGTTACAATCTGCCGCTTTATGTCCCTTGTTATTGCATTTGTAGCATAAATTGTTTAACTTTTTGCATTCGTCGGTATTGTGGTTGCTGCGATGCACTGTGTCACGAGGCTGGCCAAAAATGGTTAAAGTCAATGTTAGAATTTGAACGTTTTTTTTCATTTTTTTTTAACACTCTGGTTAGATGATATCTAAAATATCTTCTTAAAATGTTTACAAATTTTAAAGTTATAGGGGTTCAAAGTCAAGGTTTGTGTTCAGCATACGAAATTTATGGGAAAATCCCAAATTCATTTCATTTATAATACTAAGAATTTAAGTATTTGAATGTAACGGCTACCAAAATTTGTAACAGGGTTGTAAGTGATGCTTTTAGTTATAATTACAACACTGTTTTTGTTTACAAATATTGATCATATGTTAGATACCGTTCGAAATGAGGCATTGTCAAGACTTTTCAGCAACCGTGAACTTTCGTAGAGAATTTAAAAGAAAGTAGCAATAACACTTTTCCTGTTTTTTTGTATTTTGGAGCTACAAGTATGTGTTTTAATATATTTAAAGTTCAGCTGCCCGATATTGCCCGAATTCTTTTTGTGATTGTTTTTTAGTGTCGACCTCGTTGCGGATTCGTAGTATTTTTCAACTGTGGCTAGAGATAAAGGAAAACAGACCCTGCGATGTTATGCATCATGTTAAAGATTTTTTAGAAAATCATTTTGAACGAGTGTTATTAGAAAGGGAACAACAGAAAATAAGGCTTACTCTTTTAAAATTTTCAAACAATTGGTCTAAATATCATCGCATGAGAGATAGATTTGAAACTGAGTTGAGTGACTGGCTAGATAGCGATTTATTTGGTGAATTCATTTGTAATGTAAGTTTCCGTATAAAGTTCTGGTTTTGCAATAAAACTAAATTGTGTTATACTATATTAGGAAGCAAATACAAGTGGTAGAAGCCGACCGAATGTTTCTTATGAGGAGGGTTCAATGAGAACAAAAAGGAGGCGAGTGGAAGAACTTGTCGCTTCTACTTCATCTGAAGCTCTTAAAAAAAGCCGCAGAAAGGGTTGAAAGTGCTCTAGCATTATACATTGATATGGATTTATCTATGAGGGAGTACAATATGATGAGAAAATTAGTAAATTCTGTTCACGAAAATTGCTTTCCGTCATATTATATGATTGCAGATGCTAAAAAAAAGATTTTGCCTGATGACATACAAGTAACAGAAACTTCTGCAGAGGTCCCCTTACAAAAGATTTTAGACAAAACTGTAAGAAGCATTTTAGATGTTCATGATATTGATAACGAAAATGATATAGTTCTGGAATGCAAGTGGGGATTTGACGGCAGTAGTGGTCATAGTGTATACAAACAAAAATTTTAGAATGAGGAAGGTAGTGATGAATTTATGTTTGTTACTTCTTTCGTTCCTTTACGCTTGTTGGATTGGGCAGATGATCAAGTAGTTTGGGAAAATGATAAGCATTCGTCTTGGAGGTTATGTAGACCACTTAAAATTATTTTTAGAAAGGAGAATCCAAATGTAATACAATCAGTAAGGGATAGCATAAATTCAGAAATTGAAGGTCTAGATACATATAATTACATTTCAAAAAACAAAAATCTTAATGTTGATTATAAAATGCAATTGACGAAGATAGATGGTGCAGTTTTAAATGTATTAAGTGGAAACAGTAGTAGTTCAACTTGTGCTTTATGTCGAGCTAAGCCATCTGAAATGAACAGCTTATCGATTTTCGAAAGGCCTGTGAATGAGCAGTGCTATCAGTATGGATTGTCGACATTACATGTATGGATCAAATGTTTTGAATGCATTTTGCATATTTCTTACAAACAGCATATAAAGAAATGGAAAGTGGTAGGAAAAGAAAATAAAGATCAGGTTGCTGAGCAAAAGAGAAATATTCAAACAAAATTTAAGTCTGAAATGGGTCTTATAGCTGATAAGGTTAAGACGGGGTATGGCACAACAAATGATGGCAATACTGCAAGGCGCTTCTTTTCTAATGTGGAACTTTCAGCTCAGATTACTAATGTTGATGTAAGGTTAATAAAAAATGTTTCCATTATTTTAAGAACACTTTCAAGTATATCAAGTTTTGAAAAGCTTTTAAAAGATACTGCACTTTTATATTTCAAATTATATTCTTGGTACTATATGCCTTCAACTGTGCACAAAATTTTAGTTCATGGTATAGATTTTATTATTTATTAAATATTCTACAACTCCCATTGGAATGTTATCAGAAGCAAGCAATAGAATCAAGTCATAAAATTATAAGAAATGCAAGATTAAGACATAAAGAAGAAAAATAAGTAGGAATGCCTCCATGAGAGACCTCATAAATTCTCTTATTCTGCAGTCAGAGTCATCAATTTCGATGCGTAGGCAGAAAATACTTTTAAGAAAAAGTGATTTAAATGATCTGAAAGAGTATTTAGTTGAAAAAAAAGTATTTAACGACATAAAAACAGCTAATGAATCATTGGTAGAATCTGAAAGTGATTACAGTGATAATTGTTAATATACTTTGATTGCCTGTAATACTTATATATATATATGTTATGTTAAATAAATAAAATTTATGTTTCTAAATTTATTTTTTACTGAGCGGCAAAAACTTACGTACTAAATTAATTTTTGTAAAATTTTGCTCTTATCTAATCGATAGTTTCTAAATTATGACAATTTTTAAATTTAGGTTGTATGGGAGGTGGGCGTGGCGCTTGTCCGATTTTCTTGAAAATTGGAAATATGTTACAATATTACTAAATATATTCACATTGTGGTAGGAACAAAACAATGTTTAATGTATTTTATTTATTCAATCGCATGTACACGTCTGCACGGTAGAACGCTTAAATTCAACTGTTCGTGCAGTTACTGCCACAGCGATATCTAACAATATTCACAATAATAAAGTTATGTATATATATAAGTGTAGATTATTACAGCAGTGCTGCCACAACTCGGCCGTCCTGACCTGTAACCGTCCCGGTTATCTTTGAACATTATTATTTTTTAAACCATGGTTTCATATTTGCCGCTTCCCAAGTACCTTCGTAAGGGATTTGACCTAATTGAAACCCTTCTACATCTTTTACTACATATCTATTATTACCAAGAATTTTTTTTATTTTATACGGGCCCTTAAACTTTGGAACTATTTTCTTCGATACTCCTGGAGTGCTAATAAAATTTTTTACCATAACGTAATCTCCTAAATTGTAAATTTTTGCTTCTTTGCGATTTCCATCTACAATATTTTTATTGTAATCTTGCGATTTTGTTTGCTTTGCGACTGCTTTTGATCTTAAGTTATATACATCCCTTGTATCCCTATTTTCTACATTTTCACTTAAACATTCACTTAAGAAGTCGATGACTTTTCCTCTTTGCCTTACGCCAAATAAAAGCTCGCTAGGTGATGTTCCTATACTACGCTGAACAGTATTATTTATTGAAAACTCAATGTCCGGTAGTATACCATCTAAACTTGTTTTATTACCACTGGCTGACTTTGCTATCATTTGAGCAAGACTTCTGTTAATTCGTTCCACCTGTCCATTGGCTTGAGGGGACGCTGTTGCTATTTTAATGTGTCGTACATTATGTGTCTCGAGAAATGTTGTAAAATCTTTTGACGTAAAACTGCTGCCCCTGTCGGAAATTATAATTTTTGGACGACTATAAGTGTTAAAGAAAGACTTAAGTTGGCTTAATACTTCATTCGTATTAGTAGTTTTTACTGCATACAGTTTAACGAATTTCGTAAAAGCATCCACTACTAATAGAACGAATTTTTTTTTTGAGTTTGGTAACAAAACTGGGCCAAAGTGATCTATGTGAAGGGTGTCAAAGGGTAGGTCACCTTTTGGTATATTATTCAACAAACCTTCCCGTTTTCCAAATTTAGGTGAAAATGCTATGCATTTTAAACAATTGTCAATATAAATAGAAATTTTTTCTTTCATCTTTGGGAAACAATAGGTCTTGGTTATAGATTCTAAAACTTTATCACGACCAATATGCCCCAAGTCATCATGGTATTTGTGTTATACTTGGTTTTCCATATCCGATGGAACATAAAATTTAACTTTTCCTTTGACTTTTCTGTATACTAATCCGTTGTGCATTTCATAAAATTTGCTCTCAGAATTCTCTAAGTGTTCGCATATTTTGCGTAAGGTTTCGTTTCTACTCTGACAAATTGACAAATTCTGCTCAAATGTGTTTTCTTCTAAAATCAAAATATTGGTTGCACGGCTTAGTGCATCTACATGTTGCATTTTGACTCCATTTCTATGCTCTAATGTGTTATCATAATCTTGAAGTTTTAATACCCAACGGGCAATACGAGGGTTTATATCTTTCTTGTTGATCGTTAAAGTTAAGGAATTACAATCCGTAATGATTTTAAACTTAATTCCCTGTAGGTATATTCTAAACCTTTCAAGAGCATATATAATCGCTAAAGTTTCTAATTCGAAACTATGATACTTCGCTTCACATTGAGTTGTCCTTTTCGAAAAATAAAAAACTGGGTGAAAAATTCCATCAGATTTTCTTTGCAGTAAAATAGCTCCAAAACCTATTGCACTGGCATCACAGTGTAACTCAGTCTCATCGCGAGGATCATAAATAGCTAGGATGGGTGCTGCAACTAGTTTGCTTTTGAGCAGTAAAAAACAATCGAGTTCTGTCGTACCGAAAATGAAATCTGAGTCTTTCTTTATTAATTTGTATAACGGCTGAGCAATCGTTGAAAAATTTTGAACAAATCTTCTAAAATAAGAGCATAACCCTAGAAAACTGTGAACGGCTTTGACATTCCCTGGTACTGGAAAATCCAATATTGCGTTTACGCCGTTTTCATCAGGGCGAATCCCGTCTTTAGATACCGTATAGCCTAAGTATTTTACTTCAGACTGCAGAAATTTGCATTTATCTAATCTCAATTCAAGATTGTTTCTCACTAATCTTTGTAACACCTCTTTAAGGATCCTAAAATGTTCATCTATTGTGCTAGTTGCGATCATAATATCGTCCATATAGATTGTCATACTTCCAGTCTCTATAAGGTCATTAAAAATTCGGTTCACGTATCTCTGAAATGCAGACGGTGCATTTTTAAGACCGAAGGGCATCCTAAGGAACTCATACTGCCCAGTTGGTGTTACGAAGGATGTGTACTTAATGGGTTCATTGTTCATATGAACATGGTAAAATGCACTCTTTATGTCTAGTAGTGTAAAAACACGTTTGTTTGCTAATTTATCTAAAAGGTCGTCGATAAGTGGAAGCGGATAATTGTCCCTACAGGTAACTTTGTTCAAGGTCCGATAATCCACACAGAATCGTAGTTCCCCTGTTTTTTTCTTAACGAGTACAATTGGAGATGCATATTCAGACTCACTAGGCCTTATCATACTTTTAGCTAACAGATCATCTATAATTTCTCGTAATTTACCCTTTTCAAAATACGTCAATCGCCTCGGGGTACAATGGAAGGGCTTTTCGTTAGAAAGAGATAGTTTCATTTCATAGTTTGTTTCTGACAACTCGGGACGTTTACCATTAACATAAAACTGCTTAAAGATATCAGTCACCATCATTTTGGTTTCGAAACTTAATTTTGTGTTAACATTTATATCTAATTTATCATCTTCAATTTCCATTAAAAGGAATTTACATTCGTCATTAACAAAAAAATTGGTTTCGCTTTTACTCTTAGAAATTCCTTCATTTGTAATATCATCGTTTTTTAAAAATTCAAATTTCTTAACTTGGTTTTTATTTTTTAAACTTAACTCGGTTTTAATTTTATCATTTTCCAAATAATCGATGTTTTTAACATAATTTTTATTTTTTAAGCTAAGGTCATCTCTATTTAGTTCATCTTTTCTTTTTCGTAATTCTAGCTTAGCTTTCAATATAAAATCTCTACCTAGTACTATGGGGTAAACCATAGTCTCATCCGATACGACAAAAACATCCAGTAAAACATTTTCATTTTCAAAACATATATTTAATTCAATTTTCCCATAAAAAATTAATTTGGTTTTATTGATTCCGTAGTAATTAACATCTTTGTTTAATTTTATTTTTAAAAAAATCTGGATCGAACATTTGTCGGATGAAGCTAATGGGACTCCCCGTATCTATCAGGCATTCTAATAAAGTTTTATAATTACTACTCAATAAACAAAAACTAATATACATTTTCCTTACAAATTCTTCGCCATGTTCGTCTTGCACATTGTGAACCAAGTTCTTCTTCTTGTACTTCGGACATTCAGCAGCGTAGTGCCCAAACTCACCGCATGCGTGGCAGGCACCAACTTCTCTTTTTGGTTTACGGCATTCTGACGCAATGTGTCCCACTGAATTGCAGTTGTAGCAGCGATTTTTCCGCTCAGCAGTGTCATTGTTTCCTCCTACAGTTGTTGGCTTTGGCAAAGAAACATCTACGAACGCTTCCAACAGCTGATTTTCATGATGAAAACGATGCATCTTCGCCTGTGACCGTAGCTGCCGATTTGGTATACCTTCGATTATGTATTCTACTAATTCCTCGCTCCCAAAATCGATTTTATTCGCCAGTATGAGTTTGTCGTGAAAGTAGTTTTGGAAATGTTCACTTGGTAACCACTTACGTGCTTCAAACTCTCGACGAATGGTTAGTTTGCTGATGCGGTTGTCGAACAAAAATTTCATCTCAGCGAGTAGGTCAAGAATTGGAATTGTTGCGACGTCTGCTCTTGAATGCAGCCACTTAAGAGCTTTTCCTTTTAATTTCGTTGCAATCAACGCACGTAAATTGTTGTCGTCTAAGTTGAAGGTTTTTTAGCACTTAGTAGTTGAGATTCCCATAGTTGAAAGTGGTCTACCTCTCCTGAGTATTCCGAAATTAAATCCTTCACCATTGACATTTTATTTATAAATGTCTCGTCCGGCGTTTCTTTTGTCGTTTTTACGCACTCATTTGATACAACCGCAACTTCATTATATTTTGATTTCTGCTTTTCATTTGTTGTTTTCTGGCACTCATTTGACAGTTCATTGTTTTTGTCTGTACATTCGTTTGCTATTTCATTGTTCTTTTCATATATTTTCCCACACTCTTTTGACTTTTCGTTGCTGCTGGTTTTCTTCAATCGCTCGTTTGACGTTTCATTTTTTTTAGCTTGTTGCAGACACTCTTTTTCTCTTTCTAGCACTTCTATTTCTCTACGTTGCAATTCCATTTCTTTTCTCATCAATTCTATCTCTTTTTGCATCAGGTTGAATTCGTTTGTTTTGTTGTTAGATTTCTGTTCATCTTGATTTGCGTACGTGACTTGCGTGACTGCGTTGTCGTTTTCGTCACCGCTTTCGCCGTCGGCGTCTTGCGCACTTTTGCTGTTGTTGCCGGCCGTTTCCTCGGCGTCGCTGTGCTCGCTTGCTGCTGCGTCTGTTTCTTCAGGCGTTTGATTTGAACTTCCAGAAACTGCTTCAGCCGTTGGCCTTGGACACTTTTCGCGTCTTTCGTGTGGAATAGCTTCCAAGCGTAGTATTAGGGCTGATTTATTCCCGTTTGACTTCTCGCCCAGAACATCTAGCCATGCTTTTAGCTGCGCCAAAGTGTAGCGATTAAGGTCTTCAGCACCCGGCATATCGTTTTGCTCACTTATTGTTTGTCACTTTTTAATTTAATTTAATTTTAGCTCAATCCCACTTCTGAATTGTGGTAGGAACAAAACAATGTTTAATGTATTTTATTTATTCAATCGCATGTACACGTCTGTACGGTAGAACGCTTAAATTCAACTGTTCGTGCAGTTACTGCCACAGCGATATCTAACAATATTCACAATAATAAAGGTATGTATATATATAAGTGTAGATTATTACAGCAGTGCTGCCACAACATGCAAAATTTCAATCTTATCGGATTGCTAATTTCCAAATTATTACAATTTTTAAATTTAGGTTGTATGGGAGGTGGGCGTGGCCTTTGAGATAATTTCATAGAATTTAACAAAGTTATCAGGAATATATCAGAGACCAATCGAGCTAAGTTTGGTTCAATTCTAGAAACAATTTTGGAAAATATAAGGTTTTTTCATTTCAGGATATATGGGCGTGTCCTTGGGCCGATTTTCTCTAAACTTCGGTTTTTTTCTTTCCTACTTATAAAAGCAATGTGTACTAATTTTCATTCTTTTATGAAAACTCCTTCTATTTTTGGCCACCGTTTATATGAAAACACGACACTGTGCGATGTGGGCATGCAGTGCATTTTTTAGAAGTGTTTTGTATGTAAGTTTTGTAATTGATTTGCATTTGTGACTTTATTTTTTCATATATTTCGTATGTCGCTAACGGTTTCATACCATTTGATGAATACACCAGCAGGTGATTTGGCGTTATTGCTTCTGCATTTTCGTGTTCAATCGGAACGTAAACCAATGGTCGGGAATTAATTATGTTTTCTACTTCAGCTAGCATTCCCCGAAGTAGCTCATCGCTTGGTGTGCGAGTATGTGAAATACTATAAAAAACGTTTTTTACCGACCTTACGAGCCTCTCCCAGGCCCCTCCCATATGCGGAGACGAGGGTGGGATAAAGTTCCATTTTGTTGTAGCCGTAGTAAAAACATGTACTAGTTTGTTTTTATCAACTTCTTCCACGGCTTCTCGAATTTCCCTTTCTGCGCTAACAAAATTCGTCCCGTTGTCACTAAAGAACTCCCTCGGTGTTCCGCGACGACATATAAAATTTCTAATTGCTATTATACACGATGAAGTATTTAGAGTGTTGACAACCTCTATATGGACAGCCCTTACCGTAAGACATGTAAACAAAGCACCGTACCTCTTTTCTGTATGTCGGCCAACCGTCACCATAATTGGGCCAAAGTAATCCACACCTGTATATGTAAAAGGACGACAAAACGCTGCCAATCGGGCTTCTGGTAACTTCGCCATTTGAGGAAAGTTTGGAACAGCTTTCTTTATTTTACACATTTGGCACTGCTTCAATGAATTTTTGAAAACCGCTCTTAGCCGAGGAATATAAAATCGCTGCCTCAATTCGTTTATCACGGTTTCGTGATTGAGGTGTTTGTAATTTATATGAAAATTCATAATTAACAGTTGTGTAATGCGAATACCCCTAGGTAAAATTATAGGGGATTTGGTTTCCTCAGGAACAATAGCTCTATCTATTCGGCCTTCTACACGAAGGATTTGGTTTTCATCCAATTTTGGAGTAAGTTTGTACAATGGGCTTGACTTAGATAATTTTTTGTTTGATTTTAAAAGATGAATTTCTTCATGGTAAATTTCATGTTGTGCAAGACGAAACAATAAATTTTCTGCTCTGGCAAGTTCAGTAGACTCAAGTTCACTCTTAGATTTTGCTTTTTGTTGAACAGCATCACAAAAACGAATCACATATGCAGTGGTCCTCAACAATCTATTCCAGTTGGAAAAACGATTTATGTTTATAACCATTTCTTCTATATCATGAACATGAACACATTCGACTACCTCTGAATCACATGATTCTAACTTTGTTTCATAGCTTGGCCATTCACTTTTAGGTGTTAAAAGGAAATCAGGCCCCTTAAACCACCGACTTTCGAAAGAGATGTCGGGTTTTTTAGCCCACTTTGTTGCTTCATCGGCAACGTTGTGCTTTCCCGGAATCCAATGCCAATCTTGCAGATCCGTAGTATCCAAAATTTCGCTAATACGCAAAGAGACAAATTGGTGATACTTTTTATTACCATTTTGTAACCAACTGATTACTGTCTTCGAGTCAGACCAATAATATTTTTTATTTATGGAGATCGTGTGATTTTTTAAAATGTTGTTGGCTTAACTCCAAACTAGGTATTGATGTGATTTTCAAAGGGGCAACACGGGTTTTAGATCCCACTAGCGAGCAAACGATGTTATTATTACTCACTATACGAAAATAAGCTACTGCTGCATACCCGCTTTCACTCGCATCCACAAATGTATGAAGCTCTATGTATGCATCGGTGTAATCAACGATTGATTTTAAATAGCAACGCTGAATGTTAACTTTTTCTAAATCGGGAAGATACTTTAACCATTTGTCCCACTTAACAAGTTGTTCTTCCTTAACTGGCTCGTCCCAGCTGACGCCGCTTCTCCAAATTTCTTGTAAAATAATTTTAAGGTACATAACAAAATTACCAACTAATCCCAGGGGGTCGTAAACTGTCATTAAAATTCTTAAAATTTGTCGTTTTGTGGGAGCTTTATTGAGACGAACAATATCGTTGCTTAGAATATGTGGTGAAATTTTAAATACGATGGCATCATCTGTTGGGTTCCAAAAAACACCTAAAACTTTTTCAGTTTCCTTATCTGACCCCATATTTAATTGCTTTTCATTCACGTGACGTGGTTTTTCTATTTGGTTTACTACTTTGATTTTATTCGAAACCCAATTTCTAAGGTTGAAGCCAGCTGGCAGTTGAATATACTTAACTTCCTTTGCTATATTAACGGCTTGTTCTACTGTATCGGCAGAGTACAGAAAATCATCTACGTAATGGTTGTTTTTTATGGCAGAAGCAGCTTGTGGAAATTTATTTTCATATTTGGAGGCGTTTATATTTTTCACGTATTGGGAGATACTCGGAGCACATGAGGCTCCAAATATCATAACGTTCATGAGGTAAACATTAGGTTCTTTGTTAGCATCGCAATTACGCCACAAAAAACGCTGAACATGTCGGTCTTCTTCACGCATGAAAACCTGGTGAAACATTTGCTCGATGTCACCACAAATGGCTACAGACCGTTCTCTAAACTGAAAAAGTATCGCTTGTAATGAAGCTAACATGTCTGGGCCTTTATAAAGCATGGAATTTAACGAAATCCCATTAAACTTTGCGGCAGCATCCCATACAATCCGACATTTGCCTGGTTTATTCTTATTAAATACAGGAAACGTGGGGAGATACCAGACTCTTTCAGCCGAAGTATTTATATCAATTTTGGTGATATAACCTTTGTTGAGGTATTCTTTAATTGTTTCATCATAAACTGCATGAAGATCACTATTTTTTCTTACTTGCTTTTCGAGGCATAAAAGTCTACTTTTTGCCATTTGATAATTATTTGGCAAGAATGTTTTATCATTTTGCCACAGCAGACTAGTTTCATAATGACCATCATCTCGCTGTTTGGTAAAATTATTTAAAAGTTGCAACGATCTTTCATCCTCTTTAGTGGTCTTCAAATTTTGATAATTAATACCTAGACCTTCAATGCTAAAAAAACTTTTTACCAATTGATTTATTTGGTCATCTGTCTCCAAACACTCACAAATATGCAGATTGTATTGTACAGGTTGGCTGCTACCACAAGGTCCAAAAACTGTCCAACCCAATGCGGTTTTAATAGCAATTGGTTCATTTTTTCCACCCTCCTTGATTTTATTCGCTAATGCGATATTTATATTGTTAAGTCCAATAAGAATTTTTGGTGTAGCGGCATAATAACTATCAACTGGTAACCCTTTTAAATGATTAAATTTTCTGTTTAGATTTTCATAATCGAGTGTTTGTTTAGGTAATGAAAGTCCCTTTATTGTGCGAACATCGACACCAAAACTTTTGCTGTTATTACCAGACACCTGCACTGTTAAACGTTGAGAGTTTTCTTCAATTCTTTCTACATTTGCAGTCCATTTTAAACATAGTTGTTCAGCTTCCCCTTCTAAATCCAATTGTTTTATTATTTCCTCATCTATTAAGCTAATTGAAGAGCCGTCATCTAAAAACGCATATGTAGAAATGAATTTGTTGTTGTTTCCATAAACTCTTATCGGAATTACTTTAAAGAGAATTTTTTGTTTTTGAGTATCATGTGCGTTTACATTTTGAACATTACTGCTGTACTTTTCTTTCTCATTGTTTTCTTGTGGTGTATTGTTGCTTTGATACTTATGAAGAAGATTATGATGTTTAAATTGACAGCCTTCTACATTACAGTTTTTATCTCTGTTGTAACATATTCCTGAATGTTTTCGTAAGCAGTGCTTGCACAACTCTAATCTGTTAACATAATTCCATCTATCTTTGCGATCAGCTGACATAAACTTTTTACAGCTTGTAACAGTTTTACAATCACTGCTGCAAACCAGACATTTCTTTTTATTAGTTTCTGTGTGTGTATTGCAAAAAACGTTCTTTTGTTTACGATTATTAACAGGATCAACCGTCATATTATTTTCAATGTTCACAGTGCTAGCTGACAGTCCAATGTCAAATATCCAATTGGCAAATTCTGATAAATTTGCTTGTTGATTATTTTGCTGAAGACTTAATTTTATTGAACCCCAAGTTATTTGGTAATACGGTGGTAATTTTGAGACTAGTTCCTGGAGCAGCGATGAATTATTCAACTCATCAATGAGTCCAGAGGCTTCAATAGTTGATTGGAGACCTTTTACTTGGATCGCAAAGTTGGTTATTGTTTCCATTTTGTTTAGGTTAACTTGTGGTAATGTTTTTATTTTATTTTTCAGAGAAAACAGAATCTTGTCTGGCTGACCGTACAATAATTTCAATGTGGAAATAGCGTGTGGTACACATGATGGATGAATAAGAATTCTTTTAACAGCCTCTAATGCTTCACCACGCAGGGATCTTTGGAGTCTTATCAAATTTTCTGCATCCGTCAGCCCGCAGACTTCTGTAGACCAGTCATAAGTCGAGCTAAACAAAGGCCCTTCCTCGGGGCAAACAGAGAAAGTGGGCAAATCCTTAGGCACAGTTTGGCGAGCATGTAATTGGTCAGGTCTTAGTCTGTTCCCCAGAGTTGTTCGCTGTAATGGTGGTGGCTGAGATGTTTCCGTCTGCTCGTGATTAATAAATTATTGAGACTGCTGTGTATTATTAATATTTTGTGAATAAATTAGACGTGGTTGATTCACATTTTGATTTACTGTTGAGTGCAATGGAAAACTCGGACAAATCAAATTAAAAGGTCGTGCATTTGCGATATTGGTTTGTTCATATAAATGGTTTACAGGTGGATTGTCTGCGGCGGTAGTCATAATAGGGACGCTATGATGACTGGCACTTGGTATGACTGGCACATGCACAGATGCATTAAATGAGGTTAGGTTCAGCGGTGGGACTATGGCATTTGCTTCTTGGGTAATTTGTTTCGAAGCTGTTAGAAACGGATTATCGGCATCTTCTTCTTCTTCAATCTCATGAAGAATTTTATATTTTTTCTGCAGGTATTCCTGATCGCGTCTCATAGACAGCTCACGCTCTTCTTCTAACCTTTTTAGCTCAAGGGCTTTCCTTCTGCTAACGGAGTCTCTTGACGCCAACGACGAATGTGTGCTTGAAGCAGAGTGCGTAAAGTTTGTGTTGCAAAATTGACATAGCCATGACTCTTGTGGGCTTGAGACCTTTGCGCAAGTTGTATGGTATGGCTTTTGACATGACTTGCAACTTACCACGATATCAGCAAGTTGTTCGTGGCAAAGCTGACATATTTGTTGGACGTTTTGTGGCAAGACGCCTGTATTGTGTGGTTGACCGTGCTGTAATGGAGGGTCCATATGGGTACTTACGTGTGGCTGAGGTTATGTTGGTATTGGCAGCTGTATAAACTTTCAGTTAGGGACTACAAACTCCAGCGTCAGTAAATCCACCAGGCAAGATAGAGAATAGATCACAAAAAGAATTAAAATTTTGTCCGCAACAGTAGCTCGTGATGGCTTGAATTGATTTTCAACACAGGTTAATTTCAGTGAAATGCAATTATTTCTTTATTGTCAACTTGTGACGCAACCTTATGTTTTAATTCCTTAAAATAATACATAGTTAATTGATTAAAGAAATTGTATATAAGTAAAGTATATTAACTCTTACTTTTTGGTTTCAAACCATCAGCTTTTCATTTATGAAAATATGACGCAAGTTATGCGCAACTACTTCTGCTTTTTACGAAAGATATGTTTAAAAGAAAAAGAATTTCCGGATGTAAAGCAGAATTGACATATAAATGCATAATGTATGATTGACGTAAGTATAATAATTATAGTATAAAAGGTAATAAAGATACCAGAGCTGCATCATTTCAGAGCTGCATTTTTCTTAATTTAACAGTGGCGGCTACACGTGCCATAAAATGTTAGTAGTGACTCCCTTATGTCGTTTAGAGTAAATATTTGTCTACCGTTTTGTCCGATTTCTCTAGCTTCTGGAAACTCTAACCCCCCATTCTCCTCGGATTTTGAGTCTTGTTCTTCGCTTAACTGAAAACATTCGAGAAGTCTGTCTTGGAGAGTCATTTTGCGTTCGCTTGTACTTAATTCCAGTTCGGCTAGTTTCTGTTTTAGTTCTTCTACAGTAAGTTGTAAAATACCGTTTCCGTCCATGTTTCTTATAATAATATTTTAATGAAAGTTTATGTAGTTTGTTTGCAATAATAAAATTTTCAGTATAATAAGTGTGTATGTTTGGTTATGTTGACATGAGTGTGTTTTCTTAATATTTTCTTTCTTAACTTCTAAAACATTTTTTTTTCAAATTATTTAACTTATTCAATTTTCTTGAAATTTTAGAGCTTACTTATTAAACTTAATAGTTCTTTTTCATTTCTTAACTTGTAATTTTCTTATATATTACTCTATTGAATTACTTCTCACTTTCTTTCTCAAATTTTCTTTGATTTGACTTCTTTAATATTATTCTCTTCTTAGCTTCTTTTCTGATTTTTCTTCTCAATATTTTAATATTTTCTTGTTACCTTTTATTTTAAAATACTCGTCTTAACATCTTTATCCTTAATTTTTTAACTTCTTTAATAATTATTCCTGTTGGCAATTCTATGCCAAAAACAAAATTTTTCAACTTATGCGCAAATCGCTTTTTTCACCAATTATTGTTTATATATGTTTATTTCATTTATTTTCCCCTACTCCTTATATTACTACTTTCGTGCTAATTTCTCGTTTTTCCTCGTTTTACTGCCTTTACGTTCTCTGGAATTCTTTCTTCTCGGTCTCCTTTGCTTCTCTGGAAACTTCTGACGTCAATTTTTGCCGTTTTTTCTGCTCTGCTGCTTGATTTTCAAATTTTTGTCGGTTGACGCCGACTGTGCCAAAATTAATTGCGAAACTTTAGTATTTATTTTTTCAAATTTAATTATTTTATTTCCAGCTTTTCAAGTAGTTTATGCTCTTTGTAATAAGACTGATTTTATTAAATTATAGTTTTGTATAATTGTTGTTTTATAGAATATCATATACGTATTTAGATGTATATCAACTTTTAATTACAACCGTGCACTTCTGTGGTTTTTTTTTCGCACACCTCGCTTCACTTTTGGTTAATTTCATCGCACATAAAATGTCCTTCATATCAATTTTTTGATACTAGTCCACGTTTAAAAAATAACACATTTGTGGATGCTTTCACAAAAAAATTTTTTTTTTTTTTTTTTTGAACAATCCCGGTTTGAGCCCCCAATTGTAGAGTTGATGCTCCTACATTTACTGGTGGAGTTGACGCTCCGAAATAAAACAAGCCGAGTTGATGCTCCAACGTGCGTTTTATTTGATAGTTATTTACAAACTAAAAACTTACATGCTATGCTCTTATTTTATTCTGTCCGTCCGTTTGGTTGAGTTCTTTAGTATTGCTGTTCAGTATTGTCGTTGTTGTTGCTTTCCGGGTATACTGTTCAGTATTGTCGTTGTTGTTGCTTTCCGGGTATACTGTTCAGTATTGTCGTTGTTGTTGCTTTCCGGTTATGCTGTTTGGCGTCGCTGTTCGTACTATTGTCTATCAACCCTACATTCGGCCATTCTGATATTAAATTCGTCCTCGAATTTATTGGCACGGTTTCATGAATTCAGCCGTTGTTGTAGTTTTGATTGGTCCCTCCTGTTCTCCTACTTTCTCTACGTCATATTTCCATAGTCTTTTCTTCTTTACTATTTTATATGGACCAAGAAATTTAGGTTTTAACTTTAGGCCTGTCCCAAATTGGGTTCTTTTTATTCCCACTAGCTGGCCTGGTTCATATTCCATTTCGACATTTCCTTTCTGGTTGTAAGTGTTTCTGTTTTCTGCTTGTATTTTCAGAATATTTTCGCGTGCTTGTATCTTGTATGCGTAGTTCAGTTCTGTCATCTTCTAACTATTCTAGCATTTCTTCTTCTAATAATTTGTTTTATATCTGGTGTTTCTTTAGTTCTCATGTCTAGTCCGGTTAAAATTTTGAATGGAGGTAATTTGGTGCTACGTGGTGATGTGTTGTTCATTATTTCTTGGACTGCATCTGTATGTTTATACCAGTGTTTTTCGCTGTTAATGCATAATTTCGTTAGTATGGATCGAATAATTCTATGTACTCTCTCGACCTGTCCGTTCGCTCTGAGAAGCCCTGTAGTTATGAGTTGGTGCTCAATATTATTTTCTCTACAATACTCCTCAAAGTTTATCGATGTGAAAGCTGTGCCCCTGTCAGATATTATTCAGGCTGGGTTGCCAAAAATAGCAGCTTGTCTTTTTAATCTTTCTAAGACTTCTTCTGTTGTTGTACTTTTAGTTGGATAGATCCAAACGAATTTTGAAAAGGCATCTACTATTGTAAGGATGAAATTGTATTGTTTTTTGGTTGTCTCTAATGGTCCGAGATGATCTATGTGTAAAGTCTCAAATGGTTTGTCTGACTTGTCGATAGTGTTTAGCAGACATTCTTTTTTTCCTGACTTTGCTTCTGTTAGCATGCTTTCTAGACAGCTTCCAATGAATTTTTTAACTTTAATATGCAATTCTGGTATGAAATAATTTTTTTCTATTGTTTCTATTGTCCTTTTAGTTGAAAAGTGTCTTTGTGTGTGGGCCAGTTCTATTATTTCTTTTTCTAATGATTCTGGTATTACTATCAGTTGTTTATTGACATCTTTGTGTAGAATACCGTATTTGACATAAAAATCAGCGCATGTGTCTTCATTTTTGAGTAATAATTTAGTCATGTGAATGAATGGATCTCTGTCCTGGGCTATTTTTATTTTTTCTTTCAGTGGTATTTGTAGTAATAAAGTGTGAAATCTGCTTAATGCGTCGACGTATCTCATTTTTTAACCAGATTTATGTTCGACATCAAAATTGAAGTATTAAAGGAACATTATCCAGCAACTGACTCTAAGTGGAACATCTTTTTTCGTTATAGTACCTACAAATGCATTGCAGTCTGTTATTAGTTTGAATTTTTTGTCTGGTAAGAAACATCTCCACTTCTTTAAAGCTTCGATGACTGCTAGTACCTCTAGTTCATAAGAGTGGTATTTTTGTTCTGTCGGGGTTGTTTTTCGACTCATATATTCTATTGGGTGTTGCTGTTGGGTTTCTGAGTCTTTTTGCCTGAGCACTGCTCCATAGCCGTATATGCTTGCGACTGTATGAACTTCGGTATCAGCATTTTGGTTGTACAGTTTCAGAATAGGCGCCTGTGCGAGTTCTACTTTTAGTTCTTCGAAAGAGATCTGTTGTTCCTCTAAGAATTTGAATGTGGCCGTTTTTGCGAGTAAGTCGGACAATGGTTTAGCGATAAGAGCGTAATTTGAAATGAATCGTCTGAAATATGACGTCAAGCCCAAGAATCGTTGAAGCGATTTTTGGTTTTTGGGTACTGTAAAATTTATGACTGCCTTTGTTTTTTCTGGAGACGCTGTTTTGTACAAATTGACATTTTTTCTCGTCTTTTTTAGTAACTAAGACTATCGGCGCTGCATATTGAGATGTACTTGCTCTAATAATGCCTGTATTTAGCCATTCGTTTATTTGTGTTTCTACTATTTTTTGATCTGGTATTGGAATGCGTCTGGGTCTATGAAAAACTGGTATGTCGTCGGTTACTGTGATTATAATTTTAATAGGCGATTCTACTGCCTTACCCGGTTTGTAGTTTTGAATTGTGTGTTTTAGCTTTAGTTTCTGTAAATGATCAATATTTGTTGGCATTTCAATTAGATTTTCGTCATTGATTTCAGAGGTACATAAAGTATTAAATGCGACACCTGCTATAAATTTGTTATTATAATTGTCATTGGCTTTAGAGCTAAAAGTGGCACCTTCTGACGTGAGATTGATGTCTACTGTCCTTAGGATTTCACTGCCTAGTATTCCCATATTTCCTAAGTCACGATCGTTTGCAATGTGGAATTTTAATTAGAATTTTATGTTGTCTATTTCTGCTTCAATTTCTATGTAACCGAGCGTCTTCATTTTTTGCTGTGCAATGCCTATTTTTTCGAATGGATTTTCTTGGATTTTGACTGATTTTAATTTTTCATAGGTTGGTTTTGGAATTAAACAAACATCGCTTCCTGTGTCCAAAAGGGTTGTAAAGGAAATTTTTTCAATTGAAACTTGTTTAAAAATTCTAACTGCGGTGTTAGCTAGTCTTATTAGAGGATTTTGAGGCGCATTTGGGCAATTTTGAAATGTGACGTTATCATTATTTTTAATTGTAGCCTCTGGCCTATTTTTGGTTGTGTTTTGGTAGTTGTTGTCATGTCTCTATTATCATGTCTATTGTAGTTGTTGTCATGTCTCTGTTGCTGTGGAATGTTGTTACAATCTGCCGCTTTATGTCCCTTGTTATTGCATTTGTAGCATAAATTGTTTAACTTTTTGCATTCGTCGGTATTGTGGTTGCTGCGATGTGGGCATGCAGTGCATTTTATAAAAGTGTTTTGTATGTAAGTTTTGTAATTGATTTGCATTTGTGACTTTATTTTTTCATATATTTTAATTTGATGTTTAAGCTCCTCTATTGAAGTTGCTTCATACAATATACTTTTGTTATTTGGTATGTCTGGTATGCCCTCTACGAAATGTTCTATGATACTTTCTTCATTTAGATGTAAAAACTTAGCTTTTTCCACAATTTTATATAAGAATTGTAAATGGGATTCGTTAGTATGTTTTCTACTTTTTGCGAGCTGTTTGTGCATTTCAGCTGCTGACAGTATACTGCCGAATTCTTCTTTCAATGTCGCTTTTAGCTTTGCCCAACTGTTTATGTTCGCTTGGCTGCGTATAAACATCTGTGCAGTATCTTTAAGCAGCTGCTTTGCATATATAAATTTTTGAATGTCTGTCCATCCTATAACTGTAGCATTGTCTTCAAATTCCTGTAGCCAATGGTCGATTTTCGGCTGACCCGTGCCATAAAATGTTGGTAGTGACTCCCTTATGTTGTTTAGAGTAAATATTTGTCTACCGTTTTGTCCGATTTCTCTAGCTTCTGGAAACTCTAACCCCCCATTCTCCTCGGATTTTGAGTCTTGTTCTTCGCTTAACTGAAAATATTCGAGAAGTCTGTCTTGGAGAGTCATTTTGCGTCCGCTTGTACTTAATTCCAGTTCGGCTAGTTTCTGTTTTAGTTCTTCTACAGTAAGTTGTAAAATACCGTTTCTGTCCATATTGCTTATGTTTGTTTGCAATAATAAAATTTTCAGTATAATAAGTGTGTATGTTTGGTTATGTTGACATGAGTGTGTTTTCTTAATATTTTCTTTCTTAACTTCTAAAACATTTTTTTTTAAATTATTTAACTTATTAAATTTTCTAGAAATTTTAGAGCTTACTTATTAAACTTAATAGTTCTTTTTCATTTCTTAACTTGTAATTTTCTTATAAATTACTCTATTGAATTACTTCTCACTTTCTTTCTGAAATTTTCTTTGATTTGACTTCTTTAATATTATTCTCTTCTTAGCTTCTTTTTTGATTTTTCTTCTTAATATTATAATATTTTCTTCTTACCTTTTATTTTAAAATACTCGCCTTAACATCTTGATCCTTAATTTTTTAACTTCTTTAATAATTATTCCTGTTGGCAATTCTATACCAAAAACAAAATTTTTCAACTTATGCGCAAATCGCTTTTTTCACCAATTATTGTGTTTATTTCATTTATTTTCCCCTACTCCTTATATTACTACTTTCGTGCTGATTTCTCGTGTTTGCTCGTTTTACTGCCTTTACGTTCTCTGGAATTCTTTCTTCTAGGTCTCCTTTGCTTCTTTGGAAACTTCTGACGTCAATTTTTGCCGTTTTTTCTGCTCTGCTGCTTGATTTTCAAATTTTTGTCGGTTGACGCCGACTGTGCCAAAATTAATTGCGAAACTTATAGTATTTATTTTTTCAAATTTAATTATTTCCAGCTTTTCAAGTAGTTTATGCTCTTTGTAATAAGACTGATTTTATTAAATTATAGTTTTGTATAATTGTTTTTTTATAGAATATCATATACGTATTTAGGTGTATATCAACTTTTAATTATAACCGTGCACTTCTGTGGTTTTTTTTCGCACACCTCGCTTTACTTTTCGTTAATTTCATCGCACATAAAATGTCCTTGACATCAATTTGTTGATACTAGTCCACGTTAAAAAAATAAAGCATTTGTGGATGCTTTCACAAAAAAAAGTTGTAAGTGTTTCTGTTTTCTGCTTGTATTTTCAGAATATTTCCGCGTGCTTGTATCTTGTATGCGTAGTTCAGTTCTGTCATCTTCTAACTATTCTAGCATTTCTTCTTCTAATAATTTGTTTTATATCTGGTGTTTCTTTAGTTCTCATGTCTAGTCCGGTTAAAATTTTGAATGGAGGTAATTTGGTGCTACGTGGTGATGTGTTGTTCATTATTTCTTGGACTGCATCTGTATGTTTATACCAGTGTTTTTCGCTGTTAATGCATAATTTCGTTAGTATGGATCGAATAATTGTATGTACTCTCTCGACCTGTCCGTTCGCTCTGAGAAGCCCTGTAGTTATGAGTTGGTGCTCAATATTATTTTCTCTACAATACTCCTCAAAGTTTATCGATGTGAAAGCTGTGCCCCTGTCAGATATTATTCAGGCTGGGTTGCCAAAAATAGCAGCTTGTCTGTCTAATCTTTCTAAGACTTCTTCTGTTGTTGTACTTTTAGTTGGATACATCCAAACGAATTTTGAAAAGGCATCTACTATTGTAAGGATGAAATTGTATTGTTTTTTGGTTGTCTCTAATGGTCCGAGATGATCTATGTGTAAAGTCTCAAATGGTTTGTCTGACTTGTCGATAGTGTTTAGCAGACATTCTTTTTTTCCTGACTTTGCTTCTGTTAGCATGCATTCTAGACAGCTTCCAATGAATTTTTTAACTTTAATATGCAATTCTGGAATGAAATAATTTTTTTCTATTGTTTCTATTGTCCTTTTAGTTGAAAAGTGTCTTTGTGTGTGGGCCAGTTCTATTATTTCTTTTTCTAATGATTCCGGTATTTATATTAGTTGTTTATTGACATCTTTGTGTAGACTACCGTATTTGACATAAAAATCAGCGCATGTGTCTTCATTTTTGAGTAATAGTTTAGTCATATGAATAAATGGATCTCTGTCCTGGGCTATTTTAATTTTTTCTTTCAGTGGTATTTGTAGTAATAAAGTGTGAATTCTGCTTAATGCGTCGACGTGTCTCATTTTTGAACCAGATCTATGTTCGACATCAAAATTGAAGTATTGAAGAAACATTATCCAGCAACTGACTCTAAGTGGAACATCTTTTTTCTTTATAGTTCCTACAAATGCATTGCAGTCTGTTATTAGTTTGAATTTTTTGTCTAGTAAGAAACATCTCCACTTCTTTAAAGCTTCGATGACTGCTAGTACCTCTAGTTCGTAAGAGAGGTATTTTTGTTCTGTCGGGGTTGTTTTTCGACTCATATATTCTATTGGGTGTTGCTGTTGGGTTTCTGAGTCTTTTTGCATGAGCACTGCTCCATAGCCGTATATGCTTGCGTCTGTATGAACTTCGGTATCAGCATTTTGGTTGTACAGTTTCAGAATAGGCGCCAGTGCGAGTTCTGCTTTTAGTTCTTCGAAAGAGATCTGTTGTTCCTCTAAGAATTTGAATGTGGCCGTTTTTGTGAGTAAGTCGGACAATGGTTTAGCGATAAGAGCGTAATTTGATTAATTTTCTATTTCTTGTACAGTGTCAATGCTAAGATCATGGTGAATAGCATCATTGGGTATATTCCATACAGCATTGGTGATTGTGCGTAGTTTTTTTATTGTAGACGGTATATGTTATATCTGGTTGCAGTTCCCCAAATTTCTACTGCGCACCTCCATAAAGGCATGATTATTGTCTTGTAGATCAGGATTTTATTTAGTGGCGAAAGATTCGATTATTTTCGTAACAGCCAGTACAGTTGTCTGAATCTATTTTTCACTTCATTCCTCTTTTGCATCATGTGCTCTTTCCATAATAGTTTGGCATCAATTGTCATACGCTTTAGTTTCAATTTTAATCTGGTCATTATTTATGGTTAGGTGCATTGGCTTAGTCCTCCTATGATTGGAAATGACTTGCATAGTCTTGTCACCATTTATTTTTATTCCCCAATTTCCAAACCAAGATAAAGTTTTGTCAAGTATGTAAGGAACCTTCCTGCCTATGCGTGTGCTGAGGTGACGCTCGCCGTTGTCCAGGGTTCATACAAAATTTATTTATTTGCAGGGTTGATTATAGTTATTATTTATTATTAGAAAACTTAACCTATCTAACATCGATACATAATTAATTCTAATACAAAGTGTTTTCCTAAAGTACGGCCGTGGTTTACAATATATTACCAGACCGTAGCTTTTACAATTATATAATATCTCACTATATTTACGTGCGGTGGCGAGGAATCCCACGTTGCGGCGAAATAGTCCGTGGTATTGACCTATTTCCGGTACATTAGGTCACGAGCGTATGGGTTAGCACCGGGAAAGGCAGACTAATCCCGGAATTCTCGGTGAAACTGAAGCGTCAAAATGTCCTTGAATCGCTAGGCACTGCTTTGGACAAGAGCTGAGAAAGGCAGACGAATCCCGAAATTCTCAGTCTCGCAAAAAGCCAGAGTCTCAAACGAGTATCCTATGTCCTGGTTAACACTGAGAATGGCAGACGAATCCCGAAATTCTCAGTGTAAGGAAAGCGTCAGTGTTCAGTGAATACTCGCTAGGTGCTGCTTTGAACAAGAGCTGAGAAAGGCAGACGAATCCCGAAATTCTCACTCTTGCAAAAAATCAGAATCTCAAGCGAGTTTCCTATGTCTATGTTAGCACTGAGAAAAGCAGACGAATCCCGAATCTCCCAGTGTAACTATGCGTCAGTGTCCTAGGATAGGTACCTGTAGTGGTGTTGTCACTCTGCTGGCTCGCCGAAGAAGAAGGGCTGAGTTCGCTCTGTACGCGTCTTTATAATCCCGTCTCAGCTGTTTGTGATGTGAGGTGTTCGGGCGCGTTTCCATATGGCCACCAAGTGTGCTACGTTCGATGCTGAAATTGTGTAGCCCTAGTGGCCGCTAGATGGCGGTGATGGTTTTTTTAGGTGTGGGCAACTCACATGCGCGCGTGCGTGTCCACGTTGTGATACCAAAATACGACGATGTTCAGCATTTTGGTTCCTCACAAGTATTTGAGGGAGATTTTTTGCAGCTATAGCCAAATCTTTGTGCGATACAACCAGAACCGTATCGTCAGCAAATGTTGCTATCTGATATAGGTATACGGATGTCAGCTGTATATAAGACATATGGTGTTGGTCCTAGGACACTACCTCTTGGTACTCCGGCCTCCATTTTTGGAATATCGGAGCATTCCTCAGCATACTTGACATAGAAATATTTTGGATGTAGCTCTTTAGAAGTAGGTAGAAGTCTAGTGGAAGGCATTGTCTTAACTTGTGCAGTAGTCCTTTGTACCATACGCTATGAAACACCTTTGCAAGGTATACTGCCTCACAAGTATTCTTTTTGTCAATTTCAGTTGCTATTTAATGAATTCTTTACGTCTGAAACCGAACTGATGGCAAGGGATTATTTTTCGCCTTTTTAAGATGGGCTCCAGGCGATCAAAAAGCATTTTTCTAAACTGTTTGATAGAGTTGGTAGGTAGTAAACTGATCGGTCTGTACAATGTGGCGACTGAGGGGCCTTATTTGGTTTCGGAATACCAATTACTTCAGGAACTTTCCACGCTACGGGAGAGTACTTTGCGTTATAATTGAATTAAATAAATTTATAATGTATGTAAGTGCTTTATCAGGCAGTTCTTTTAGAATTTTACCTGTAAGACTATCATATCCAGGAGATTTTTGTGTTGATAGTACTTTGTATCTCATTCTTCGTTTCTTTTTTATTGCTATATTTTTATTGCTGGGTGTGACAGCTGCGACAATTATTTGATCATTTCATTTGTAAATGTTTTTTGGAAGTGATCAGATAATACTTTGGCTTTGTCTAAATTAGTTTGAGCCCACTTGTTTTCTGGAGTTTTTTGTGGCAGCTGATGTAAAATTCTATTGGAGATTTCCACAACGAGTAGTTGTTAGTCCTTGTGGATCCTAAATTCGTTAAGTACCTACTTTTCTAATTTGTCTTCTCTGTCTTGGTTTAATCGTTTTTTATCCGCCTTTGACCGTGAGAGTTGCCATTATCTTCTCAGTTTCCTCTTTTTTCTTATGCTTTCCTTGATTATTGTGATAATTTTGTACTCGTTATTTATGATTTTTGTTCCTGGTTTTCAACTGGTTGCAGCGTAAATAATATTATCATTTAAGTATGCTACTGCACTGTCAATTTCTTCATCGTTTTTGAATGGGATGTTTATGTTAAGTCTTTGTTCGAAATTATGCAAAAAGATTCCAATCCGACAGTTTAGTATAAATTTTTGTTGGTTATAGTATAATAGAGGAGTGCGTTGACATTTCAATACAACCAGAGAATGACCAGATGAGAGTTCGAAGTTTGATTGAATAGTCAGATGATCGTGCCTAATGCGTTTTGTTATGAAGAAATCTATTATATCAGGTCTCTTTCCCGTCTCACTCGTCCAGTAGGTTGGTTCCACAGTGCTTATGAAGTTGCTTTTACTTTCTTTTATTACGTCAGAAAGTGGTGTCCCTTTTGCATTTGTAATTCTTGAGCCCTAAGTTATATTTTTCGCGTTAAAGTCACCTCCCCCAATATATCGACTTCCAAGAGTTTTAAGATAGTCCAGATATAAAAGTTTAGTGTTTTTGTATTTTGGAGGGCAGTAAACTGCAGATATTATAAATTGTCCATATAAGTCTTCGATTGTTATTGGCGAACCATCACGAGCTCTGTTGTCAAGATAATTTTTAAAGTAAATTGAGCATCTCAGCTATTAACAGAATGTCAGAAGTCCATTAACATTCTAGGGAGCTATTTTCAAATTAGTTTGCTTGTTCATTCAATTTAGTGACCAGCATAGTGGTAATATTCATCATGGTAGATTAATTGTTTCATCATGTTCTTTAGTTCAGACATGTCTTTGTTGTCATTTTGAGCGGTTGGATGTGGAGTGTTGCTGCTGTTCAGAATCTTCTGGAGTAATTTATTTTTTCCTAAACGATGGGAAACGTTTAATTTTAAGACCTTTATATACCATACACCCCTTGTAGTTTGCAGTGTGTTTTTCACTGCATAATGCACATTTTATAGAATTATCACTTTTTTGCACAATTGGACAATTACTAGTTTTATGATTTCCAGCACACTTAACATAAATTTGGTTTTTAGTGCAGAAGTTTCTGGTATGGCCATATTTTTGACAGTTCGTGCATTGGGGCAAAGATCGTTTGGGGGTATGGGGCTCAAAACTTAGCTTACAGTCAAATAAGTGATATATGGAATATATTTCTTTATTGTTTTTTTTATTTTTTAATTCTAGTGAGGATGTTTTAGTATTGTATTCATGTCCCAATTCAGCAAGCTCCTTGACAATTTCATCCTCATCAGTGGAATGATGTATACCTCTCAAGATTATTTTAAATCCCCTTTGATATTTAGGTTTAAAAGTGTAATATTGAGTATTTTTTTTATTTAATAAATTAATGATAGCTGTATTGTTGGTCGATTCCTCTGGTTGGTTTTTATTTCGTTTTTTTTAAGAATTTTCAATTCAAACTGGCATTTCGGGAGTTGATTTAGTGCTTTAGTTAAGACATTTATATTTTGTACATTTTGTACGTAACTTGGTGGTAGCTTAGGGAAATGCAATTTTTTGGATTGGTTTTCGTGATGTGACCCACTGTCATTTCCAATTTCTTTATTGTCATCATCAAGAGAGAGAGAGATTCAAACATGTATGATGTGACAGTTTGAAGCTTCGCTTGAGGCTTTTTTGACATAGGAGGAACGCTTAGTCCGATGCTATAGTTTTTTGATTTGTGATTTGCGCTTTAGTTTTTTTGCCTTTTGCCGGAGTTTGGCGCTTGGGCAGCTTTTTCGTGTGATTGTGGCGCACGTTTCTCACTATTAGTCCGTACTGCTTCGCAAAGAGGTGTTAATTACTGGAGAGAATGAACACATGACAGCTGTTGTAGTTGTTGTTGTGTTTGTTGCTGTCATTGTTGTTACTGTAGTGTTCGTTGCTGTGCTTACTAGAGCAAACAAAGAGGTAGCAGAATATGTTAGGTTGGAATTTGTTGGGGTTAGGCATTGCTCGCTCCATGAGAGGCATTGTTGACATAACAGCTGCTGCATGCGAGTTCTCTCCATTAAGTTGAGAGAGAGCTGCAGTTATGCGTGGGTTTATAATACCGGCAAGTGAGTGGCGCCTCTCTTGTGGTGGTGAGCGCTACTAACATTTTCGGCACTGCACTATTTGAATTGATTATACAAATTTATTTTCTTTACCTTATTCACAATACAGCACAGGCAAGCTAAGCTATGATGGGGCACCTAAAGCGTCTATTTCGCAGGTTGTATGTTTTGTTAGAAAGATTTCTCAATGAAATTTCACAGTTGCGGGTACTAACATTCAATACCACACAAAAAATGGGCTTGTTATTTCTACAGCCACGCCCACTATTGACATATTATTATAACTTGCTACCTATACAATATTTTTTGACGAAATTTTATGGACCCTACAAAACCATATACAAGATTCGGGGTCGATCAGTGGAAGGATACGCCTTCTTCTTCCCATATAATGAACTCCATTTTTTGTGTGGTGTTGAATGTTAGTACCCGCAACATTCCTCTGAAATTTCATTGAGAAATCTTTAATAGGAACCTAGTAATGATTTTTGGTTAATTGTGGGCGTGGCAGTAGTAATAATCTGCCCATATTTGGAATGCATGCTAGTACAGACCCAGTGTTATACATTTACCAATTTGTTTTCATATATCATCTCTAGAAGCATAGATAGGGTAGGGTAATTGTCTTTAAGTGAGGTCCCCAAAATTCATTAGTATAATATGGTAGGCAGGCGTATCCTTCCTCTGATCTACCCCGAATCTTGTATATGGCTTTGTAGGGTGCATGTACGTACGAATATAAAATTTCGTCCAAAAATATTATATAGGTCGTAAGTTATAATAATATGTCAATAGTGGGCGTGGCTGTAGAAATAATACGCCCCTTTTCTGTGTGGTGTTTAATGTTAGTACCAGCAACATTCTTGTGAAATTTCGTTGAGAAATCTTTAATAGGATCAATTACTAGGATTTTTGGTTAATTGACCAAAGAAGATTCGTGCTCGGACCACAGATACATTGAGTTTCAGTGTGGCGAGCGGGCGCAGATGCCATTGCCCACCAGAAACCCAAGAAAAACAGACTGGCCAAAGTTCAGGGAGGCACTGCGTAGCAATTACGTGACGCCACTGAAACTTCGCAAGGAGCAAAACATTGAGGCGGCTGTTGAACATCTCAACACTGCTCTAACAAACAGCTTCGAGCTAGCCTGTCCAACTAGACCTCCTCTTAGCCGGACTCCTGTTCCATGGTGGAACCGACAGCTTCAGGTGATGAGGCGTGAGTCTAGAAAACTCCTCAACCGGGCCCTCAAGACGAATCTTGATGAGGACTGGGAACGATATCGACGTGTTCAGAGGGACTACAAGAAGCTAATTTGGGACTCGAAAAGAACTTATTTTAGAGACTTCTGCAGTGATATCGAATCCCTGAGTGACACGGCAAAACTGGTGAAAGTCCTGAAAAAGGACCAAACCGCTAAGCTGGGGTCGCTCAGGAAACCTGATGGCTCCTATACGGAGAGGCAAAGTGAGACACTCAGCTTGCTGTTGGAGTCACACTTTCCAGGAAATCAGGTAAGCATAGCCCGTCAACAACCACCTTTGGTCGGAACTGTTGTCAGGGCAGCTGCACCCTCTCGACATGATTGGTATGTCGCCAGAACTGTGGCGAATGAGGCTGTCATTAGATTTGCTATCAAATCCTTTGACAGCTTCAAATCGCCCGGACTGGATGGCATATATCCGATTGTGTTGAAGGAAGGCATTGAGTTAGTGTTGGCAGCACTGAAGAAGATCTTCACTGCATGTCTCGCACTGGCCTATGTACCACGCTCTTGGAGGATGGTGAGGGTTGCTTTCATTCCTAAGGTTGGAAGACACGACTACACCAATCCCAAGAGCTTCAGACCTATTAGTATGACCTCGTTCATGCTAAAAAGTTTAGAACGGCTGGTGGAGCTTCGCATGCGTAGGGAGTCTCTGAAGACGCATCCACTCTCTCCATTTCAGCATGCCTATCAAAGCGGAAAATACTGCGAGACGGCTCTGCAAAACCTTGTTGGAAGGATAGAGCGAGCCATCGACAGGAAAGAATACGCAATAGGCGTCTTTGTGGACATAGAGGGTGCGTTTGACAATGCTACTTTCGGCAGTATGTGCGGCTCTGCTAGGCGGCATGGCGTAGACCGGGTCCTAGTAAATTGGATACGTTCAATGCTGGCCCAGAGAATCATAACGGTGCGGGCGGAGGAAGATTTGCTGGTGTCGTGTGGGGTTAATAGAGGCTGTCCCCAAGGTGGTGTACTGTCTCCATTGCCCTGGTGCATGGTAATCGATCCCCTGCTTAACGCCATTAATGACTCGGGTGTATACGCTCAGGCATATGCGGATGATGTTGGCTGTCTTGTGACAGGTCCATCCCTTATGATTGGCTGCAGAAGGGTGCAGAGAACTCTGGATATGATTGACACTTGGTGCAGTGCCAATGGGCTATCGGCTAATCCTGTCAAGACTGGTATTGTCCTCTTTACCAGAAGGAGAAAGCTTGATGGACTTATTCTGCCTACACTAAAAGGAGTCACTATCCAGCTATCCAAGGAAATCAAATATCTTGGAGTCATCCTTGATAACAAACTTCTTTGGAAAACACATGTCGAACTGAAGACATCCAAAGCACTGTCAGTTTTCTGGCAGTGTAAGGGTGTTTTTGGTAAGACATGGGGTCTTTCCCCTAGTAAGGTCCTATGGATCTATAAAGCCAGAGGTAAGACCTATTATCACCTATGCATCGATGGTTTGGATGAGCAGACTCTCTCTTGTAGGGGTCAAAAAAGCTCTTATCAAAACTACAACGTGCTGTGGCCATATATTGTACCGGAGCATTTCCGACTACTCCGGGCCCGGCACTTGATGCTTTGGTGAATCTCCCGCCACTAGATGTCTTCATCCGCGGAGAGGCCGTTAAGGCCATCTGCAGAGTGAAACATAGTGGCCAGTGGTATGGGATGCGCTCGATGTTGGACGACGGCGCAGGCACTGACATCGATTCTGCAATCCTGTCTATGACTGAAGAAGGTTCAGGTTCTGGTGTCTTCGTGGAATCTTGTGGGACCCGTCGGTTCGTTGCCCTTGGTCTGCATGCGTCTGTGTTTCAGGCGGAGGTGTATGCGATACTTGAGGCGATGGACTTTGTTGTGGAAAACAGGTGGAAAGGCAAATCTATTTGTGTCTGCAGTGACAGCCAAGCTGCGCTCATGGCCTTGGATAGTCCGACCACCACTTCCACGATAGGCAGGTCCTGCAAATCCAGGCTAAATTGTGTTGGAAAACATAATAGTCTGACGCTGACTTGGGTCCCGGGACACGCTGGCATTGCGGGTAACGAGACCTCTGACTCTTTGGCCAGGATGGGCTCCGAAGCTGTTTTTATTGGCCCTAAGCCTGTTCTGCGACTCCCTTCCGCTGCCATCAAAGCCACTGCAAACAAGTGGGTTGTTTCGACCCACAAGCGAGCATGGCGGGCTGAGAGAGGCTGCGGATAGACGAAAATTATGCTACCTGCTATCTCTGACCGATGGTCACGGTTCCTTCTATCTTTAGGTAGGAGGGACTGCAGGCTGTTGGTTGGCGTGATGACAGGGCACTTTCTATGGGCTAGGCACATGGAAAGGATTGGCATATCAGACAGTGCGCTGTGCCCAGCCTGTGGAGAGGAAGACGAGACGGCGGACCATTTTCTTTGCGTCTGCCCTGCCTTTGCTCGAATCAGGTTCGGGATTTTTGGCACTGATGTGCTGAGGAGTAACCAACTTGGCTCCTTGGCACCACAGGATCTACTTCTACTTCTTCGGAGGTCGGGTAGACTTAAAGCCGAGTAAAAGGGAACCTTAAGTGCAGTACAATGGATATATACTCTGTCTGAGTGCTGCGCTTACTAGATTGTTCCGACAAAAAAAAAAAAATAATAATAATATATATAATTTTTCCACTTAGCACTATTATTAACTAGGAGGAGACAAAAACAATTATATTGTGAAGCATTTGTCAAGAAAGTATTTATCCATGAGTCAAAGTAGCAGCCAGCCGTAAGCCACAGTTAAACTCAGAAATCGGTAGCAGTTGATAATTGCTGCTTATTGAACCTACATATTTGCTCATTAGTGTTGAAATATATACTTAATTAAATGCAAATGTATACTGGAATTGACTTTTTGAACATAATTAATACGGGTCTAAAATGGCAGAAAGTGTGGGTGTACAGTCCTGAAGTACATATCAGACAGTCGTTCAAACTACCCGACTACTGCCATATTGACAGTCAGGCTGCAATTATGGCTATATTTTTATGCTGGTCATCTTCCAAAAATTTTCTTCAGTACAGGACAGCCCACAGTGTAAGATTTTGCATATCTAGCTTGCCAAAATTAATGACTTTCTAAGTGTTACAGCTGCACCATTAAAATTTCAAACAGAGACTAAGATGAAATATATATGATTGTGCAAAAAGTTATCCCCATCCGCCCACTCCCATATAAAGCATAATTTTGTCATATTGTAAGTTTGGTTGTAGGTGAGGTAGTCTTGGCCTATCCTTTTATAATAGATTTTGGTTATTGATATAAAAAATACAGTTTTTATTTTTGTTTGTCATGTACTTTTATCAATATTTATTCCGAATCTGAAATATCTTCAATCATCTAAGGAGTTTTTAAAAGTGGAATAGCCTCTGAAGTTAAAGCTCTTCTTTTTATATTGTGCGCCTTTCGAAAATTGTTTACAACTGGGTCTGATGCTATAAGCAATCGATGTAAAATATCTGAATTATTCACTTCTCTAGACTTTTTTCTAGCGAAAGCCAGGCGAGCATGCTTTATTTCGTTATGTTCAGCCTCTAAAGCTCCCTCAGACATCTGCCCAATAGGTATTAAGCAGTTTGAAATAATAAGACTACCGTGATGTAAGATCTTATGAACAGATACTTGCATTTTATATCATAAATAAAGCTTTAGGCAAATCGGCGTAGTCTGTGCAGTGTATATTTCAAACAAGAATTCATTTACTGGAAAACTTAATGCTAAACATTTTAAAATAATAGCAAAACGTTTGTCATAATTTTCAATCCGGTTTCCTCTTTAAATCGTTTTTTTATGTAGGCTTTTCGCTTTGCAACCAGTTCTTTCGATTTCTGATCTCTTATTTGTCAAGTGTTTCTTTAATCAATTTATTGTTTAAAAAAAACATTTTTTTACGTTCTTTATTATTTTACAGTATCTTAAAGACTAATTTTCATTTTATTTTTAAGTTTAATGAAAGCCCGATAGCAGATGTAGACGCATATTCAGCAACTTTACTGGATGCACGTGTGGGTTATTGTTATTTTATTAGTTAATTAAAACGCAGTGTATATAATTGTTAGAAAAACTTACGTCTTTCCACGCTGGTAATTTATTTAAGAAGAAAGAAAAAGCATACTACAAAAGTATTGTCTGTCAAGTATGACAGCTATGTGTTGAGAACTCATTTGATTATCATGGCTGCATTTCAAATACAATTCTCAATACTCCCACTTAATCAATGAGTTGAATAATTCAAATAGAAAATGGAGCATATAAAACTAAACAATTCAAAACTCTAGATATTAAGCCCCATTTCTTTTATGCAAAATAAATGTTTTTCAATTGACACGGTTTTAGTCAAATTATCTGCAATCATATCATTAGTGCTTACTTTGATAATTTTAACCAGGCTCTTACTTATGTAATCTCTTATAAAATGATGGCGAATCGCAATGTGTTTCACCCTAGGACTAAACATTCCAGTTTCTGTTAAGTCGACGGCTCCTTTGTTGTCCAGTGGCGGCGTACCATCTTTAATTATTTCATCCTTTAACTGATTAAGCCACAATGCTTCTTGTGTCGCTGCTGATAAGCTCATATACTCTGCTTCGCATGCACTAAGAGCCACTGTTGGCTGCTTTTTACTTGCCCATGTTATCGCTGCATTCTGCCATAGAAATACATAGCCAGTACAGGATTTAAAGTCCTGAAAGCTTGATCCCCAATCAGAGTCAGCATACCCGCATAGAGTGCCACTTTCCCTTTTATATGTAAGTTTAATATTTAGTGTACATTTCAAATATCTCATTACACTTTTCACCCCTTTCCAGTGCGCCATTCCAGGGTTTTTATTAAACTGACTTAAATTGGTGATACTAAACGAAATATCTGGACGCGTGCACTGTGCTAGGATTGTCCGCATTTTCTCAAGCTCATCTTGGGTCGACGGACACATTTCTGCAGTAAGTTTTTGATTTGGATCACTTGGTATCATCACAGGATCGCAATCAAACATCTTAAATTTACGCAGAATCAATTCTGTATACTTTTGTTGATCTAGACTGATGATTCCTTTATCATAATTGTAGTTTATTCGAATTCCAAGAACGTTCGTTGCTGTGCCTAGATCCTTCATGCGAAAATGCTTCTTCAATGTTGATTTAAGTTGATCTTTCCAAGCAGAGTTATTAAAAAATATCAATAGATCATCGACATACACAGCAATCACCACAATAAAATTTTCTTTGTGTCGTACATTAACACAGGAATCGGTTTTACATCGCTTATACCCTGCACGCTCCAGTTCTTCGTTGAGTTTAAGATTCCACTGTATGCTGGCCTGCTTCAGACCATACAAAGCTTTATTTAATTTGCATACATGACCACTTTTGTCGTCATATGCCTCAGGCTGGTGCATATAAAGTATTTCGTGAATATCGCCGTGCAAAAATGCTGTCACGACGTCCATTTGCTCAATTTTCCAGCCAAATTTTACTGCCATCGCCATTAACAATCGAATCGATGAATATCGAACTACTGGCGAAAAAGTATGCACGTAGTCGACGCCTTCACGCTGACTATAGTCTTTTGCCACAACTCGCGCCTTGTATCGGACAAATTCACCTCTTGAGTCAGTTTTTCGTTTAAAGACCCACTTGCAATTGATGGCTTTATGACCATCAGGTAAATGTGTTAGATTCCAGGTCCCATTATCAATAAGCGATCGATACTCTTCGTCCATTGCAGCTGTCCACTGCAATTTTTCATTCCCACTTAGAGCTTCCTCGACTGTTGTAGGTTCGCTTTCGACGGCTACATTCGCAAAATGTGTTGACGTTCCGATTGGCTCCAAATGGCTATCTTCTGACTCGATCCCGTTCATTATTAGATGCATCACTCGATCTCCGAAAAAATTTGGTGGCCTAGTGCCTCTATCTGAACGCCGAATAATCTGCACTTTGCTATCATTGCCTACGTCCAATCTGCTGTCATCTGCATCATCATACAGAGATTCTTCTGTACTGCTAATCGTTTCATCAACATTGTCATTGTGATCTTCAAATTGATCACGATCTACAACATTGTTCAGGCCATGTTGTACGCCTTCTCTATTTGCAACACTGTTCTGGCCATGTTGCACGCCATGTGAGAACATCACTTACAACATTGTTTTGGCCATGTTGCAAGCCATTTCAGCTACTGCTTGCCGAACTATCTGATTCAAAAATATCCGCAGCAAATTTAAAAATTTTGTTATTAGAATTTTCACCAAGATAGTTGAAATGCTCAATAAAATTCACATCTCTGCTTATAATCACTTTATGGGTTTCCTTGTCCATTAAGCGATATCCCTTTTGTGCCTCGCAATATCCAACGAATAGATATTCTTTTGATTTGGCCTCAAACTTCTGCATCTTCTCTTTGGGTAGAAATGCCATTGCACGTGAACCAAATACTCTAAAATGACTTACGTCTGGTTTTATTCCACTCCATATCTCAATAGGTGATTTTCCTCCCAAAATTACTGATGACGTATAATTTTTTATGTAGGCTGCGGTATTCAGTGCTTCTCCCCAAAATCTTTTGTGTAAATTAGCATCCTGCAACATACACCTCGCTTTTTCCGTAAAAGTTCGAATTGTTCTCTCAGCTAAGCCATTTTGTTGTGGTGTAAATGGAACGCTGGTTTGATGCTCGATTCCATTCTGGTCAAAAAATGCTTTAAACTTATTGCAACAAAACTCGGTGCCGTTATCACTCCGGAATTTTTTAATTTTTAAACCAGTTTGATTTTCAACCAACGCATTAAATGAACAAAATTTGTCATAAGTCTCGTTCTTATGCTTTAACATGTACACAAAAGTTTTTCTACTAAATTCATCGATAAGCACGAAACAGTAATTACTTCCACTAATAGAGCTGCACTCCATCTTTTCAGCTAAGTCCGCGTGTATAACCTCCAACAAGTGTGTCGCTCTCGAGCCGTCTTTTGGAAATTGTCGTCGTGTGAGTTTACCCTTACAGCAAGCAACACATACTTCACTGTCACTATCGACAACCGATACACCACTTACAGAACCATTTTTCATTCTCCTTAAGTCAGATATATTCAAATGACCAAGCCTTCGATGCCATAACTCCATTGAATTTTCTGACTTAAATTATGTCAGTGCCACGTTTTTCATCGCATCCAATTTAAACAAGCCGCCAACTGATGACGCTGTTGCCAACAAACTTCCGTGTTTGTCATGAATTGTGCAACCCTTAGATGTAAAGTTTACCAAATAACCCTTTTCTGCGATATTACTTACTGAAAGTAAATTTGTGGTTAAGTTTGGCACAAATAGCACGTCTTTGACGTTAATTTTCACACACTCTCCTCAAACATCAATTTTGAGGTTAACTTCGCTACTGAATTCAACTTCCATCAAATCATTATTTGCCGCTCGAATTCCTGCATATGAATGCTTCTTTTGTCCCGTAATCCATTCTCTGTGCATCGTCATGTGGTTGGTAGCGCCAGAATCAATATACCAATCACTGGTATCAAATTTACCTGTTAAAAACACTGCACTGAATGCCACATTGTCTTTGTCCGTAGTATCCGCTATTTTTGTTTTTTGTGGACAATTGGCTGCAAAGTGGCATTTCTGGTGGCATGAATAGCAAATTATGCTTGACATTATACGAAATGGTCTTTTGTTTTTTACAAACAGTGCCTTTTCAACTGCTGATATCGAAGCAGTCATCTCTTGCAGTAATTTTGTTTTAACAAGATCACTTGAAAGTGACTTGTCAAGTGCTTCTAACGCCATTATCATTGGCTGGTACTCCTCTGTCAAGCCACATAATAAAAGCACAGCTAACCACTCGTCGGTCACTGTAAATCCAAGATCAGACATCTGCTGCGTAGCTGACATAATTTCAGAAACATAAGTGTTCATTGAATCACAGTTTTGCAGCTTTGTACCGACAACACGCCTCATTAGTGTGATACGTCGCGCCAATCCTCTATCCTCAAATGTTTTCTGTAAATTTTCCCAAATGTTCTTGGCGTTTATTTCTGATTTTACGTGGACAAAAATTGATTTATCAATACTTAAAGCAATAGCGGCTTTTGCTTTTGCACATTTTTTTGTATCAGTCTCTTCACCGGTTAAACATTTTGACAGATCCTCCAATGCTAAATAGTTTCCCATAGAGTATTTCCACGAAGAAAAATTTTCGCGGCCTTTTAGTTTTTCAATTGATGCTAAAATTCCTGCAGCCATCTCAAACAAACAACTGCTTTCTAACTTGATTCCAGTCCAATTATTTTTTTCTTTAACAGTTGTTGTTCAGTTGCCGTTGTAGCGAGCTCTAATATTTGTTGTTGTTCTTCTTATTTGATCTTACTGTCCATGCAGTCGGTGCTTGAAATTTTAAGGTTAAAATTGCAAAGTTCAATGTGCAAACAAAAAATTGTGAAATTAACAATGGAATTGAATTCTTTCTTTTTGTTCTTAAATAAATACCAGCAAAAATCAATTAACCAGAGCCTGGGCCCATAACCTGTTATTTTATTAGTTAATTAAAACGCAGTATCTATAATTGTCTTTCCACGCTGGTAATTTATTTAAGAAGAAAGAAAAAGCATACTACAAAAGTATTGTCTGTCAAGTATGACAGCTATGTGTTGAGAACTCATTTGATTATCATGGTTGCATTTCAAATACAATTCTCAATAGTTATTTTGTTGGAAAGGTGACCATTGTGAGAACGTTGAACTGCTAAGCTTGCTTTGGTTGGCCGTAGGATATCAAACGAGTGCAAGTGCAGGTTGCGCTGTGGGAGCGGTGAACTGCTGAGCTTGCATTTATTTAATAAATATTTTGTTCGTTAGCTCCCCCACCCTTAGTTTCGAGCGTCCCCGTTCGACAAACTTCCGACACACGTGCTGGGAGGTTTTCTAAAGATGTAAAAAATTATTAATCATTCTAGGATCGTCATTTTGCATGACATGTACAACATGTGTACATGTGTTTCTTATTAGATTCACTAAGTCATGGCTTACTTGTAGATTATTGGAAGGATTGGCACAGGTTGGGTATTGTTATTCCCTAGGATAGGGGGTCTTCTAAGATTGTTGGGATTTTACATTATGAATGAATCAAAAGTTATGTATTTATAATAGTTTAAATTATCTTCTTATTATTGTTACCCTTTTTTTGTGTTATTTTTCTGTTTATTCCTTCTTGGAAGGATTTATTTTCTTTTTTGGAGGGCCTCTTTGAGCACCGCAAAATTAAGATAGTTATAAGCTGGAGGGACTCGTGATTGTCGCAGCTTCTGATTACTCTATTTTATAAACTTTATTTGTGATTCTTTAAATGGATTTTATAAGCTGGAGAGACTCGTGATTATCGCAACTTCCGATAATTGTATTTTATAAGTTAAATTTAGTTTTTTTAAAGTGAATTTATTCCATATTAAAAAAATTATTAATATTTTGAAGGATACTTAAAATATTTCTTAATTTTGT
Source organism: Clusia tigrina (assembly GCA_920105625.2). Classification (NCBI taxonomy): domain Eukaryota; kingdom Metazoa; phylum Arthropoda; class Insecta; order Diptera; family Clusiidae; genus Clusia; species Clusia tigrina. Next base: position 80,487,004 of record OV050030.1, read on the forward strand.
CTATATAATTTGTATACTAAAAATAAAACTTAAATTAGCAATACTACACTAGTCATTGTATCGGTTTGTGGGTGGTGGTTGTTTGGTGATCCTTACAGGCAACTGCCCTCTGAGTTGAGCTCCTTTTTAACGTCTATTTTTCACGGCTACGCGGAGGCCTATCTAAAAGATTAATTTGCAATTATATTTTTCAGTCTAATGAAAGCTCGGTCGTAGGTAGCCGATAGCAAATGTAGACGCATAGTCAGCCACTGTACCGGATGCACGTGTTGGTTATTTTGTTGGAAAGGTGACCGTTTTAAGAACGTTGAACTGCTAAGCTTGCTTTGGTTGGCCATTGGATATCAAACGAATGCAAGTGCAGGTTGCACTGTGGGAGCGGTGAACTGCAGAGCTTGCATTTGGGTGGCCGGACGATATGAAACGAATGCAAGTGCAGGTTGCGCTATGGGAACGGTGAACTGCTGAGCTTGCATTTATTTAATAAATATTTTGTTCGTTAACTTGTACATCAAGCCTATAAGATATTTGCAGTAAACATTCCGTAAAACGAATCTTGGATTGCAATTTAGAGAGGCCAAAACGTAGTCTATTGAGTTCTCTTGCATTAACAGCACGTTCATCGTTAATAGAAGGTGTAGCTCCACAAATTTAGTACGTTTGCGATGAACTACACCCGGATAACACATTTCACACCTTCGCATCGATCATATATGATATTAATTCGGATGTGACTTTGAATTGTTTGCCTCCAATATGCACAAACTTGGTTTATAACTGACTTATCTTTTGTTCGATATAATTCACTTCGCGAGTGATAACAACAGCTGTCCCTCTTTCTAACATAAATTTTATTCCCCTACAGTAGCGAGATGAGCTTGGAACTGGATTTTGCCAAATAGTTTTTTGTTTATTTTGTTTGCATTGTATCGACATTATGGAAATATTAAATAAAACCTGATCTAATGCATTAATGTCGGAAAATTTTTATTTATATTTGTCACAACCCCATTCTGCAATAAAAAATATCTTGTCTAATTCGACCAAAGACAGCAATACTTCATCTTGAATCATACAAGTTCTTTTAATGGTATGATTCAATAGGGATTGTAAATCTACCTCCGCAAAACGTTCTTCAATTGTATTGTATGGATAACAACCCTGCTTTGCCATTTTCATTTTATCGTATTTAGGATACAATTTGGGATTCACATGTTGAATGTGTTCTCTCAGCAAACGATGTTGATTAGTGGTCATTTTATGATTTTTGAAGACAAATTTAATCTTAAAATATATTAAAATAGTTGAAAAAAAAGAAAGAAATTGACGGGGTTTGATTAATACTTTAGGCTCAGGACTAAATTTTTGTTCGGAACTTTGAACCAGGAAAATCGTCATACTATAGAGAAATCCCTACAGGATGTAAAAGAAAAGATAGCTTATAACGACTTAAATTAAATGACCATAATAAGCCATGTTAGTAATAACAAAAAAATTATAGAAGAATTAAAAAATTCTACAAATATTTTACAGAATGTGTTCACTCAAAAAATCGGTTTGGACATTTTCTTAGATAATGGCAAATAAGTCATACTTACAATATATTCAAGATATTCAATTGGGAATTTAATTAGCAAAACTAGGCATAGTAAACCCAAAATCAAAGACCTTGAAACAATATTGCATTTTAATACGGAACAATTCGAGCATATTAAATCTTCAGTTTGGATCAATGACAATTTAATTAATTTTATTTTAACTATACCCAATGAATTTGAATCATATGGCAAGTTAAAGATTTTGGCAATACCCGATATAATCTCCACCTAGAATTATACATTAAGGAAACGCGAAAGATTTCATAAGAATAAATCACACTATATTTGAATTAAAAATAAAAAGGTTTTCCAATAAAAGAAAAATATTTAATTTCTTAAATAATAAATAAGTAAACTGCACAACACTAATAAATATTGATGAAAGTATAAATTTCTTTCCACCAAATAACAAAAAAAACCACATAGTAACAAAAAATCTCAAAAAAACTTACATCAACCAAAACTGAAATCAACTTAAAATAAAAATTGAAGGAAAAAATGTTTTAAATTTTAGTAAATCTAAAATTAAGATAGATGCTTTTGAAATTCTCTGAGAGGTATATAAACTACCAGCAATTCAAAGACGACACGGTTGAACAGAAATCGTAACAGTGTGTACATCGTGCATTTCAATCGGAACAGTAACAGTATTAAGAAGTAACAATACTCAAACATTTGAAGACCCAGCAACAGGCATATCAAATCAAAGAGCCTGCTCTACCTCCAGTGCACTCTCTCCGCAAGATCAAAAGAAACGCAGAGGCTGTGCAGAACTGTCACATAATATAGCGGTCGCTCACGAACAACAAAAATTTCAGCCTGTGCTTAACGTTCTGAGTGTGCCAACAAACTTACAAGAGAACATTAAAACACAACGCGTTCCATCTCAAATTGTCTCTCCGATACCTTAAGAACATCAAACAGAGTCAATACCACTCTTGCCTCATCGAACGCAGCCACAAAAACAAATTTTTTATACAGCCAAGCAATATGTACGAGCACACTCACTGCAGCTCCAGCTCTGATAAATTACTCGAATGGCAAATTTATCAGAAAATGCCTCTCTCGAAACGAAACTACAGATATTTAATGAAAGCAATTACCGCAAAATTGCATCCTATCTTGATAAAAATGGTAAAAACTACTATACATATCAACTGAAGATCAGTAAACGCCTAGCAGTTGTTATTAAAGGTATTGAGAATAGTGTAAGTACTAATGAAAGCAAAGATTCTCTCGAAATCGCCGGATTTAAAGTTAAAACGGTATTCAACATTAAAAACAGAGACAAAGTACCACCACCACTATTTCAAGGAGAACTTGAACCGAATGGAGGAAAATTAAAAAGTAGCGAAACACACCCAATGTACCATCTGCGATACTTATTACATAGACGAATAACCGTTAAAGACCCTCAAAAGAAGGAAAGTCCCTGTCCAGTGCTTCAATTGCCAAGAATACGGGCCCACAAAATCGTACTGTACCTTACGCACTGTTTGTGTTGCCTGTGGGGACCTTCACAATTCCAAGCACAAAAATGTAGCAAATGTGGAGAAAACCACATGGCAAAACTACAGAGGCTGCACAGTGTATTTAGCATTCAGCAATCAGCTTTTCATTATTTAGATATTGCCAAATCAATCGAACCCCGTAAGCAACTGACCAGTGACATCGCTTCTACATCAAGATCATATGCCAACGTAGTAAAGTCTGGATCTGAAGAGATTCAAAATTAACAAATTGTATGACTGAATTTTATGAATGCAAAGCATGTTTCACGAGTTCTTGAAAACTCAAAACCAACTTATGTAATTGCTGACCTCTAAAAACTGAACTATATCACCCAACATAAACTTGAAAATCAACACTTCCTGCATACTAGGCAAATTGACATTATGCTTTTATCAGAAACGCACTTGACAAACAAAAATTGTTTTGTGATATCAGGATATAAATTCTACAAAGACAAACCATCCTGATAATAAAGCACATAGAGGTACGGGTGTATTAATAAGAGATAGATTTAAACATTATTCACTAGAAGAGTATGCAAAGGACTATCTGCAGGCAACATCAATGTGTCTTCAATGCTGGGAGTAAAAAATTGTACTAAACGCAGTCTATTGTCATCCAAGATTTTATTTTATTTTATTTTTTTTGTCGGAAGAATCTGGTAAGCGCAGCACTCAGGCAGAGTATATATCCATTGTACTGCACTTAAGGTTCCCTTTTACTCTGTTTTAAATCTACCCGACCTCCGAAGAAGTAGAAGTAGATCCTGTGGTGCCAAGGAGCCAAGTTGGTTACTCCTCAGCACATCAGTGCCAAAAATCCCGAACCTGATTCGAGCAAAGGCAGGGCAGACGCAAAGAAAATGGTCCGCCGTCTCGTCTTCCTCTCCACAGGCTGGGCACAGCGCACTGTCTGATATGCCAATCCTTTCCATGTGCCTAGCCCATAGAAAGTGCCCTGTCATCACGCCAACCAACAGCCTGCAGTCCCTCCTACCTAAAGACAGAAGGAACCGTGACCATCGGTCAGAGATAGCAGGTAGCATAATTTTCGTCCATCGGCAGCCTCTCTCAGCCCGCCATGCTCGCTTGTGGGTCGAAACAACCCACTTGTTTGCAGTGGCTTTGATGGCAGCGGAAGGGAGTGGCAGAACAGGCTCAGGGCCAATAAAAACAGCCTCGGAGCCCATCCTGGCCAAGGAGTCAGAGGTCTCGTTACCCGCAATGCCAGCGTGTCCCGGGACCCAAGTCAACGTCAGACTATTATGTTTTCCAACACAATTTAGCCTGGATTTGCAGGACCTGACTATCGTGGAAGTGGTGGTCGGACTATCCAAGGCCATGAGCGCAGCTTGGCTGTCACTGCAGACACAAATAGATTTGCCTTTCCACCTGTTTTCCACAACAAAGTCCATCGCCTCAAGTATCGCATACACCTCCGCCTGAAACACAGACGCATGCAGACCAAGGGCAAAGAACCGACGGGTCCCACAGGATTCCACGAAGACACCAGAACCTGAACCCTCTTCAGTCCTGGAGCCATCAGTGAAAATACGGCAGCAGTGTTTGCCGGGCTCGTTCTCGAGATCTAACCATGAACGAGCCTCTGGCAGCAACACATTGTACCGCTTTTCTAGTATGACGGTTGACGACATGGAGTCCGGGGGCATAGACAGGATTGCAGAATCGATGTCAGTGCCTGCGCCATCGTCCAACATCGAGCACACCCCATACCAGTGGCCACTATGTTTCACTCTGCAGATGGCCTTAATGGCCTCTCCGCGGATGAAGACATCTAGTGGCGGGAGATTCACCAAAGAATCAAGTGCCGGGCCTGGAGTAGTCGGAAATGCTCCGGTACAACATATGGCCACAGCACGTTGTAGTTTTGATAGAGCTTTTTTGACCCCTACAAGAGAAAGTCTGCTCATCCAAACCATCGATGCATAGGTGATAATAGGTCTTACCATAGCTGTATAGATCCATAGGACCTTACTAGGGGAAAGACCCCATGTCTTACCAAATATACCCTTACACTGCCAAAAAACTGACAGTGCTTTGGATGTCTTCAGTTCGACATGTGTTTTCCAAAGAAGTTTGTTATCAAGGATGACTCCAAGATATTTGATTTCCTTGGATAGCTGGATAGTGACTCCTTTCAGTGTAGGCAGAATAAGTCCATCAAGCTTTCTCCTTCTGGTAAAGAGGACAATACCAGTCTTGACTGGATTATCCGATAGCCCATTCGCACTGCACCAAGTGTCAATCATATCCAGAGTTCTCTGCACCCTTCTGCAGACAATCATAAGGGATGGACCTGTCACAAGACAGCCAACATCATCCGCATATGCCTAAGCGTATACCCCCGAGTCATTAATGGCGTTAAGCAGGGGATCGATTACCATGCACCAGAGCAATGGAGAGAGTACCCCACCTTGGGGATAGCCTCTATTAACCCCAGACGACACCAGCAAATCTTCCTCCGCCCGCACCGTTATGATTCTCTGGGCCAGCATTGAACGTATCCAGTTTACTAGGACCCGGTCTACGCCATGCCGCCTAGCAGAGCCGCACATACTGTCGAAAGTAGCATTGTCAAACGCACCCTCTATGTCCACAAAGACGCCTATTGCGTATTCTTTCCTGTCGATGGCTCGCTCTATCCTTCCAACAAGGTTTTGCAGAGCCGTCTCGCAGGATTTTCCGCTTTAATAGGCATGCTGAAATGGAGACAGTGGATGCGTCTTCAGAGACTCCCTACGCATGCGAAGCTCCACCAGCTGTTCTAAACTTTTTAGCATGAACGAGGTCATACTAATAGGTCTGAAGCTCTTGGGATTGGTGTAGTCGTCTCTTCCAACCTTAGGAATGAAAGCAACCCTCACCATCCTCCAAGAGCGTGGTACATAGGCCAGTGCGAGACATGCAGTGAAGATCTTCTTCAGTGCTGCCATCACCAGCTCAATGCCTTCCTTCAACACAATCGGATATATGCCATCCAGTCCGGGCGACTTGAAGTTGTCAAAGGATTTGATAGCAAATCCAATAGCAGTCTCATTCGCCACAGTTCTGGCGACATACCAATCATGTCGAGAGGGCGTAGCTGCCCTGACAACATTTCCGACCAAAGGTGGTTTTTGACGGGCTATGCTTACCTGATTTCCTGGAAAGTGTGACTCCAACAGCAAGCTGAGTGTCTCACTTTGCCTCTCCATATAGGAGCCATCAGGTTTCCTGAGCGACCCCAGCTTAGCGGTTTGGTCCTTTTTCAGGACTTTCACCAGTTTTGCCGTGTCACTCAGGGATTCGATATCACTGCAGAAGTCTCTAAAAGAAGTCCTTTTCGAGTCCCGAATTAGCTTCTTGTAGTCCCTCTGAACACGTCGATATCGTTCCCAGTCCTCGTCAAGATTCGTCTTGAGGGCCCGGTTGAGGAGTTTTCTAGACTCACGCCTCAGCACCTGAAGCTCTCGGTTCCACCATGGAACAGGAGTCCGGCTAAGAGGAGGTCTAATTGGGCAGGCTAGCTCGAAGCTGTTTGTTAGAGCGGTGTTGAGAATCTCAACAGCCACCTCAACGTTCTGCTCCTTGCGAAGTCTCAGTGGCGTCACGTGATTGCTACGCAGTGCCTCCCTGAACTTCGGCCAGTCTGTTTTTCCTGGGTTTCTGGTGGGCAATGGCATCTGCGCCCGCTCGCCACACTGAAACTCAATGTATCTGTGGTCCGAGCACGAGTCTTCGGCGAGGACCCTCCAGTTGTTGATCGACCACCCCAGTCTTGGATTTGACAGGGTGACGTCAATTACCTCCTGCCTTCTCGTAGTCACAAAAGTAGGCTGCCTGCCTACATTGTGGATGTTCAGGCTGGAGGAGGCAATATACTCGAAAAGTCGAGAGCCCCGCTCATTGCACTTGCTGCTGCCCCAGATCGTATGCTGGGCATTAGCAACGCAGCAAAGAACCAGACCAAGACCGCGCCGCTCACAGAACCCTACGAGAGTAGCGACCTTCCCAGGTGGTGGCGCCTCCAAAGCATCGTAAGGAAAGTAAGCAGATGCAATCACAAACCTCGATCATCCGTGCATACTCTTAAAACTAATCTCTGCCGCAACCAGATCCTGACAACAGAATGCGTCAAGGCAGGTCGCTGCGAGATGGGATGATATTATAAGGCCGGCTCTTGGTCTAATCGAGTTTCTGTCATATAATATCGTGGCCCCTTTCAACAAGCCAAGGCCACAGAGGCAACCCCTAAAGACCCAGGGCTCTTGTACTGTTGTGATGTGAGGTGATGCGTGCAGCTGGGTGAGTCGTCTACTTAGGAGTACAGTAGCGGCTTTAGAATGCTGCAAGTTGATCTGCGTTACCGTCAAAGGACGATAGCTACGAGAATCGTCCGAGCCACTCATCTGGGAAAGACCTGAAAGGTCACAGTCCCAAAGAAGAGACTCAGACGGCTCCGGTACCGAGAAACCATGACATCAACAGTGGCCTCATCCACTCGCACCACAAGACTAGCACCTTCTTTACCATCCCGGTTGCTACCCCTGGTGTGCGAAAGAACTCTCCAAAGCCTCGTGTTGATGCCAGGGTTCTGAGCACGCAGACAAGAAAGGACATCTGTGGTCGTCAGATCGGGATCCGGAATCCAGCAGATGGCCTTCCTGAGGGACACGCCTGCTTCGCTATAGACCGCGAAGCGAGTGGTCCCCATGGGGGGCACGTCCTTGATGCACCCCTGAGCCAATCAAAGTTGGCCTGAGACGCGCACGACACCTGTAGAGTGCCGTCCTTTGTCTCATAGCCCCTCGCATTAGCTTCAGGACCGGAGGCAATGACGCGACGCATCAGATGACCTTTGCAGTGTTTTATTTCTGCATCAGTTAGCTGATGGTCAGGCCCCAGCTTCCCAATCACCGCCATTGGTTGCGGGCCGGTAGCCTTCTCGCTGTACGATGGCTTGGCTGCACCTTTGGAAGTGCTTGGGCGAAAGTCCAGCTCACCAGCCGCCACTGGCAGAGATTTCGCCGGGCAGATGGTTTTGCTGGATACGAGGGGCTGGGCAAGTTGCAGCTTAATTGCAACATTCTTCCCCGCCACACTAGCCGCCACCGAGGTTTCGCTCGTACCCTTTGGGGTCGTGGCGCCACCAGCAGTAACAGCTGCAGGGCAGGTGGGAGTGCTGTTTTCAGCAACAATCTTCCGCCGCTTACCTCGCGAGCGAGCTTTCGGAGCGGTCAATCCCTCCGCAGGCTCGGTGGCTTCCGTGGGTGTCACTTCCGCCGACCTGGGCCTTTTGGAGGGAGTCGACACAGAAGGGCCGGCAGAGCCACGTGAGGATTTCTCCTGCACGAGCCTATCAAGCCGCTTCTTTCTCTGTCTCCTCGCTTGAGTTCGCGTTACCCTAGAACCATGTGTAGGTCGTTCCGCCACTGTGGTGACTTCCCGACGCAGGCCCTCTGGATCCAGGGTACGTTCCTCCGCCTCTGAAGAAGAAGAGATTGCGGTAACAATCCCCGTCTCCTCCAGGATGCGCTCTCGCTGATAAAGGCGAGAGACTTTAGCGATGGTTGGGACCTCCAGAATCCGTGCCCCTGCCGCCGAAGCGGGTGGATTTCCACATGCGTGGGTTCCACCTGGAGTACTAAATCTTTTGTTGTCCATCGCCAGACAGTGGTTTTTGTTCGGGACTCCTCCCTAGCCAGTTTGGTCCGCGGATGGTACCCATTCTCTATACCATCATTGTGATAGACAGACAGCCATAACTCCCGCCCCTCCTAAGAGGTTCAGAAGTAATGTCATTTGCCTACCAAAGGTCCCCCTATCCGCCACCTGGGGACGCGTCCGATGGGATGTCAGGCAAATCCAACACGGACGCATCATCCAAGATACTCAGTGACTAAATTACAATTCACACAATTCTTCACATTATTAGGGACCAAATTTTTGGCAGCAGGCGATTATAATGCGAAACATATCTTTTGGGGCTCCAGGTTAATAAATCCCAAAGGCAAACAACTGTTCTCTGCACTACTAAATCGGTGTTCTAACCTAGACTTCGTGTCTTTAGGGCAACCTACATACTGGCCCTCTGACCCTCAAAAAGTGCCCGACCTCATCGACTTTGGCATAACCAGTGGTATTGATCGAGACTTGTTATCTGCATAATCGTGTTTAGAGCTCGCTTCTGATCATTCATCAGTGATTATATGTCTGCATAAACAAGCTCAACTCGATAAGAAAACAGGTCACTTAACCAATAAAAGAACAACCTGGCTCAGGTACCGTCAATATGTAAGTAGTCTTATAAACATTGGTCCTCGACTAAAGAGTGCAAGCGATAATGACTCGGCACTTTGGCACATCAACTCAGTTCTTACATCTGCAGCCACAAACTCATCTCCGGCAGCCTCATTATCCCACCCGCAACAACTCGTACAACATCTGCAGTTATCAATAATCTCGTTAAGGAGAAAAGTCGCTTAAGAAGAGAGTGGCAACAAAATAGATCACCAAGCAAAAATTAGCACTAGCAAAAAGACGCCACCGAGAAGCACTGAACTGCGAGCTAGAGAACTGTTTGAAAAAGTATACTGAGACGCTAACTCCAACACAAAATACTAACTGCTCTTTATGGAAAGCCTATAAAAATATAAAGTCTCCTAAAGACATTGATCCACCACTTAGGCAAAATAATGGAGCTTGGGCAAGAAATAACGAAGAGAAAGCCTTAGCATTTGGTAGGTAGGTAGGTAGGTAAGGCGACCACCTGAAGGGCGCACTTAGGCCAACAGTTACCCTTTGTGATACCGCATGAGACAACAATTCCCATTCCTTTCAAAGGTCGAGCCATTTGGAGCTTTTAATGAAGCAGTTGATGGAGCTAATCTTTTTTTTGAGATATCTCCCAAGGAGTTCAGAAAGTAATCGCCTATGAAAGTGCGCCTCCTTCTGGACAGCACTGGACATGTGTTCAACAGGTGAGCAATGGACTCTTCCGCCTCCTCGTCCATGCAACTCCTGCATAAGTCGTTAGAAGCGATCCCCAGCCTACACCCATGTGTGCTTAGAGTCCAGTGTACCGTTAGGACGCTAATCACGGGACCTATGCTTTGTCTATTTAGAGCCAGTAGGTCCTTAGAGCGCTTGACATTTATCTCTGGCCAGGTTTTTCTAGCTATTTTACATCCTGAAAGTTCAGACCAGCGCCTGCCCGCTGTGCCTAAGGATATTGTATTTACTAAGAGCTTACATGTGGCAATAGGTATACCGAAGCTCGACCTATCTGGTTCAATCGGTATGATAGTACCCTCACGGCGACTTCATCCGCCTTGCAGTTCCCTGGAATATCTCTGCTTAGCTATCTTGTCTAAAGATTTGCGGCAGCTCTTGACGGCTTTTGAGGTGATAATAACCGAATCCAGGGAGCGCAAAGCTGCTTGGCTGTCGGACAGAATGCAAATATCAAGTCCAGATACCTTCTTCTTCCTTACCCAAGACAGTGCTGCCTCTATAGTCGCGACCTCTGCCTGAAAAACTCTGTAGTAGTCGGGCATCCTAAAGGACATGTTAATGTCCAAATCTTCTGAGAATAAACCACCTCCCACCCTACTCTGTAGTTTGGATCCATCTGTGTAGATGTGAACACCTTCTACATGAGGGGGGATGCCATCCTTCCATTCGTCCCTGGAGGGAATGGAGATCTTGCACATACCATTGAAGGCATGCATTGGTGTGATGTAGTCGAAAGAGTCAGGAATACCCTCAAAATGTCTTAAAATGGACGCATGACCTACATTCCTGGCAACCCATTGATGCGTAGCTTTTAGCCTGATAGCTGAGTTTGCAGCCATTTTTTCGGCAAAAAACCTAACAGGCAGCATATTGAGCATAATGTCCAATGCTGCCGTTGGAGTCGTTCTAATGGCATTACTTATGGATACCTCTGCTGTTCTTTGTACCTTTGTTATCAGCCTATTGTATGTGGACTTACTTAGGGCTGTCCACCAAGCACGCACCCCATATAAAAGGACTGGTCGTACCACAGCTGTGTATATCCAATAGGCTACCTTAGGCTCTAACCCCCATTTTTTGCCTATAACTCTTTTGCAAGAGTACAGAGCTACCTGACCCTTCCTAATGCGTTCGCTTATATTAGCCTTCCAGTTCAGCTTCCTATCTAGGATCACACCCAGATATTTAGCCTCCTCGACAAGGTTAATATCTATACCCATTAGTTTTGGAGCAATAAATAGAATTTTATACTTCCTAGTGAAGAGCAGCAGCTTAGTCTTTGTCGGATTAACCCCCAACCCACAGTCAGTAGTCCATTTAGAGAGAATGTTCAACATGTGTTGCATCAAGTCCCTCAAAGTAGATATGTATTTTCCCGAAATAATACTAATAGCAACATCATCCGCATACGCAACCACCTTGCACCCTTCCCTATCCAGTCGAACAAGCTCATTTACCGCAAGATTCCAGAGTAGGAGTGAAAGAATTCCACCTGGAGATGTGCCTCTGCACACGGACTTCTTGGCCGACGCCGCCCCCAGCTGTGAATTGATTATCCTGCTACTAAGCATTTTTTCAATCCACTTGCTAATGGCGGGTTCCACCTCCAAGTCTCGTATCGCACCGATTATTGCGTCTGATTTGATTTTGTTAAAAGCTCCCTCAATGTCCAGGAAAGCCACTAGGGAGAACTCCTTGTTATGCAGGGAGCACTCAATACTAGAGACTAAGGAATGTAAAGCGCTCTCAACCGATTTGCCCTTGAAGTAGGCATGCTGAGAGACTGACAGCTTTTGTCTGTCTATAGTGAGGTCCATATGAATGTCCTTTCCAGGATTTTCAGACAGAAGGAGGACAGACTAAGTCTCCTACAGTCAAATCCGTATTTCAATCAAACCAACAGTTTTGAAATTCCCTTTCTGGCCCCTCAAATACCACTAATCAACAACACTAAAAACACCAGGATGTAATTACCGCAAAAGTGATTGTGGAATTGCCTGAAATAGCCATCAAAATAGTGACGCAGTTATTTAATGCAAAACCAAATATTGGGTTTTTTCCACAAACCTGGAAGATATCACAAATTACGATGATACCAAAACAAACACAAATTACGATGATACCAAACGAAAAGACGCAACTCAACCGTTATCTTAACGGCCCATAAGCTTGCCCCCAGTAATTTCCAAATTATTTGAGAAACTGCTTCTTCTAAAGCTGCAGCCGCACATATAAAAATCCAACATTATTCGCCACCATAAATTTGGATTTCGCAAAAATCACAGAACCATAGAGCAAATTAACCGCATTGCTAGTGCAATTCGAAATACTTTTGAAGACAAAAATACTACTCTCATGTATTTTTAGATATTGCACAGGCATTTGACAGATTTAAAAAAAAAAATGTAAAAACTGTTACCAGTTAATGTGCACATGCTCGTATTTAGATAACCGAGAGTTCAGAGTAAAATTTGGAGAATACACCATAAAGGACTTTGGTATTAATGCTGGGGTTCCACAAGGTAGTATTCTAGGTTCTGTACTATATGTATTATTCACTGCAGACCCTCCTACTCATGATCATCTAGTCACTTCAACATTCGCTGACGACACTGCTATTGTTAGTATACATAGCAATCCAATAGTGGCTTCGAATCGCCTTGAGGAGCATTTGAAGAAAGTGTGGCTGGCAAATTGGCGCATTAAAGTAAATGAGACCAAGAGTATTCATGTTACGTTTACACTTAGGAAAGAAACATGCCTTGTGATCACATTAACAATGTTGCTATTCCTCAATCAAATACTGTAACATACCTAGGAGTCCATCTAGACAGACGACTGACTTGGCGGAACCATATTGAGGCAAAAAGATCGCATATAAAGTTAAAGTCCCATAAAATAAATTGGCTACTAAACTCCAAGTCAAGGCTTCGATTAGAACATAAACTTCTATTGTACAAGGCAGTAATCAAACGAATTTGAGCATATGTAGCTCAGCTTTAGGGGAATGCTAGTTCATCGAACGTCGAGCTGATACAACGAGTGCAATCGAAAATCTTACGTGCAATCACGGGTGCGCCTTGGTTCGTTAGAAATGCTGACATCCATAAGGACCTCAACATTCCTCTTGTTTAATTGAGCTCACAAAGAAAAACTACGAGAGCACTAAAATCCATTAGTAAAAAATCTACTTATAATTAAAACAGCAACACGCCTCAAAGGATTGGACCTTCATATTAAATGTATTAAATATTAAATAATTACTATATGATACTAAAATGAAATGAATTTAAATTGAACAGAAGTGGAAAAGTTTTCTTCGACAAACTTATCGAATGAAAAGTGTTATGCTAATTGAAAAATAATTAAAACTGTGCTCAAGTGTACATAAGCACATTTACACCATATATTGACGGATTTTTTACACTAAGATCCAAATAGTTCTGATGGCATCAACACTGTTGGCTGAAATATTATATTACCATCTTCTCTCATTGTTTCTTCACGGAATATATATCAAAATTATTTAGATGCGATGTCGATTGGACCAGCTGTCGTTGTGCGTATGTTCCACTGTGAACTTGGCAACCCTGACTAAGCGTAGAAGTGGAAAACTGTTCTTTAAACAAACGAACGAGTGAAAAGTGTTAAGTTAATTAAAAATTATTAAAAACTGTATGGTCACACAAAAATCTACTGCCGCAAAAAACCGGTCTGCATTAAATGCACTGGAACTCACTCGTCTGTAGATTGCTCGCGTAAGACTAGAACTGATGACGTCAAATGTGCATTGTGTGAAGGTAATCACCCAGAAAATTATAAAGGCTGTATGGTGTACAAAAAATTGTAAAAATTAAAATATCCACCACTGATAAAAAAGGAACCCAATCCCACACTTGTTGTCTCCCAACCATCCAGACAGAGCTCGAATTCCCTTTCATACTCCCAAGTAGTTGGAAACACTACACAAGACACGAGAGAGAATACCTCAGTCCCAAATCCTAAGGAAATTGCCTCCAAGTCTTCAAATGAAATGCAAGAAATTATCATGCTTCTCAATCAAGTCATGCAGCCAATCACAAGTAGGATAAATCTGCTCGTAATTCTCACGATGAAAAACTGTAGTTCTTCAATTCTATAAATATTCTCGTATGGAATGCAAATGGGCTATCTGAAGCTCATTTTACCCATAAGAGCTACTTTCAAATACCAAACTATAAGCTCTATCACACAATGCACGCCGACAAAAAAGCACATGCCGGTTCAGCTATTATAATAAAAAAGAATATCAGACACATTTCTATTTAATCTTACTGCACAAAAGCTATTCAAGCCACAAATATAGTTGTTGAAGATTGGAAAGGCCCAATTACAATCTCGGCAGTATATAGTCTACCCAAACATGCAATCAAGACAGAGGAGTATGAAAAGTACTTTGCAACCCTCGGATATAGGTTTTTAGCTGCAGGAGACTATAATGCAATACATACATACTGGGGTTCCCGTCTTGCTACTCCCAAAGGCCGACAACTCTTGGTGGCTATAACAAATCTAAATCTTCTCACAGTTTCCTCAGGCACACCAAACGTATTGGCCAACCGATACAAGTAAAATTCCCGACCTAATAGACTTTTGCATAATGAAAGGGATCTCGACTAGGGATATAACATGCAGCCCATGCTATGATCTATCCTCTGACCATTCTCCATTAATGTTTACAATAATTAACAATTTTGTTGACTCACCTTCTGAATGTCGCCTTTCCAAGAACAAAACTGATTGGAATTAATTCCTACTGTCAATATCTTCAACAATTAACCTGAAGCACTCGCTTAAGTCTAGTGAAGATATCAGATAGCTCTTGAACACTTCAATAATTGCAGGCTGGTTGGAAGTCCACATCCCCCTGATCAAGCGTCAATGCATACATATCTCTCCTCTTGTGAAAGAAAAACGCAGGGCAAGAAAAAAGTGGCAACAGAGAGAGTAGACATCCTGTGGATAAGAAAAAATTAAATACACTCTCAAAAGATCTCTCTCTCTCTGAGGAGCTCCTCAAAACCGAACACAACTCTCAACTTCAGTACTATCTCAGTAACCTTGATGCAAATGCTGCCACCGACTATTCCCTCTGGAAAGCATCAAAGGCCAACTCTGGCACAAAGAATGGGCTAAAAGTGATCTCGAAAAATCAATAAACTATTACATATTTGTGAAATCCCACCTTAAAAATCGATACTTCTTTGTAAAAAAAGGTGAAGAACAATCTGAAATGTGCGAAAGTTCGATCGGTGTACCCCAAGGCAGTGTCATGGGTCACATCCTATATTTGCTTTATACACATGATTTGCCTATCTCCGAAGGAACTATCGTTGGTACATTTGCAGACGATACAGTTGTACTCGCAATGGACACCCTTCCACAACTGGCGTCGCTTAAACTTCAAAGGGGCTTGGACAAAATCACTAAATGGTTGAAAGATTGGCGAATCAAGTCCAATGAAACTAAGTCTGTCCAGGTTACGTTCACTCTTAAATGCGCAGTTCAATGTGACTAAAAACGTGGGCATGCACCTCGATAGCAAAGCTAACATGGAAAATTTATATATACAAGAAACGCAAGGCGCTGGGAATAAAGTTAGAAATTTACACTGCCTGTTGAATCTAAGTTCCCAAGATTCACTCGAAAGTAAGCTCTCACTTTACTCAGCCGTCTTAAATCCGATATGGACATATGGCATACAACTATGGGCATTGCGGCAACCTCTAATGTCGAAATACTCCAGAGATTCCAATCAAAAACGCTGCGTATGATTGCAAAAGCTCCATACTACGTAACGAACAACCAATTCCATCGTGACCTGAAAGTCCCGACAGTTGTGCAAGAAATAAAAAAATATGCAATGTTGGATTGGACCTTTCACCAAACTGAGAATTCACAGGCACCCTAATCCACTCATATCAGAACTCACAGCTGAGACGTTTAAAAAGGAAACCAACAGAAGATATTTTCTGTTGATGAATACCTACAATTCAGTAATGGTTGCACCCCTGGGTGCATTCCATAAATGTTATGTTGATATTTAGTTATTGCTATTTAGGTTTAAAATAAAAATATTGTTTAATGCATTTAATAAAGATTGCAATAAAAAATGGATATTAAAATATAATAAAATATTTCACTTATTTTCCGTTTAGTGTTTTTATTTATATATCTTAAGTATCTCTTCTTAGGGTGCAAACCCACCCATCATTGATTATGATTATGCCTGACAATATCAGGAACATTTGTTCATGTTCTATTTCCGTTCTGTACGGTGTTAACGATTGTAAACAGTAATCTAATTTTTTTTCAATAAATATAAAAATACTCTTCTATTTTAATGACTAATCCTAGATGAAACTGGCAAGGAGGATGAACTTGAACGGAGCAAAATCAATGAGGAAACTGAAATCAGTAATTTATTTGGCACCAAACAAATTTGTGTTAACCGTTGTCTAAAATGCAACGAAGAGGTTGGTTAGTGTTTTAAAAGTAGGAATCGTATTTATAATTAATTTCATATGTTAAATAAATCACAATTTCTGTTGTAGAAATCGAAGCAGAGCATTCTTTTGGCTTGTAATCTTTCATATCCAATACAAGGGATGATGGATCATCTCAATTTCGTAAGCATTTTGAAAGGGTCCCTCGGTTCCGAAAAAAATATACAGGCCTTTTGCGAGAGCTGTAAAAAGTTTTCACCAACTAAACAGAGTGTGAAGGTGGAAATGATAATTATATTTGGTTTATTATGATCAATTTTATTTCTTCAATATGTACTATTTTTAGGTAAATTGTCTTGCACAAGTACTATCAATTAATTGCGGTCTTAGCAATGAGAAGGATTTATCATTTCTAAAACGACAACTGAATCGAAATTCGCATACTCCATCTGAAAGTCCTGCTACTCTTAACACAAATAAACCTTGTCGATATGGTATAAATTGTTCCCGCAGCGATTGTCATTTTGTGCATCCGGATAGGTGAGATGTTTAAAATGTGTAAAATTTTTTATAATTTGCATATTTTCCATATTTAAATGATTGATTATTTATTTATGAAAATATTAACATATTACAAATTATAAACTAAGAAAAGAAATAAGTTATAGTAACATCAATAAAATTAATTGTGGAATATTAAATCAATACGATTTGAATTTTTAATATGAAGTAGTTAATATTCAAAATATTATTTGAATAAAAAAAAACCTTTATAGTTATTTTCTGTAGGAATAAAACTAATACAAATAAAGAGGAAATATACTCTATTCCTTATTGCAACGTATAGTCAACTTTCAGTCCCCGCAAACAACTTTTTATTCCAGTATGTGTTAAATGTGCTACGAACCATAAAACGAGTAATTGCACTCTCAAACTAGATTCCTGTGAGATCAGATATGCACTATGTAGTGTAAAACACACCGCTAAATATAAAGAATGTATGGGGTATAAAGCTTTATAATTAATATGCTTCCATCACTTTTCGAAAAGCAATCACAGTAACAAGAAATTACTCAGGAAAAAAGCAATGGTAAAACTGTTAAAGTATACTCACAAAAGGAAAATATTACATATGCACATGTAGTTGCAAATCCTAATGCTGATCCAAACATATCATCTATACAAAAAGCACATGCTTCAAACATTGATACCAATCCAATAACCAGCGATATGAAAATGCCAAAAATATACTTATTATACTTGATTATTGATAATAAAGCTCAATGATGAGAAGAAATACTATGAACATACCTGCTTGGAATGAAAATGGCCTTAGTAAACAAACTTTGGAGCTTAATCTTGTTTTTAATTACAAATCAAATAGATTCGAATATACTACTTAAAAACCGATTGGATTCCTTTAGGGAACTGAGGCAAATTTACACCTTAAAAGTTTCGTTCAAAAAACATAAGTGAAATAGATAGAACAGACTCATATTACAAAGAGATACAATTTGAACCACATATTGCAAGACCTATAAAGGGAAAAATAAAGCTCAAAAAGAATCTGCGTAAACAGTAAAAAGTTGCCCTTTATTTGAGGAGGCTAAACATCATCTGAAATATCTCAGTGCGATAAAGAAACGCAATTACTCTCTATGGAAAGCAGTCTTAGACGAACATTTTACCGAAACTTTTACAAATGAAGGAGACTCGACTAGCCTTGGGAAAATAGAAATCCTATCGGTAATAAAATTGATTCAACAAAAAAAAAGTAAGAACGAAAATTGAAATAAATGAAAAATTTAAATAGCGAGAATTGAATCTAGTAGTAAAAATTCACCTGGATACGATTGAAATAACTAGTAAAATACTAAAAAAAGTTCTTTACAAGCATTAATTTATTTGAGAAATCTATTGAATTCAATTATTAGTCGGAAGTCGTGTTTGCGGAAAGAACCGCCGGGTAAATTGTTAATCATTTAACATTTAAACTAATCACAGGAAGAGGTGTAGCGTTGTGATTTAAAAAAATTAAATAAAATATAATAAATTGTCTTTGTTTTAAAGCACAGTTGATTAAAAGAAAAGAAAAAGCAAACATTTAATAACCATATAAAAAGTGCGCAAAATTAGTGTGACGCACCAAGAGGACCGGGTGGTCCCAATCCAAGCTTATAAGCCACCACCTATATAGCTTCGTGAATGTAGCTCTGATGTCCTAATAAAAAGTATTATCCAGATCATTGGCGCTAATAAGTTTGATGTCGTTCCTCTTACCAAGAGGTATATTCATGAATCAAAAATACAAATCTATGATGAATTCAACTACCGTAAAGCTATTACCTTCTTCGGCAAGATTAAACAAAATTACTACACTTACCTGTAGACGAAATTAGAGTGGCGCTAAATGAGGCGTAGTTCACTATTAAATCAATATTCAATTTAAAAAAAACAGGAATTATGTGCCGCAGCTACTATTTCGGATTAATTTGGAACCAGAGACTTACATCACCTTAAGCACCGGAAAGTAACGCAAATTGCCAAGAATTTGGGCACACATAAAGAAGAATTACTGCAGTCTAAGGAGAGTGAAACAAAAATACTATGACAATATAGGTCAAAATAGCAATAACCCGAAGAACCACACTTCAAGTTGTAATGTGTAACGACTCAAATCTGCTGGGGTAATACTCAGCGGTTCGCCAGGGTCGTGTACAGAAATTTACTTCGCGGTGTGTTGTATTGTTAAAAGTTTTCTTTATTATTGGCGTAGAATACGTCTTACCTTACGGTATAGGGAGTCATGTCAGATTGTTATTGTTGTAATCTTTATTTCATTGATTATGAGGAAACGGCGAGATAACTTTTTTTTAAAATTTTTTTGTAGGTAAATGAAGATGTTATCTTTCGTTTGATATACATTTCATATTGGTTGATATCTTCCTAATATTTAAATTTCTCAAATGAAAATTGTTTAAACACATACACTCAAACATATGTGTGGTGTTTGGTTGAGTGTTTGAGTTTGTAGCGTGAACACAAACTATGCTGCTGTTTCAGTGTGGACACAAACCTTCGGCTGTTGTTTTGATTGATGAAATATTGAAATTTCGTATATTTACTTATGTATATTATCAAAAGTAACTATCAAATAAATAAATTCATTTGCTTATATTATTTATCATTTATTGTTATATATGTTTTCTGTCTTATCGGATGGCGTATTCTACGTTAAACTTAATGGCCGTGTCTCTGACACAGCCTGCAGGGGCAGTCCGTGGCCGAAGGCCTCAGACAACTGTCTGCTGATTTTTTTTTAGCTGTGGTTCTTTCAACGCGAGTGTAAATAAAACGCTACTCGTCGCTTAACATTTTAGCATTTGGCAGCACTGGTTTTGACAATTAAAATGCTTATACATACACATTTGAAACAAATTTTAAAGAACAGGAAATATTGAAAATGGCAAATTAGAAGCAAGCGTTGGTAATTTAACTTTTAATACTTATTAATTAATACAAGATAATATATTATATATGTGATTATTTAGGTTACAACTATTTTATTGGAGGAGAACAGCACTTTACGACGACTCAAAGAGCAATTGTAAATAAAAGAATTGCTTGACATGGTATATGCACAGAGTTCCAGTTCCAGCTCAAGCTCTGAAGGATCTGGCATAGACCAAGAGGAGCATACTAAATGCGATGAGTTTGTGGCAACTATAGAATCATATGGTTATGCGGACTTCAGATCCTATATGAGGCTGCAGCTTACAACTGTGGAATATTTAATATGTATGTATGAATGTAAAAAGTTTAAAATAAAAACTAATTTTTGTTGTGGTCGGAATTTGTGCCTCAATCATCTGCGGGAAGGGCAAAGATTGATTCTCGTAAAGCTGTGTTCCTATATATATAGTTCATTAGCAACACACACATTGCATTTAGGTAATTGGGAAATTCGTTTGGAGATACCAAATCTTTAGCGTGGGAGCTATACGTTGTTTTACTGTTTGGATAATATCAATTAGCCATGAATTCGTAAAATTGCCAGAAGGAGCTGCTGCAGTGGAAGTGCGACGCATATTTGAAGAAAAAAGAAAGATACCTGCTATTATTTGGGCAATAGATTGTACCCATATTTGCATCAAAGCTCCACATGTAAACAAAGAGTGGTATTTACAGCTTAGTTTTACAAGCAGTTGTTGATGCTGATAAAAAATACATCAACATTTCTTGCGGTGAGCCAGGGTCTCTCCATGACAGCAGAGTTCTTCGGAGATCTGATTTGTATAGAAGTGTGGAGACGAACTATCAGGACTTGTTTCTCATCTGTTTTGTTGGGAGATTCAGCTTATTCCCCATCGAGTAGGTTAGTGCCGCCATTTAAATACTATGGTAATCCAACAAACGTCCAAAGAAGGTTTAACCATATTCATTCTGCAACAAGAATGGTTGTGGAATATACTTTCGGTTTGCTTAAAGGTCGGTTTCGAAGGCTGCTTAATTTTACAGAACTGACCAAGTGTGGTGTAACAAATCTTATAGTAAGTGCCTGTGCTATAATATATGTATAATCATAGATGATTTGTTTTTTTTTTTTTTTTTTTTTTTTTTTTTTTTGTGTCTCCATTTATTTAACTACAATCTGTCCAGCTGGACATTCAGTACTACTTATATTATATTTGGTTATAAACATGTGTATGAATTTTCAGTAGCATTCAATACATTAGGTACATTAATTTAACAAAGTTAGATTCTATATATATTAATTTCATTCATTCCTTATTATTATTATTATTATTATTATTATTATTATTATAATTTTTTTTTTTTTTTTAATTCAATCTTATTTTTTAATTTTTATTTCTAATTTGATCTTAGGTGGTAAATCTGAATGGTAAGTCCGATGGTACATATTTTTTTAGTCTTCGCGCGCTGGTATCGCTGGTTATCAATTCTACCGCTAGGTTGTTAGGATGGACTCTAAGACGTTTGCGATATGAGTGGCTATATTTCATGATTTCATCATTTACTTTTGGGATGTTTAGATCGCGATGAATGATGTCGTTGCTAACATACCAAGGTGCATTAGCACACAGTCGTATGACTTTTGATTGGAATCGTTGTAGAATGTCCAGGTTTGACTTGGATGCTGATCCCCAAATTTGAATACCATAAGTCCATATGGGCTTCAGTATTACCTTATATATCAGGACTTTATTTCCAAGTGTTAGGGCTGACCTTCGTCCAAGTAGCCAGAACAAAGGCCTAAGCGTTATTCCAAGTTGTTTCCGTTTGGAGAAGATGTGACAGCGCCACGTAAGCCGCCGATCCAGGTGCACCCCAAGGTATTTTGCATGGTCTGCTTGTGGCAATTGGGAGTTACTTAGTATCACTGGAGGGCAAGAACCTGCACGTAGGGTAAAAGTCGTTTGCACTGATTTTATTGCATTTGCTTTTATTCGCCACTTGTCTAGCCATAAGTCTATTTGGTTCAGGTTCTCCTGCAAATGCTTCGAGGCTAACACGGGGTTTTTGTTGCAGGCCATTACAACAGTATCATCTGCAAAAGTTGCGGTATATGTGGTAACAGTCAGCGGCAGGTCAGCCGTGAATAGTGTGTAGGGCACAGGTCCCAAAACGCTCCCTTGTGGAACACCAGCTTTGATTGGATAGAGGGAAGTTACGTCGCTGTTAACTTTGACCATGAAGAATCTGCTTTCTAAGTAGGACTTTAGTATGGCAAAGTAGTGATAGGGTAAATGCATTTTCAATTTGTACAGTAACCCTTGGTGCCACACCTTTCCGAATGCTTGGGTGATATCCAGGAATGCAGCTGAACAGTATTCTCTATTTTCTAGTGCATTCTGTGCAAATGCATATACTCGATTTATTTGTTCTATCGTAGCATGATGCTTTCGGAATCCAAATTGATGGGAAGGTATAAGTTGTTTTGACTCGATGACTGGGAGGAGTCGCTTCAAAAGAAGTTTCTCAAACACTTTGGAAAGTATCGGAAGCAAGCTAATTGGTCTATATGAGGTGACCACTTCTGCCGGTTTCCCAGGTTTGGGAACAAGGATAATTTGAGCCACTTTCCATTGGCTTGGGAAGTGGTCACATCGGATAATCGCATTGAAAAATTGGGCAATGAATTTATAGCCGCAATCTGGTAGCTCCTTTAGGATTCTGCTCGTAATAAGGTCATATCCCGGCGATTTTTTGTCTTTTAGCGTATTCTTGATAGTTCCTCTAATTTCTTTTAGTTTAAAATGCTGGATCGGAATATCCATTTGGTATGGGGCATCAAGTAATTCAGCTATTTTTATGTCTTCTTGTGGATATTTGCTTGGAAACGGCGCAAATACTTCTAATAAATGAAGAGCAAATGACTGTGCTTTTTCCTTGTTAGATCTTGCCCATCCGCCATCTTTCGTTTTAATAGGTGGCACATGTGATGTTGGTTGATTTAGTTTTTTTGTAGCTTTCCATAGAGAATAACCTGAAGCCTGTGAAGGTGACAAGCTGCTGAGATAGCTTTGTATTTCTGAATTTTTTGTTGACCGTAGGGCGTTTTTGAGTTGCTTTGTAGCGCAATTGAACCGGTTTTTGTCATAGGGGCTTCTGGTCATTTGCCAAATTCGACGCAGTCTCCGCTTTTCTTTTAGTTGCTCCTTTACAACCTGGCTTACATCACGATAATTACTTATACAGCTGGGCTCCAATGTGGAAGTCCATGCAGCATGCTGAATGGCTGAGTTCAAAAGTTCTACTGCATCGTCTATATTTGTTTTGTTTTTTAAAGGAATATTGGTGACTAGAGTCTCGATAATGCTTTGTCTAAACAGCTCCCAATTTGTGCTTTTGTTGTGCAGACAGATTGTTCTTGCTCTGATCTGAACCTCACAGCTAATTGTTAGAACTATCGGTGAGTGATCTGATGACAGGTCCAGGCACGATTCCATGGAAGTGTTTGTTTTTGGTACACCTTTGGATACAAAAAAGTCGATAGCGTCTGGAAGCTTGTTTCTGTCCGTTGGCCAGTAGGTTGGCTCACCCGTTGATAGGTGGGACAGGCTGTTTTGTTGCATAGCTTTATATAGGTTACGGCCTCTAGGAGTTGTTATTCTAGACCCCCATTGTGGATGCTTAGCATTATAATCACCCCCAGCGATGAATCTTCATCCTAGGGAGTTATAAAATTCTTGGAACTGTTTGCAGTTAACTGGATGGTTGGGAGGGCAATATACCGCTGCAATTGTTATGGGGCCTTTATAATCATCAATTGTTATAACCGTTGATTGCAGGTATTTCTTTTTATAACATTCGTGCTCCACGTGTGCAATACTGGTGCGAATAATTACAGCAGTTCCCCCACGCGCAGTGCCAGCTGGGTGGATTGTGGAGTATAGGTCATATTGCGGAATTTTTGCGTAACTTTTTTCAGTGAAATGGGTTTCAGATATCAACATAATGTCAATATTTTTGTCTGCTAAGAAAGCTGATATTTCATGGATATGACGACTGAGCCCATTGGCATTCCAGACTGCCAA
Organism: Clusia tigrina; assembly: GCA_920105625.2. Classification (NCBI taxonomy): domain Eukaryota; kingdom Metazoa; phylum Arthropoda; class Insecta; order Diptera; family Clusiidae; genus Clusia; species Clusia tigrina. The sequence goes on from OV050030.1 coordinate 80,511,171, forward strand.
TTGAATAATTTATTCATGATGATTTGTGTGACGATACTGAACAGGAGCCTCCAGATGAAATCGTTCCTGAACATTCCAATGTAGAAGCTGATGCTACGAATGTGAATAGACGGGAATCACTCATAAATTATTTGCAACGACAAAATATAATTTAGATATAATCACTACAAACAAATGTATTTTAAAGATAAATTTTATGTATGTATGTATAATTTACAGACATTTATTTTATTAAATTTTTTAGACATATGTTCGAATAGTAAAATATGCTTTGTTAGAAAACAAAATTAACCTATATTTGGCATTCAATAAATGTAAACGTTAATTGGTTTTCTTAATTTATTGAATGAAAAAAATATTTAACTATTTCTTATATCAATAAACAGATACATATTCAGTCAGTTCAAATCATTTAAATAAAATACAACAAATAAAAATATTTCACTAAATCTTATATAAATAAATAGGTACATTTTCAATTACTTAAAATTAGTAACATAAAATACAACAAATAAAAATATTTCACTAAATCTTATATAATTAAATAGGTATATTTTCAGTTACTTAAAATTAATAACATAAAAATAAAAAAAACAAAAATTTATTTAGTCGTCTTTCTGATTTTTTGTAAATATTTTTTAGAAGTGCAACTTTCCTCTCTTCCAATAGGGACTCTGTCTCCCACTTCTCTTTTAGCAGTTGCTGTAACTGGTTGTACGCTCTTTCCCTCTGCGACTCTTTTTTCTGCAAAGCTTCTTATTTTAGGAGAAGCTTTGAGTTTAAATAATTTTCTCGCAGAGATTTTCTCTTACAAGAAAGAGGTATCGGTGAAGCAACGTCTGGAGTTCTGGAAGAAGTACTGGTGGATGGTTCTTGGTCAATTTCCGTTAACGCCAACTGTGGGTGTCGGCCAACATGCAATGTATGCTGATTCGCCACGATCGACTTGGTTCCGAAAATGTCCTCCATCTGATTGGCATATATGGTGCATTACATGCGGTTGCACCAGTGCGGTTCGAGTTCTCCTTTGCGTCTCATATGCGCTGATAAGAGTGCGCATTTTCCCCTCCAAATAGGTAGTTGTTGTGGTTGAGTCCTGAAAAAACAAAATATTACTTTTTCGAAATGTTTGTATTAAAAAATGTGGTTTTTGCTGCAGCGAGTGCCCCGGATACATACAGTTCAATGAACGTAATAAAGGAAGGAGGCATATTAGTAGTTTCTATTTACTTCGAGGCCGTCAAATCGTTTGTTAACTATTTAAAAAATTTTATAGAGCGGTCAATTAGATATTTACCAGCTTTCAGGCTAGCTATGACAAAATGACGTGTTTACAAAATAGCGAAATTAAATAACTTACCGTAATGCCCTGGAATGCCATATCCTCCAGGACATGCTTGTACGCATTCCTCTTGCCTTTAGGGTGTTCGAATTCCTCCTTACGCGCCTGGTAGCATCTCAGCAGTCCCATTGTATCCTCTCTACTCCACCGCTTCCGTTAGCTATTGAACACAAAAAAACGACAATTTTAATTTATTTCAATCAAAATATTTATAAGTTAGTTTCACTTTATAAGTTAGTTTCACTTTAATTTTTAATTTAAATTAAAAGTTATTAAATTATTTACAAACCTATTTTCTTTGTTCTCCGTTTTATATGACAGCTTTTTATATAATTAAAGCGGTTTATTCTTGGTTTACTCTTTTTCTCGTTCACAATTGACAACAAAATGGTTTTGGCAGCACTTCTGTTTGAGGTGCTAAACTTTAAGCGCATACAAGCACCTTGTCTTAACTAAGCGGTCCATATGTATGGATAAGCGGGCGTTTTATTCAGACTCGCGTTGATAGAAACACTGCTTTTATAGTTCTTTCTTATTTCTATGTTTAAATGCTATTACAGAAATTATGGATTTTATGGAGGCCGCTCCTGAAGTCGGTGCTGTGCCGTCCTGTCTCCAGTCTCAACGGTGGTGGATTGAAAAGCCACTTCCACCGGTTTGACTTTGAGAAGCAAGTCCTGGTTTGCTATGAAGGCGGATTGAAAAACCCAGCGTTCGTACCAAACGCAGTACTTCTGAGGGTCTAGGTCCGTGTCTTGAGTCTTTAGTTTCAACGGTGGTGGATTGAGAAACCACTTCCACCATTCTAACGTTGACGAACATGTTCTGATTTACTATGAGAATGTATTAAAATCCAGCATTCGTAGTAAACGCAACGCTTGTGTCCGTTGGTTCTGATTGCTAATCTCGTGGCAACAATGCGGCAACGTTTTCTTTAGTACTTACTAGCGCGATATGTAGCAGGAAAAGAACCCGTATGTCAGGGTGCAGGCGCTTTTATATCCACCTGTTTCAACTCTAGTTGTTCTTCTAGTCCCGTTGGCCATTGCTCCGACTAACCACTTCCTGATGCTAAGGCCAAGGCATTGTTGGTGTTTTCCTCTTGAGCTTAGGCGACCCTCAGCGTTTCCGGGAAAACTCCGGCTGTTGTCAAGCACGTTGCAGCGGCACGTTGTTGCTGTTGCACGCCCTGTTGTTGTTGTTGTTGTTGTTGTTGCACGCATGATTTCTTTCTGCTGGCGGTTAATATTTTTTAAATTATCCACCAGCGTTTGAACATTATTTGTGGGTTTCAGCTTTGTGTGATGTCCGCGCCACTTGTATGCACAGCGATTGTTATCTCGTCGTCTCTTTTCTTTGCATTCCTTCCTCGTGTTATTGTTGTACTATATCCCGAGCTAACGCACTCGATAAATTCTGCCGAGTTTTGCTGTTGTAATTAACGCACTATTAATTGTAGTCTGCTTGTAGTATTGTTCTTGTTGTCGGTCAGGGCAAGCGGCTGGTTTGAGTTCGCCAAGTCTGTTGGCTCATTCTTGTTGGTGTAATCCACATTCAATTTATTTTCCTTGTCTTACGCAAGCGGCTGGCTTGGCTTTGCCAATGCTGTTGTTGACTTTCCTCTTGTGTAGTTGTTGGTATAATTTGCATGTGATTTATTGACCAACGTTTAACACTTCGTGCATTTCATGCGCTCCCGCCTTCGCCGTGGTTTCCATTGGTGCGAAGTTATTCTAATAATTAATATGAAGCGTTGATGGGGCCGCGCAAGATGATTGGTTACGGCACAATTCTTCGCGAGTGATGCTGTCCATTATAGCAGTGACTATAGTTTTGTTGGGGGAATTTTGTGTGAGCAAAATTAGTCAATAATTTTGCTCGTCACAAATTCCAACCGCCAATCCCCACTATTACTCTCTCTGGAAGACCATTCCCAGCTCAACCCGTGTCTTATGCAAGTATTGTCAAACATACTCCCCAGCTTGAATCAGCAACTTATCAGATAAATCCACTAATCTTAACTCAGTAGAGGACTCTTTTAAATCATTTATCCAAACTATGAATTAGTTCATGGTGACGATACAGAATATGATGCAAGAAATGAATAGAAATTAAACTTTGGTCGGCGATTAGCAGTCATGGCTTGGATATAGTATTCCCCAGACAACCAACATACTGGCCCGCAGATAGACGTAAAATTCCAGACCTAATTGATTTTGGAATAACATAAGGTCTTAATAGGATATATTTAACTACAGAATCATGTTATTATCTATATTCTGATCACTCTGCAACAACAATTATAAATAACTCCAAAACTACCTCCATAACAGAACCTCATTGAACTCAATCCAATAAATTTACAAACTAGCTACCAATATCTCAATTGATTCAGAGGTATATGTATATACGAAAATCATATTCTGGAGAAAAACGCTAAAATCGGATTTTGAAGAAAAAGACGATGAAAATAAAAGCAATGATGACATTTCAAAAAGTTTTGATTGACAGCCGCTACTAATCAAGTTTATCAAGAAATTGTTTAAAAAGTATTATTAGTATAATTTAATAAATGGACATGTTTTAATTTTTTCAGAAAATCACCATTAAATGCTGGGTCAAATAATGCCAATACCTCACCAAGTTATCGTCAGAATTCGTGGTTTCCCCTAAACTTCTCTATGGCTATAACTGAAAATGGCGAGTTAAGTGTGCAAACAGAAAACGCTAATACTAAAGTTGAAGAGGTAATTTTCTTTTTGGAATTTGGGTAACAAGCTACAAATGCGTTTTTATTGTTTGTGTAATTTATGACTGATATAGTTACCATCTTCGACGGAAAGTAAGGGGAACCACCAAAATTCCAATGGAAGAATTCCACAAAATCCATGCGAAAAAACTGTTTCTAATTGTGAGCTCCAAATATTAATTATTATATAATTTTTCTTAAAGGAGCACTTTTAAATATTACAATAAGTATATTAGCTCATATTGAAATCTAGTCACTGCTATTATATCTGCTCAAAATAAATATTTCCGATTTGCTAAATATTTACTAAATTTAACAATCAATTTTAAAATAGTAGTCTACAAAATAAGAGCAATAGATTTAATGTTTGTGTACAATTTTTTCTAATATATATTAAAATTCTAATTTATTTTTGTCAAGCTTCAGGAAGTAACGATGCATACCGTGAGTACGCGCTGCATGCTGTCGTCTGTCAAATTGACGATGGCACACAAAAGAATTTAGTTGCATTAATAAATGTCGGTAAACAGTATCACAGTATGAAAATGTCAACAATTGCAAACATAGAGAAGCAAGAGCAGTGGTATATTTTCAACGATTTTTGGTAATTTACATATTATGAATTTCTTATGTACTATCTCTTAATGAAATATATTATGTTGTAGCATTTTACCAGTTTCCTCTCAAGAGTCCGTATGGTTTACACTAGATTGGAAAGTACCTTGTGTTCTCTTCTATAGCAGCATTAATTTTGATGATAATTTGGAAAATTTCTTAAAAACAAACATTAGTGTCAATGAACCAGAGCTGCCATTCTATAATCCTTTTATACAAGTAGTATTCCTTAGCGCTATAAACAAAATACGAATGTTTCTTTATTTTATTTTACCATATAATTTGCAGGACATTATAAATCCTGTACACATTAGAAATCCAGGAGAAATCTTATTTAAGTACTTGCAAGCTAATGAGATGCCGCAATCTGGTGATTTAGTAGCCATGGATGCTGAATTTGTTACTTTAAATCCCGAGGAAAATGAAATCCGTCCCGATGGAAAAACAGCTACTATAAAACCATGTCATATGAGTGTGGCTCGAATATCATGTATACGCGGGTAAGTAAAATCTGAGAAGAAACAAATATCAAAATACATATTTAAAGTAAGTAAGTATATACATACATGCTTATGTACATACAGTTTGTCAAGAAAGTGTTTTGAAAAGGGAAAAATTTGTGAACTTGATTTCTCTCCTTCATAATATAGTATTTCTTTATTGTTTTGATTAATTTTTTTGATTAATTTCATTTAAATAATGTATTTACTAATGAACAGTAACAAAAAAAGCAGACTTATTAAACTTAAGATACAAAAAACATAATAAAAACAAAAATAGACAAAATGTTGCTGTCAAGAAAGTGTTTTTACAAATCAGAACTTATATGAAGAAATAAAAATTTGCATTATAAAGGGTTGTAATTATTTGTATGGCCTACTGTAGCATTTATAATGACTTGTAGCATTCTCCTCATGAAATAAATCGACTTCTTCTGCACATCGTATTCGCTTGGTATTTTTTTCCATTCCTCCAGTATTGCAATTTTGAGCTCTGCTGCATCTTTTGGTTGCCTCTCGCCCCCTTTTTTCTTAAATGTTCCCACAATTTTTCAATGGGGCTCAATTGTGGACTCTGAGCTGCCGTATCTAACACTTTTTTGTAATTATAAAGAACCCAGATCCTTACCATATGTGCCTTATGTTTTGGGTCATTATCTTAGTAATATTTGAATTACGGATTGCTATCAATATTGAACCCACAAAGATCTGCGCTCTTTACCAAATAACGTTGGAATATATCCAAATATTGTTTTGCATCCATTTTTTTATTCACTATAAAATTAAGTTCTCCTACTGCTTTACTGGATATGCACCCCGATACTACGACAGAAAGTTTGCCGAATTTAAATTTTGAAATATAATATAATATTTCGATTTTCCTATGGGCTTAACGGTTGTCGCCACACTCTGTTAGGGCCGCCATTAAAGTAAAGCATGATTTTGGTCTCATCGCAAAATATAGCGTCATCCTAATAGTCATTCAGTTTGACAAAGTACATCCTAGTGAAAGACAATCACTTTTCAATGTATTGTGTTGAAAGCATTGGTTTTTTTCGAGCTACTCTTGACATATACTGGTACTTTATCAGGGCCTGCCTTACTGTTTCGTAGGTAACCGCAGTATCACAATCTTCTTTGAGTTGACTTGAAAGACTTCTCGTGGAAATCTGCGGATTTTCGCCTACTTTCCTTACCAAAATGCGTTCTGTTCTATCTGATATTTTGTGCGAACGGAAGTGCGAAGGTTTTGGGAACAGACTATTTTCCTCTTTTACACAATTTTAAATATTATAAATAGTTTGTCTGGTCAAAGAAATCATCTCGGACAATTCTTGGACACTTTTTCGGAAGCGGTGGCTAAAGTAAAGCAATTGAGTCATATCAAATGACGTTATTTTACCAGGCATCTTAATTTCACAATAATTTTAATAAAATGCTGCATTCGATAAGCAAAGAACAACTATTTTTGATTAATTTGTATCTAAAATGCGCACAAAGCATAGTGAAGCATCAATCTCATAACGGTAAATGCACTGCGCAGCTAAATCCGCTCCAAAGCGAATTGTAAAATCACTCTCTTGACAGCAAATTTTTTGACTATATTTGTTTTTGTTATGTTTTTTGTATCTAAATTAAATATTTCTCATTTTTTTTTGTTGCTGTAAGTTAGTAAATATATTGATTAAAAGAAATGAATCAACAAAATTAATCAAAACAATAAAGAAGTACTATATTATGTAGGAGAGAAACCAAATTCACGATTTTTTTACTTTGTCAAAACACTTTCTTGACAAACTGTACATAAGTGGCGCTACAACCGTATGTAGGTTATGGCAAGAAAGCGTGTTAGCTGGTTATGTCCTATGCTCGCTGACGGCACTTAGAGATTCCCAAGGTTGACAGGTCCTACATAACTTGGTGTCTACAACGGAGGTATGGTCTTCCTCTTCCTCGTCCTCCTGAGGTACCGTCTCGTGGGTCTGCCTTGGGGGAGCTTCTTTGTTCATAAGCGAAACGTGGCAAAGCTCGGAGCGGGTCATCCCAATTTTGACGGAGCTTGTAGTGGCTCTCAATGTCTTACTGCAAAGCCGTATTAGTTTAGCAGGGTTACCCAATCCAGATAAAGCGGCAAAGAGACAGTTTCTATCCGTGCTATCAAAAGCAGCCTAAAAAGTGTGTCGATATTCTTTTCGTGGACCTTCTCCAGGATTTGTCGTATTGTTAAGATCTGGTCAAAGATGGACACTTACCAGGTCTGATGCCTCACTGATACAATGCTTTTGATAGGTCATTGTATGCAAGGTTAATGAGGCTGATAAGTATATAAAATCAATAATTACCTATAAGTTATAACTTACGTAATGAAAGTTAGTAGTTGCAGTGCATGTTAAATGCTATAATTTGAATATGACGTCTATAATATGAAATTTATCTTCTTTCACGTTCATTTAAGGTTGTTAGTCCTGAAGGAGCACTGGTGCTCCGTGTCCATATGGAGCTAATCTCTCCAACCTCTCTGCGTTTAGTTTCAGATTTCCTCTTGATTGATTTTGTAATCTATATCACGATATTAATTTATTCTTTGGATTCTACATTTCATTGCGAGTTTAAGAATGCAAGCAGTCAATTTTCACAAAAGCTGTCACAACTCTTAAATAAAATATACGTGAACTCCATTTTATTAATGAAATTTAAATAAGTTTCCTATCGAATCGTTGAATATCTTTCAGATCTCTATACTTATTAATATAAATACTGGACAGCTCCAATCAATTTCTTTGACACAATTACTTTGTTTTAATGATTTTTTCAACCGATTCCTTTTATTTGTGTGTTTTGGCAATTGTGCCCTCATATGTGCCCAACGAATTTCTTTTGAATCTCAAGTTTCATTGCTATGTTTCACAACAAGAGAATTATTTTTTGTACTTAGTTATCGTCAACTATTATTTCTTGTTGTGCTTCTTAACTGTGATGACTCGTAGTATGAGTACAAGATGAAAAAAGCGAAACATACAGTTATTCATATTTATCCATAAATGTTGAATTGGCTCTTCACACAATAAGAAATATACAACGTTATCCTTTCAATTAAAAAACTACATATTATTCGTTGAATCTTCTTATAATGTGGAGGCTGATATACGTATAAATATATAATATATACAAATATCCATATTTTAACACTGTATGGTTGTGGAATCGCTAGTTTTTGTGTCCAGTCGGTAGGGGAGTTGGAATCGGAATATTTTTAACGACTCCGTCTCCATCAAATTATATATACAAATATATTGTCTGAAAATGAATTGGATAAGTAGCATCTGTATACTTGTATTTGTGTACCTGCATACATAATTATTTAGTTTGCTACGAACTAAATAAATTGAATTTGTACTATTTTTTTCTATTACTATTTTATTTGCACAGTTACTCTATTAGTATATTAGGTATGATCAGGTGTATTTCAGTTATTATCATTTAGTTGGACTCAGAGTGTTAGAAAAATTTTAGTAATGGCAGTTGGAGTCGGAGTTCGAGATATTATTTGTCGACTCCACACCTCTGGTATATACAGTGAAATACAATAGAGTCTTCATATCGCATTAGAATTAAATAATAGCATATCAAAACAAGACCCGGAAGTCAATTACAATAGGCCTTTTTTTGTCATTAGCCCAATGTAGTGTTGTTGTTCATTTGTATAGTTCTATTTTCTTATTATTTTATTGCCAAGGTCAGGCGTTCAAAAGAACGAATCAATCAAGTCTTAGATGAAAAACAACAGGAAAATAAATGCAGTGCGGAAAAAGAGTGACATACATCAACATTGCACTTGAATATTGCATAGCGGCTACATTAATACGCGGCTATTATTTTACTTTTGATTTGTTTAATTACATAAGAAGAGTTAATTAAGACTTGTGTTAAACTGGACAATGTCATTTGAACATTGATGATGTTAATAATTTTATACGGTATGCAGATTTCAAGAAAACGTTGAAGAAATAGCAAATGTTTCTTGTGCATGAAAAAGTAGTAGTCAAGAAAATTTGACATTTGAAAGCACATGGCCATAGTAATTTAGTGGTAATTTATGACATGGCCGCATTTACATTTGATTTTTTTTATTCGCCTTGCAAGAAAATAAACATTCAACAGAAACATTTTTTTCACACTTTACTTACTTTTTTTCAGGCAGCTGTCACTTTTCTTTTAATAAATAGATGACTATTCATATGTTTCTTATTGAAATCAGTGTTGCCGTTTTCACTTTTCAATGAAAAAACCGAATCAAATATCTTGAGAGGTGCATACCATACGGGTGTAACTTAACGTCAATGTTTTTACCGTTTGAAAAGAACAGTGTATATGAGTTCCCCTCGAAAAAACGGATGGCTTTGTACCCAAAATTCCATATCACGAAATTGGAGTAGGAAAAGCAAAAAAGGAACAATTAGAATAAAAGATGTTATCACTTTATAGTATTTCTTATTAGTAAATGGGTATAAGAATATAATACAGAATAATTATATTAAGAAAAATTTGTATGCGACAATATTTATATTATTTTATTGTGACCAGTTCGATATACGAGGTTTGATCAAAAAATAACCGTTATTTAAAATTTTTCAAAAAGTATTTATTTATTCATCAACAACTATCTTGTCCCCTTCAAAGTAATTCCCCTCATATATAATACACTTATACCAGCGTTTTTTCCAATCCTCGAAACACTTCTGAAACGCTTTTTTTGGTATCGCCAACAGCTCCTGTTTGGATTTTTCTTTTATCTCCTCAATCGTAGCAAAACGGTTTCCTTTCATCAGTGTCTTCAGTTTTGGAAAGAGGAAAAAGTCAGCGGGGGCCAAGTCCGGTGAATACGGTAGTTGCGGTATGATAACGGTTTTGTTTTTGGCCAAAAACAGCTCCTGAGCGATGTCCATGCGACGTTGTTTTTGCTCAAAATTTAGCAATTTTGGAACAATCTTCGCTGCCGCACGTTTCATGCCTAAAACATCCGTAAATATTGTTTGGCATGAGCCGAACGATATGCCAACATCATCAGCAACCTCTCTGATAGTTATTCGACGATTATCCAAAATCATTTTCTTCACTGCGTCAATGCTTTCATCGGTTGTTGACGTGCTCGGGCGACAAGGACGAGCATCGTCATTGACATCTTCTCGGCCTTCCTTAAACCGGTTATACCACAATTGAACTTGTGTTCTGCTCATAGTAGACTCGCCAAAGGCCACAGTCAACATTTCAAATGTCCTTGCGCATTTAATTTCATTTTTTACACAAAACTGAATACAGTTTCTTTGATCCATTTTTTCGAATAGCACAAAATAGAAGAGCACACCAAAACACGACTAACCTTTTTATCTGTCAAAAACAAACTGACAATCCAAAATGGTTGGTATTGCCAACATATATAACAGACATGTGTACCAACATAAAAAAAAAAAAATGCGAACATCGAACATACGAAACTCACGAAAAGATGAAAATAACGGTTATTTTTTGATCACACCTCGTATATATTAATGCACACATTTCTATTTATCTTGTTATATTCAATTGTTTGATTTTTATATAGTTTTTTGATAAATTCTGAAGCAATGAAGCTAAATGAAGTCAACGTATTTAATTAAACGTTTCATGGAAGACTATAGTATTCAAATTATACTATATTATAGTATTGCTTGTATTCACGGCACTGAGCGATTCATTCAATTGTATGAATTTTGACATGTTGAGTAATGCAATGTAGAGAAGATATTGTACGCTACATGGTATTTGTTATAATTAGCTAATTGGGTGTTTGTGAAATGAATCCTAAATAATAATAAATTAAATAACGTAATTATATAAACTATCAAATTTATTTAGATTCAAATTACTAATTAAAATAATACTGAATATATTGTTAAATGTACATTTACATTTTCATTCACAAAATTCCATATAATAATAATGTAATAAGTCTATATTTTGTAACATTAGATGTAGCTATGAGTTGAAATCAAAATGCCCTCAAAAAAAGTTGTTTCAAATCAAAAACAAATACGTATTGTAACGAACTTACTTTCGCTGGGCGGTGTCCAAGGCTCGTAACAGAAATTTATTTGAACGCAATATGAATTTTAATTTAATATATGTATTTTAATTAAAATTATATTTTACTTAAACAGTTAACGTGGAGTCTCATATAATATTTAATTATCCTAGTATGGTTAGCTTATGTAGTGCCTAGCCGAGTGTCACAATGTCCCAGTGGAGTCCGTAAAAACCCTAAACTACGGGCTCAGTATGCGTTAGTAAAGTCTTAGTGGAGTCGGTAACAACCCTAACCCACTGATTCTGTCTTGGTGCTGTTTTGTCTCAGTGTTGTCGCTAAAAACCCTAAATCACTGGCTCTATCTGCATTAGTAAAGTCTCAGTGGAGTCGGTAAAAACCCTAAACCACTGATTCTGGCGTTGAAAGTGTTTATTTCCACAAGAGCTGGATCTTGGAAGCTACGCGAATGCTTCTGTGCTTAGTTAGTATACTTAACTGGTGATTCGTTGTGAGTTTCGATGCCAAGACAGAGCTTGGAGTGATGTGCTTTCGCCGAGTGTTCCTGGATAAAAGAGAGTCATTCGTGGGCCGCTGGCGCTTTTATAGGCCGAAGCTGCCACATCGTCCAGTGCATACTATTGTTGTAGGAATGGCCAATTCCCTCTGTTACTAAGGGCACTGATCATTGCCGTTGTTCCTGTATTGTTGTAATTGGTAGCACATGTCCTTGGGCGACCTTCACCGTTGTGTTGTTGTTGTTGTCGCTGTCGCCTTGCAATATTTGTTGTGGCGCTAGCAAATATTTCAATTTACTCTCGGGTTAGAACATTGATTTTCTGTTGCCCTCTTTGTGTCATGTATTTACACCTCTTTACTGTGGCTGCTACAGAGCTATGTGATAACGAACTGAGATTAAAAACAAAATTGGCAAGATCACCGAAACTATTTTCACTCATTCCATTTTTAATTGAGAAGACTATTTCCCAAAATACATTGATATCCATATGGCTGGAAAGGTTAACCTCACTTAGCCTTAGTAAATTCCACTGCATGGTTATTAGATCAGGATCACAGTCTACAAGATTTGGAAACTTTAACATAAGAGGCAAAATTGGTAAATCTTCTTTGGAAAGTACATTGGCTGGTGTAATTATTTGTAAAAGTTTTATATTTTCGCGTTTGAAATCAAACCTTGAATTAACTTGATCCAAAAACTCGCTATAAAATCTTAAAATATTGATTTTAATTTCAAGTATTTTGTGAGAATTTATCATACTTTGCATAAACATTTCCGCAGTTGTTCCAATAAAAATCATTGACATATCGATATGATTATTTGAATTTTTAAACTCGATATCAATATCATTCGTGATCGCATCTTTTTTTACAAAGCTACTCAAAATTAAGAGGTACTTCGTAAATGGGAACTTTCAGATTGGAATTCTTTATTAAGATTCTTAATTATGGGCAATATATATGACAGAAATAGAAAATAACACTTAATTTTGCAACTTATTCTTTCCGCTAACTCCGCAGATCGCACGTCATTTACTTCGTACATATAAGCAAGAAATGAAATGAAGTTTCAAACTATCCCATTGCTCAACTATCCCCAAAACAACGCCTTCTAGTGAAAGGCGTCGTGTTTGACTTATTTCCAAGAATTTATGGGGCTTTACCGAACAGTAGTCCTGAAATTCTTTCAGTTTATGTATCCTCTTCGGACTGTGGGAAAAGAAACTGTAAATATTGCGACACAATGTCTCAATGCTTTTTGGCAAACATTTACAAGCGTAGCTTGAGCAAAGATGAAGTGACACGTACATTTTATATAAAACAAATCTGTTTCTGCGCTTAATACGGCTTTAAGCCCGCCTATGTCTCCGGCCATTCACATTGGCTCCATCAGTGACCAAACCGATTAAGTTTTTTAGGGGAATTTGAGCCGTAGCAAAGAAATATCTTATTAAAGTAAAAATAGAAATAGCATCTGTTTTGGTAACCTCCAACAAAGCAATAAAGTGATCCTGTACAACACGAGCGATATCGACGTATCGAGCAACTAAGACTATGCTTTTTGTAATTGACACATCCGTCGTTTCGTCCACAGTTAGAGAGAACTTAGTTCTTAAAGCTGATTATACCTTTTGGAAGGTTATGAGTAATGCAAAACATAGCAGGCGCAAACTCAGCGTCTCTAACTTTCTTTTGTTGGTTTTGTTGCTCGGCGTTGTAAAATTTCTCCATAGTAAGTTGTTTCTTTTTCGACTGGCAGTTTTGCACATGGGCGGCGGTTTTTTGATGCTCCTTTCGATGGCCACAGTGACATTTAAACTGTTTCGAACAAACAAAATGCAGCTCCTTCGTTTTCTCGCAACCAATCGAATGACTTCAACCATTCTAGTCGGACTTCCTCTTTGCATTTGTTAGTTTGCACGAAGCATCATTATTATTATCTTTCTCAATGTCTTTTGTCTCGACAGCCGCATTTTTGCTGCAAGATGCCTCATCAATGGCTGGCTTGATAAGCTTTTGCTTTTTGCTGATAGATCTAAAAAGTTTACATTAAATACTAAGTAAGATTGTATTGCTTATTTACATATAAATGCACTTACTTATCCATCACAATTGTATTATTACACGAAAAAGATAAAAATTTCTATTTTGGTAAAATTTGCTGTCCGCAGCTTATTAAACATTTGCGCGTTTTGACAAAGCTTGGGTTTTTGACATTTGCTTTTCACTTTTCTTCACAGTGACCATGCAATCATGCACAGTGTAGCGCAATAACAGTGTTATTATAACACAATAATAAAGACAGGAATGTAATTAAAAACTAGAAAGTTTAATATATCGAAAAGTGAAAATTATAGCAATATCCGACCAAAATCAGACTTTGCCGACCAGCCTACCAAAGCAAAGTAAAATGACCAAATTTGATCGGAAAAAACCAAAAGCAACTCTGGGAGCAACCCAAGATTCATTTTCGCTGGTGCATATATCGTAAGAAAAAATGACTCAAGGAAGCTTCTTGAGCATTTCTTGAGCATTTTTTTCGATATTAAGTTTTCGCTTTTCTTGAGAGCTGCATACCGGCCTACATCCTTACAAGATCAAATTGACGCAAGAACTGAAGCCGCTTGACCACCATAAACGTCGTATGTTCATGAATTGGGTTGAGCAACAACTTGAAAATGATTCGGATTTTCATCGGAAAATCATCTTCAGCGATGAGGCTCATTTCTGGCTGAATGGCTCCGTCAATAAGCAAAATATGCGTTATTGGTTAGACAGCAATCCACACGTACTCCATGAGTCATCATTGCATCCCGAAAAAATTACGGTTTGGTGCGGTTTATGGGCCGGCGGCGTCATTGGGCCGTACTTATTCCGTGATGATCAAGACCGGCACATTACTGTGAATGCGAATCGCTACCGTTCATTGATAACCGAATATTTTTGGCCCGAATTGGATAATATGGACTTGGAGGACATGTGGTTCCAACAGGACGGCGCCACAAGCCACACAGCGAATGCCATAATCAATTTACTGCAAACCAAGTTTGGTGAACGTGTTATCTCACGAAAGGGCCCAGTCGATTGGCCGCCTCGGTCGTGCGATTTGACGCCGTTAGATTATTTCCTGTGGGGCTACGTCCAGTCTATGGTCTATGCCAACAAGCCAGCGACGATTGATGAACTTCGTACGAATATCGAACGTGAAATTGCAGCAGTATCGGCCGATTTATGCTTGAAAACCGTTGAAAATTGGGTTCAGCGTCTGGACTTCTGCAAGCGTGCCCGTGGTGGCCATGCAAAAGAAATCGAGTTCCATACATAATGGCATCGAACGTACTTTCACAGGAATAAAGAATTTCATAGCGCTCTTCTTGAAAAACCCGATACTTGCCGCATCTGAAATTTCGTTGCCAGTAGCAGCGCTGCCAGTAGCAAATGTGTGAAAAATTGGAAAGCCTCGGAAATTTTTGAGCTACTGACAATCATAAAAGAACGACACATTTTTAAGCTGCTCGACAATAAAATAAAAATAAATGGGAAAGTTTTTGCAGAGATTGCAGCTGAATTGCAAGCTGAATTGCAAGCGAAACACATCGATAATAATGTAGAACAGATACGAACCAAATTCAACGCGCTAAAAAAAGAATTTTATAAAATAAAAGATAATAATACCAGCGGTGCCGCAAGGCTAGAGCGCCAGCACTTTGATCTCCTGTCTGATGTGTTGTGCCTTCGTCCTGCCATCATAATGACTGGAGTTGACACTTCCGATGCAGTGGCAATGCAGACTGACGAAACTGAATATATCGAGGATATGGTTTCCTAACTAATAACAGAAGATGATATGGAAACAAAGCTAACCAACTTGTCTGCAGCTGAATCTTGTGAAAATAATCCTTCAACCCTGGCATTTTGGTGAACGATTTGATGTATTTAGTAATTCTTATATTTATCCTTTTAGAGAGAAACACGAGAAGGTGGTAAAAACTTTACTCTCGAATGGAAGAAGCAGCAAGATGAACTGATCGTACAACTAAAAGAGCATAATGAAAAAATACTACACATGTTGGAGAACAACAAGCAGAAATTCTACGTAACCATCGCGAAGAAATTGAGAAATTTATGCAAAGGGACCGCATGCAAACCAAATAAATGGTAAATTCATTTATGTATGGTTTCGTACAGCACAATAGACGTTCTCGCTATTCTTTCCAAAGATCGTGCAACTTTTAGGAACAAATGCTGGCTGGAACATCGATTATTTTACAAAGGCAGTGCCATCTGCCTTTCAATAGACCAATTTGCATTTTCTACAACGTTCCGCACTGAACTTAAATAAACATTGAAGCACACTTCTTCGGCTGTTAGAGTACCTACATATGGCTTTAGCAACCATGGGAGCAGTATCTCCAATTAATGTTAAGGATACCTCAATATCTCTTATTGTGGTTGAATGCTGCGGTATCAAATGAGAACAGTTTTGAAAGAGCCCTGACTCCTTAAAGACTCTTGCATAGCGTATGCTTCCAGGGCATTTCACACTCGTATCTATAAATCTGAATAAACAGAAAAAAATCAGTAAATGGATAATACTGCTATTATTGCGAGTCCACCACGCCTTGCATAACAACGGAAGTCCATCCTTTTCGGTTAATATAATCCGAATTAATTTTGGATAATTATACCATCGATTGCTCCTATTATGTTCGGCATATGACGTTTTTGTTAAAAATGCTTTGCATTCTTTGGTGCCTCAGGTAAATCGGGTAACTTTATGTAGTCTGCGCGAAGCTTTAAAATTCCTTCTACCACTTAATGGAAATATTTGTGCACGGTCCTTTTATGGATCCCGCACACATGACCTACCACTCGAAACTCAGCATACCTTGCTAATTTATACATACCCACAGCAATTTGCATTTCAATTGGCAGAGGTGGTGTGACATAATTTTCAGACTTCTCCATGAATCTTTTTAGTTTTTAGCACAGTACTGATATAGATATTTTAGACATCAGAAAAGTTTCGAAATACCATTTTTCAATGCTTTTCTATAACGCCCACCAATAGTTTTAGCACTACTCTCGTTTTTGAAGAGCTCGAAATCTTGGACTCTTTCTTTAAAGAATCTTCTTGGCACACTTCTGCGCATTGCCACCAAATCTTTACGAACTTCGGATCGTCTTTCACAAAACTTCATTAGCATATTAAAATGACAAGTCACAAGTTCGTTCTTTAATTTTAAAAACCTTCTCTGCATCGTTATAATTTTCAAAAATAAATCGAACATTTATTCTTCTATATTCACTTTTAATTTTAACGCATTTAAATGAGACAAATTTTGCTATTGACAGATCGATCTGCTGGTGGCATAAGATTAATCGGCTGTTTCTTTAAGACGGTGCAACATAATCGAATTATCTTACATCGCTTTGAATTAAACCGAATTAGGGTGTGGGATAAACGTAGTATATGAACGTCTTTCTGTAGGTGCAATGTGGTTATGCCACCGTAATAATTATCCGATATAGAATTATTGAAAAAATGTTGGCAGATATTATAGCTATTTCGGATACGCCACTGTCCTCATCAGAGAAATTTGTATTTTCATCTTATGCTATTGTTATTGTTGGTGTCTCAAATATGATTTGCTCCGGTGCTTGATAAGTTACATTTTTTTTTTAATTTCTCAGTTTTATTTTAATTATTTATTTATTATTATATCTTACATAATGAATTAATGTATATATATATATATATATATTCGTTTTTGATGGTTATAATTTGTTTAATATTCGGGCTCAAGGTTTAAAAATTGTTTAAACTTCAAAATTATATGTTGATCTTGAGGATGATTTACAAAGGAGTTCGAAATATTGTCAAATAAAATAACTAAATTTTTAAAAAACAAAACTCGTGTGTTTTGGATTGGACCCCGTCTGGCTAACTCATCGGCCCTACAGTTATCCTCCATATCCCTATGTCCCGGAACCCATATAAGGCGTACCCTGAAAACGGTACTGATATCATTTAGGGCTGCTCGGCAGTCCTGAGCAACCTTTGATTTCGTGCCACCGAGTTCATTGACAAGATGGCCGCCTGACTATCCGAGTAGATATATATAATATTTTTTGTTACGGCATGTCTATTTAAGTAGACGGCTACCTCCTTTATGGCTAGGATAAACACTGTAGCGGTCGGGGAGACGGAAAGAAAGTTCCAGTCCCAGTTCTTGTGAGAAAACTCCAAAACCGACTCTATCATCAAGTTTGGATCCGTCAGTGTAGAAATTCAGTTCCCCCCTTCTCCATGGCATTGGTGCTTCCCACTCTCTTCTAGACGGAATATATGTCTGGAAGTGCCTATCGAAGTTGAGATTAGGTATAGAGTGGTCAATGTGTTGGATAGAACTACTCCAGGTATGCACAATAGTCGAGTGACCAATCTGCCGATCATGCCATAACGCCGCACATTTCAGCCATAGTGCCGATGTGGCGGCCACTTGTATCCCTACCAGCTCTAATGTAGGTAGGTTGAGTATTACTTCTAAAGCTTTAGTAGGCGTGGTCCTTAAAGCACCAGAGATGCATAAAAAGGCCGTTTTTTGGACTTTGCTCAGAAGCTTCAAATAGCTTTGTATCTGAGTGGCTGGCCACCATACCAGTATTCCATATAGCGATATGGGTCTGACCACCGAAATGTACAGCCAGTGCATAATTCGTGGGGATAACCCCCACGTGATTCCGATCGCTCTTATAAATGTGTACAAAGCAATATTGGCCTTTCCAACTATTTCTTCAATATTGGGTTTCCAGGTAAATTTCCTATCTAGTACTAGTCCCAAATATTTGACAGTCTCCTTAATCGAAATTTCTACACCTTTGTATGTTAGCGGGGAGACATCAGGAGATCTATTTTTCTTGGAAAAGAGGATTAATTCCATTTTATCGGGGTTTCACCCTAATCCCCTTCTTCCCGTCCAACCAGTAAGCGTGGCCATGTTAGAGCGCAAAATATCCATAAGAGTGTTGGGATATTTTCCTCTAATCACAATTGCCAAGTCATCAGCATAGGCGACAACGTGGCAACCCCCCCCCCCCCCCCCCCCTCTCTAGGGCTAGCAGTAATGAATTTACCGCCAAATTCCAGAGCAGGGGGGAGACGACTCCTCCCTGAGGAGTGCCTCTGCAGACCTATCTGCTTAAAGTGTGGGAACCTAAGCTGGCAGTTACCTTTCTGCTGACGAGTGTCGTCTCTATCAGCGCTACCATATTAGGATCGACGCCCAGAGCTTCTAACGCTCCCGTAATGGCGTTCGAATTTATGTTGTTTAAGGCGCCTTCTATGTCAATGAACGCCGCTAGTGCGAAATCCTTCTGCTGGATGGCTTTTTCCACTATACCAATAAGATTTGCCCTTCGTGTATGCATGTTGTGCCGAGGAGATTCTACCAGCTTCCCGTAAGTGTGCATCCATCAATCTCTCCAGTGTTTTTAGGAGGAAAGACGTGAGACTGATTGGTCTGAAGTCTTTAGGATTTACATGTGAGGACCTGCCAGCTTTAGGTATGAAGGAAACCTTCGTTTCTCTCCATCTGAGCGGAATATAGCCCATGTTATGACAGCTTCTAATTGCAGACACAACCCAGGTTGTAATTATGTCCCGTGATTGTTGCAGTTCTGCTGGATAAATTCCATCCGGACCCGGAGATTTATATAGACCAAAGGTGTAATGGCTCACTCAACTTTCTCGACTGTAACTATCGCATTCCCTATCTCAGACTGCCTGCCCCTAGGTGTCGAGTTATCACCCTCCACTGTGCTACTGCCTGGAAAATGCGTCTTTAAGAGAAGAGCCAAAGATTCATCCCTCGATTCGCTCCACACATCACCCGAACCGTTAAGGTAGCCCAGGCTGTGTGGTGTCATCGCTAGGATTTTTCTTAGTCTAGCTGCTTCCGATGTTTCTTCCACATCCCTACAATAATTTTGCCAGGACTGTAACTGCGCGGTTGCTTTCTTGTATATTTTTAGCTCAGCCTTGTAGGCTTCCCAGTCCGCGGGCAGACCCGAAGTTTTAGCCCTGTTAAATAACCTACTATTGGACTTCCGGAGAAAGCCTAGATCCATCCCCAAGGTGGTTTGTTCTTGCCTCTCAGTTTTACAACCGGGCACCCGGCTGTCAGTGAACTATTCAGAGCCGTGGTTACCTGATTGATCAGCTCGTCTAATTCCACAGGATCAGACGGGGGATTTCTTGGCAGTGAGGCCCTGAGAGTCTTCCTATACTTCCCCCAGTCCGTTCTCCGTATATTTCTAAGAGTCTTAATTGGAGCTACTGGGAAGTTCAATTCGTATTCTATATAGTGATGGTCAGATTAGGAATTTTCATTCGACACTCTCCATCTTTTTATATTGTTCGCGAAATTATCGAAAGTCAGGGTAATATCTAACACTTCCTTTCAATTTTGTGTTATAAACGTCGGCTCTGAGCCTAAATTTAGGACACTAAGCTTATTCTCTATAATGAAGTCTAAAACTGACTCACCTCTTGCGTTAGTGTTCGAGCTTCCCCACAATGTGTTGTGTGCGTTTACGTCGCTGGAGACAAGCAAGTTCCTGTTAGCTGCGGCTGCCTCCATGGCCAATGCCCGAACCTCCTTCGGTGGAGAGTCCTTGTCATGTGGCATATATGCAGAGGCTACCCAGAGTCTACTATTTTGCAGCTCAATGCTTGCCGCCACCGTACAAGCATCTTTCTAAATAAATAAATGAATCGGGGGAAGATTAAACAAGACCTCAAGGGCGGTACTCGGAACTTCATAGCCCCTGTTACATAGGCTGTACTCTGTTAATTTGGCCTGAGCAGTAATTTTGTCTAGCTTTTTGCACCAAACCGGTGCAGCATATGCTATTATCTTGTCTTTAATTGCTGTGTACAGCCATAGCGACATCTTCGGATTTAGTCCACAATATTTCCCCACAACATTATGGAGTGCGGACGCATTTATGTTTGCTCCGTATTCTAGCCGTAATTTAAATAAATACAGTGATATACAGGTGCGATAGTGTAGTGATAGGTGAACACAATTCGGGAGAGCTATCTGGGACACATTTCTCATATATTTTCAAATAATGTATTTAAAAAAATAATAATAATTCAACAAATCAAAACAAAAAAAGTGCCCGCGAAAAAAATGAATGTTTCTCACTCACCGCGCAAAACTCCACCCACAAACGTACAAAATGCATAATCTGTCAGTGAGCAAGAGCGGACAAATCCACAAACAAAAGCACCTGTTTCTCTCATCCACTCTTCTATTGTACGGAGAAAGAGCGGCAACAACTATCACAACAGCGGTAGATCCAGTTCTACTAAACCATCTAACAACAACAACAACAGTGACAGATACAAGCACAAATAAACCTAAATCAACAACTGCTTCTTCTAATGTAACGACAATAACAACAACATCTTCAAACTCTCTACGAATGGCAACAAGCGAAAGTACAACAAGCAAGGTGACAAATTTAACAAACTCAGAACCAACAGCATTTACAACAACTCCAAGAAAACTAAAAAGAATTCGCTCGCCGACTGAAAATCACCCCAGCGCGAAAAATAGTAACAAGAAACATAAAACAATAACCCAAAATCGTAAACAAAATACATTAAAATCTTACTGGCTAAGCAACCCAACCTCCTCAAACCGCTTTGATTTCCTCAGAACAGACGACGAAAGCGAAACTAATGAACTTGGACTAAACAATAATGCACAGACCATAAATGATCGATCTAATAAAATTCAAAAAGCCCCCCAATATATGTTCAACGTGTCCAAATAATAAGCACACTAATTAATGCCGTTAACGACACTACAAAAAATAAGAACGAAATGAGAATATTAAAAAATGAAACTGCTATTGACTCAGCAAGTTACAACGAATTACCCAAAAACCTCAGCAACGAATTACCCAAAAACCCCTGCCACTATTTTTTGTGGAACTACAGTCAAATGAAAATAACAAAAATATTTACAGCCACGTACTTCATTGTAAAATATCATTTGAACCTTCCACCAAAATAGAGACATACCTCAATGTGGAAACTGCCGAAAATACGGGCACACCAAAATTATTGCACTAAGGAACCAGTCTGTGTCAAATGCGCGGGTATACACAACACTATACACTGCCCTATAAAATATGAAAATTATAAATTAAAATGCGCGTTGTGCGGTGAAAAGCACACTGCAAGCTACAAACGCTGCGAAATATACAAATCACTAATGGTTAAACGTTTTCCAGCACTGAGGAAAAAAATAACTCCCCATAATCAAAGATGAACCCATTCGGGTAACAACTAGTACAGTTCCCCCTCGACTACCAGGAAGGACACCAGCGTATATTCCTTGAAGGCTAGTGATCTTTTAGTAAAGCCCACGAGTGCAGTGCAGATTCAACCAATCTACTCCAAGTGTAGTACTGTTACTCGGAGAGTAATGTTGGGTTTATGGCTTTTCCCACGTGAAGGTGTAGAATTCTTTCTGTCTTCAGGCGAAATTACGACGACTGATTGGTCTAAAATCCTTTGGTTTCGAGTGGCCACCACTGAGGGATACCTGCATTCCAGGCAGTCTATGTATATAGGACCCAGCCACGGCACTATCCAGCAAACTGCTTGCTGACGCCGTCGGGACCCGTGGATTTGAAGGGAACAAAGGACTTAATAGCGTAGGTGATAACATCATCAGTAATTGGAATGGGACCTTGTGGAGGAGGCCGCTCGCCGCAGGAAAGGTGCTACCCGGAATTCAGTCCAGCTTCCATCGGTCTGAGGATTTCCAAGACGACTGGCCTGAGAGGAACTCAATACGCCTCCAGAGAAAATTATACGTTCTTTCCATTTGTCAAGCTGATGTTGAATAGACGTTAGCATTGCATTTCGCTTTTCTCTGTCTATTGGCTGATCATTATTTTCATCGATTAGTAGTAGTAATATTAATATGCTCTTTATTTACAAAGAAATTTTCACAAAACTAATCTATTATAGAGAGCCTGAGATCGGCAAGCCTTCAAACTGTCTGCCATAGATCAGTTTTTGTATCATAATATTTGTTTGTGTTAAATAGTAAGAGTTCTTCAAACGAAATCTGCAAGAGTATATTTTCGATATTGTAATGCACTTAATATCGTCGATTACTGCAGCCATCAATTTGTTGCAATGTCGATTAGTTTAAAAGCAAAAAATAATTCATTCGGCCTGAATCCCGTTATAGTATTTTTGTGATTTTACTTAACCATTGCAGATTGCGTAGTTGTTCGTCCCAATCCTTTCGATTAGAAGTCGCAGTACAATTGTTGCGCAAATTCTGAAAGCAAGGCAATATTTATATATATTGCACTACACTACCCGCTTTGCCAGACTTCATTTGCAAAAGATGTTTTAAATAATGCGCACTTGCTACCAGTATCATCCAATATAATTGCGCTGTACCCACGTCCTTTTTTTTTTTTGATTAATCCTATAATCGTCTTAGTTTTCTATTTCATTAAAACTTTGCGTCAAGACATTATAATTTTAACGCCTGTCTTATTTTCGATTCTCGCTTTAGGATCACGCTTTTTCGGGTCTGCACAACCGCGGGAGAAATGCCCAAGTTTACGATAATTGAAAAAATAATGGGTTTCTTGTCTCCTTCCTACTGATTTGATAACAGCATTGACTCCTCAGGTGGATTGCGGTTTATATATGTATGACTTCTTATATTATTATATGTAAAATGGTTCAAAGTACCACTCAATAATTCTTTATATTAATTAACCGAAATAAATTTGTTCATAACAAGGTTATTAAAATCGTTTATGATGTATTTAATAATAGAATTCTCATCGATATTTCCCCGTCGATCAGTTGAAATATTCTATATTCTATAATAAACATGATTCTGCACTTTCACTATACGATCTGAGCATGTTATTGAGCTCCATATGAATATCAACAATAAGTTAAACATGGAAACTCTTTGCAAAATTCGTACCCAAACTGTTGCCTACTCACAAAAATGTTTTGTGTCGCATCGATCCACAATTTTACTACACCTTTAATTACACCGCGCTTTCCACTGCGTTTTCCACCTCGCTTTCCACCGCGCTTTAATTGCAATGCAACCAAAATAATTTAAATATACTCGTATATATATATATATATATATATATATATATATATATATATATATATATAAATATATATATATATATATATATATATATATATATATATATATATATATATATATATATATACTCGTATATATATACTAGCTGACCCGGTCCGCATTGCTGGCCCTAAGCAAACATTAGTGTTGTATTACCACACGATTTAAATAGAGCTTTTAACCAAATTTTAGGGCTTTTAAATAAAAATCCATGGAATACCTATCATAAAGTTTTTTCACAGAATAACTTACATATGGTGTAGATATGGGCTCAATCAAAAAAGAAACACATGTATTTAAGGCAAATTGGAAATTATATTTATTTATTACTTCATCTTAAGGCCAGCGGATACACAATGTTTTTTGTTTTTTTATTTGGTCTAAAAACGTATAAATGTTTTGGCGTGCCAACTCGGGAGCAAGCCACATACAACTGGCCGTGTGAAAAACATGAATTTTCCAAAATTAAGCCAGCAATAGTCAATGATTGGCCTTGTGCTTTGTTTATGGTAATAGCAAAGGCAAGACGCAAAGGGAGTTGGAGCCGCTTGAATTGGAATGGTAAATCGTTGGAAATCATCGGAATTCGTGGAATAAGTACGTCTCCGCCTTTGAATCTGCCACCGATGATTGTTGCCTCGATTAAATTTGGTGAACAGTTTTTGATGGTCAATCTGGTTCCGTTGCATAACTTTGGTGCGTTTAAGTTGCGAATAAGAATTACCGGTGATCCAACCTTTAATGTTAGTACATGCGGTGGCATTCTGGGTGGTTCTAATGAATTCAAAAATTCAGTGAGATAATTGACGTCTTGTTCTTCATCCATTACTGTGTCGATCGATTTGTATTTGATTATTTTGCCGGGCAGTTTCAATTGAATTTGCTCATTGAGCTTGTTGACATCTTCATTTTTTGGTGCCAAAATTGCACGTTTGCACAGCCAATCCGGATTTTTGTAGGAGGTTGTTATACTTGGGAATACCTTGTCGACAACGGCTTGAATATTCATTTGCTTTTGAAATGCACACGCATGTTCGTCGATAGCGTGATTTTCTCGACTCGGTTCAAAGATATGAAGCTTTCAAGCATGCGTTCAGCTTATCTGCGGGCATTGATCTTGGAATAACCGGCAAAGTTTGGCGGAAATCACCAGAAAGAAGAATAAGAGCGCCTCCCATCGGTTGGTCGTTTCCTCGAAAATCACGTAGAGTCCGGTCAAGCGCTTCGAGCAATTTCTTATGGGCCATTGTGCATTCGTCCCAAATGATAATTTTGCACGTTTTAAGGATTGTGGCCATGCCGGAGTTTTTGCTGATGTTGCAAGTTGGTGTTTCTGCCTGGTTCAAATTCAATGGAAGTTTCAGTGCTGAGTGTGCAGTGCGTCCGCCGTCCAATAGCGTTGATGCAATTCCCGATGATGCCACTGCGAGTGCAATCCAATTCTGCATTCGAACGGACGCCAATATTAAATTGATGAGGAATGTTTTGCCTGTTCCCCCTGGTGTATCGAGGAAAAAAAGTCTGCCATTTCCGTTTGTTACCCGTTGCATGATATTTGCGTAAGCAGTTTTTTGATCATCAACCAACCGTCTTGTTTGAGTTTCCACATATTGTTGTTGCTGGTTGACATCGAAGTGCTGTTCTCGCACCAGGTCTCTGTCTTGAACACTGTTTATGTCCCGTATCGGAGCCGGCATTCCAAGTTGAATAAGGACTTTGTTGTTGATGGATATGCACATCAATCAGCAGTAGAGTTAGGTTGAAAATCTCGTCCGAATACTCCTGGTTAGGATAAGTTGCGCGTGATTACCTGAGAATGTCTTCACCTAAGCTTTCGCGATGCGTTTCCCACAGTTCTCGTGGATTAGATGGTGAACATGTTGTTAAAATTATCGCAAACAAAGTGCGTATTTGTTTTGGGTGACACGTGAGTGACGCCTCTGTTAGCGTTGTGTTCCAATGCTGATCACTTTCAAGCAGGCCCCAGGCGGCGAATGATGTTGGACCTTTGATCGTATGCAATAACAATCGCAAATTATAGCATTCAGCATTATTCGGATGAACGGTGTAGACACGTCCCAAAGCATGAGAAGAATGCAAACCAGCATATTCTGCGACAATCGCACCATGCTTTCTTCTCATGAACTTCTTCGACGACGTGTTCCAAGTGTAATATTTGGGATTTCAGGATATATTAAAGTCTTGGCGAAATTGTCGGTTGCACACAATTCAAAGAAAGCGGTGAGAGTGGTGTGTGGCGGCTGTTCGGCTCTATTTTCAGCATTTCGTTCGGTGAAATAAACACGCTGGCCACTTTCCAAATGAACAGCTAGATGTTGAACTGTTGGATCGCTCGTGGATGTTGAATGAAAGTATACGCCAAACTGCTTCATTGCTGCTGATGTAACGCCCCATCTGGAATTGCGTGATTTCGTCAGTTTGATTGGCAAGCCCGAATACTGCCATGTCGCTGCCTTTGTTGACGTATTTGCAAATATATTTGATCGACTTCACCGAATTAATGTACTCAACATTGATGTGGGCATCAAACATTTTTGAAAGCAGCGGTGAGTAGGGCACCATCCATCTGTTATCGACGTCAACATCTACATTGCGCATTTTAATTGTAGTTGTGTATCCACCGTCATCCACCTTTCTTCGCCTATACAGAGGATATCCATCGCCTCCTGTTTGAGTTTCTTGGAGCAGCTCGCGTGGATAGCGCTTTGTACACTTGCCTTCTTTCATGCATGGTGAATTTGTGTTCAGTTCACCGCAAGGCCCGTGGATAATGTGTTTTCGGATTGATTCAAATAGAACCGGATCTGCTGTGGGATTCGGGAGTTCTGCGGAAATCACGTCATCAATTTTGGTTGGCATGATTTTTTGTTTTAGCCAGACTAAAATATGGGCGTGTGGCAGGCCTCGCTTCTGCCATTCAACCGAGTACATCCAGCACTGAGTTTCGCCAAATATGTGATTTTTGGTGATGACATCCATCAGCCTTGTAAACTTTTGTTTGAATACTCGGGCGAGGATATCGTGTCTATGTGTTGAACTTTGGCCGGCAAATAAAAGGTCGGTGATGTCTTTCCATGCTGGGTTGCATGTGAAAGTGATGAAGAGGTCTGGCCGTCCATACTTGCGCACGTATCTCATAGCATCTTGAGCGTACTGATGCATGTGTCGCGGACTGCCTGTGTATGTCGCTGGCAAGATCACCATTTGGCCGATATTCGCAGCGTTTCCATCATTGGCGATCGCATCACGCAAGTGGACATATTCTTTGACGCGTAGCTTTTGCTGATTCAACCGAATGAAGAGCAGACGTTCACTTTCAATTTTCGCATACATTGCCGACAATGAATTGATGGAAGACTTCACGACATTTCAACAAATAATTACATTCATTTGGTCTGATCATTAGGCGATAGGCATAAAAGTACATACAGGAAACTTTTTTTGTCGACTCTCCATTTGATTTGGGGCTCATCTGCATTACGTTGAAATGATACCCATCCTCACCCCGTGGAAAAAGCACTGGATATTGTATCATACGATCGATGAGTTTCCGCAATGCGTTGAACACTTGCATTCCGGCGATGGATGATGATATCGCGCCGCTCGAAGTCTGTGCCGACCATAACAACTGCGACGTCACCTATCACCGGTGCATTGAAGCGCCGCTCATGCTCACCAGCCGGTGTCTTGTCAGCTCTTATCACAACCGTATAATCATCTGCCGGCATCTGGTCTAGGGCTGTTTTGAATAGACGGATGAGGCTGTTGTGTTCGTGTAACACAGCTTGAAGACTCGAAACGATTTCCCGTCTGACTTCAGTACTGATTGCGCAACGCTGTTCAACTTCTGTAGCTTCATTGCCAGTGAAATAAATTTGGAGGAACTTGGCATCGTCATTGGGAAGTGGGAACAACGGTCCAATTCTGTGGTAGATTTGGCCTTGCACTTCGAAGGTGGGCATGTAACCGGCGTTGTTGATGATATTAGTTGCTCCGAAGGACGTCATTTGAAAGCGTGAGTTGTGCTTTCGGATGTTTTGAAGGAAGTGCTCGGAAATTGGATTGGGTCTAGAAATGTAACTTTGTACGGGTTCAGGCGGCTCAATCATTAGTGGCAAAACAACTTTACCGTTCGAACAACACATTCCCGGAGATTCCTTAGTGAACTTCAGAGCACGACAATGTAAGCAAACTTTGTCCATTGCGCCAATCACTACGTCCTTGTGATTGCGGTAGTCATCGTCCCTATTGTAGTGAAATGCCGCCAACTTTAAATCGATTCTTTCTCTTGATCGAGCCATTCGCGAGCGATTGGCAGCAAGTCTTTCGACATGCTGTTGGGGTGTCTCAACAGCTCTAGATGAAGATGCACTGTCACGCATTTGCTGAAGCCGTGATTCGCGTTCTCTTTCCGTTTCTGCGGCTCTAGACGTACATGCCCTTTCGCGATTTTCCTGAAGACGTGATTCGCGTTCCTCAGCTGATTCAGCGGCTCTTCTTTCCCTCTGCTTCCGTGTTGCGGTGGTTTTTTTTAGCAATGGCTGTTTTTTTTTTTTTGGTGGCATTTTAGTAAACTGTAATCGTGCAAAAGGAACAATGATGTACTTTCGGATGTTTTGAAGGAAGTGTAAAATAAATATATGTATATGTCATTGGTGGTACAATATGAAAATTGGATTTTGCCACGCCCCTCCGCCCACAGACCGAAAATAAAAAATCAGACTTGACAGTGTCACCCGCCTGAATATTCTGAAGATTCCCTGAAAATTTCATCAAAATCGGCCCAGCCGTTTTGGAGTCCATACGTTACATACATACACACATCCTGTTTTATATATATATATATATATATATATATATACACACACACACACACATGTATATATATATATATATATATATATATATATATATATATATATATATATATATATATATATATATATATATATATATATATATATATATATATATATATATATATATATATATATATATATATATATATATATATATATATATATATATATATATATATATATATATGAGTATATATATATATATATAATAAAGTAAATTTTAGGCCTAATATTAAATGTGTAAATAGCAATAATTAAATAAAGTTAGTTATTTTAATTTAACCAACATTTTTTTTTTTACTACACAAACTAGAGGTACGAATGCGAGTACAGAAAGTTAGAGTAAATTGTCAGGAGGGCAATTTCGTAACAGAATAAATTGTCAAGAGAGCAATTTCGTAAAAATTGGTGTCAGAAGTGGGATTGTGTATCTGCAATAAACAATGGTTAAATTTGAAAAGCTGAGATTGAAGCAGCTCAAGAAGGAGCTTGAGCGCTTAAATTTGCAAACGCAAGGGCTTAAAGCGAAGCTGCAGGGGCGGTTAAGAAGCGCTTTGGAGGAGCACGGTATAGACGTCTATGAGCATGAATTCCAATTTGCGGAAGAAAACTCACAGCAGGCGAAAGATATGTCCGAGATGGCGGGCACAGGAAGGTTTGTGAAATTGAGACACGGCAAGAATCGTTTGAAAAATCTGTAGTACAAAGCAGAACGAATTTAAGCAACAAATAGAGCAGAGCTTTATCCTCAATAAAACTGAAGCCTCCGACCCATGATGGAACCACGACATTTAGCGTCTTCAGAATGCAGTTTGAGACTACCGCTAGCACAAATGGTTCGAGTGCTCGCGAGAAACTGGCGGCATTAACCCTTTCGTTGAAAGGTGCTGCCGCCGATGTACTTTAAACTATCTCAGAAAGTGAGAGAGACTGTTATGAAAGCTTGATGAATGCCTTTCAGCGGAAGTATGGTAGTGAACATCGCAAGCAGATATACCACGTAGAGCTACGAACACGTATACAGAAGAGTGGTGGTCTACAACAGTTTGCGGCGGAAGTGGAACGGTTGGCTCATCTTGCCTATCCAGGAGAGATTACTGAGAGGTGTATGATGGACTCCTTAGGATATGGCATTAGCGATGTGGAGATAAAGCGTACAGAGATAACAATTCCGAAATCTGCATATATAGAGACAGTAGCTAGCGTTTTGTTATCAGAGACAGCAGCTCTATTATCCCAGCCAGTATGCAGATACCGTCAGGTAAGAGTGGAAAGCGGACAAAGTTTCACGGGGAAATGCGGTGAGGTTGGGCACATGGCTCGGGATTGTCAGTCGAGACGGAAACGTTATGCAACACCCCAGCCTGTAAGATTGCCAAAGCAAGACAAAGTCCGAAGTAGGGAATCGGAAAAGATTTTCAAGCGGGCAAATGAACGGACTCCCACAACAGATTTGCCCAAGAATCTTCGTTTCTCAGATGGCACGGAAAATCAACAGCCTAACTGTCAACAGTGTAATAAGCGGACGAAGAATTGTGGTAACATTTGTAACGACTCTTTTCTTTAGCTGGGGTAAACTCAGCGGCTTCCATGGGTCGTATACAGAAAATATAAGAATTCTGCGAGTTAGATTAGTTTTAGTGTGTTCATTCAAAATACTGATTGTGGACTGTTGTTCGTCCTAATTCAAAACAGATCTACTTCCTTAATTCTATATTTATACAATAGACTTATCCTATGCGTACTTGTTGTCAGTCTTTCAGTCTTGGCAAGTGTATGGTCCAGTGACTCAGGTACCCCAGTAAGAAACCGATTGGAAACCTGATGTTCTTACTGAGTTGCTATGTCCTGGTTGTGTACTTGACTTAGTAAGACATCGATTGGAAGTCTGATGTTCCTACTAAGTCTCGAGGGCGTATGGTTCTGAAAGCTGTTGTCAGCTCGGAGGTTGTTCCCTGAAAGAGAGGCTGCTGTTTGGGCCATACGGCTTATATAGCCAAATTTGTCACAGCAGCTGGTGCATTTTGTTGTTGGCGGGCCACCGTTTCACTTCCGTTGGGCGGCCACGCTTTCTGCTAATCGCCTCGCTTGTTGTTGTTGTGGCCAGGCTTGTTGTTATTGTAATATTTTGCCTTTCAACTTGAAGCCAGCATATTCTTTCTCATTCCTCCTTCTGCTTTGTACTTGTTGGCCGTTGGCGTGGTGGTCGCTCTGTCGTTGTTCTTCTTGTGCTGTGCTCTCGTTGCTGCATGTTGTTAGTGTAAAATTTACCGAGCGAGCGTACTCGGCAAATTCCACCGCTTGAGTTCGTGCACTCACCTTCTCTTGTCCTGCATGTATTTGTTGTATTCTTCGTTGCTGTGTTTTTCCTCTCTTCGCCAGCGTGGCGCTGGTTGGCAAGACCGTTGGCTGTGCGTGAGGTTGCTTTTGTTGTAATTGTTATTATTCCAACTGGTATAATATCCTGCTGCTCCCGCCCTCATTGGTTACAACGTAAGTGGTTTTTCGTTAACGTTCTAATGCAGTTGCTTCGGTTCGGGTCTATTATTCGTGATGTGTGTGTGGATATAGTTGCGTAGCGACTCTGTCACCTGTATTGTGGGCCAAAATTTCCACTGAAGATTTTAGTCCTCACACGCCCTCCCCACTTTACCGACGATGAAAAACGATGACAGCATCACGGTTGAGGGTCACTCGGTTTGCGTCTCGCCTAAATTGTATTCGCCCTCGTGTCCGTTTTTGCTGAGCCCCTTTGGCTATCTGCAAAACTTCAGCTACTAAGTTCTGTGGTAGATCACCTCCTTTTGGTCCTTGAAGCTCTTCTAAGTTTTGGAATGTGAATAAGGTGCCTGTGTTTGTCGTATGTTTCTCTGTTGACTGCCTCTGTTGTTTAATTCTTTAATTTAGGGGTGGTTGCTATTGAAGTCACGTTTGCCCCTCTTGTCATCGCTTATGCTGTGTTTGGTGCACTTGATTGCACGGTGGTTGTCCCTTGATCTGTCGTGGTGTCTATGTGGTATGTTTCGGTTGTTTCGCACTGGTTCTGACTTTGCGGAATTATTGGGAGATACCTTGATTGCTCTGATTGTATTTTGCCTTAGCTGCGCCAGCTCCTCGCGTTTGGTTAAACCCGCGTCCTTCTTCCGAGGCCCATATGCTGATTTGTGTGCGGTCCTTCTATATATGCCTTTGTGGGATTCGCTGTGGGGTTTCGCTGGGCATAGTCCGTGGCAGGTTAATTCGTTCGTGTGAGTCATCTTTGTTCTTGGTGGTTTGTGTTTGCGAATTCGTTGGTTCTCCATGTATTCTCTGTTGTGTCTCTTTACCTCAGAATTTTTGTCGCTGGTGTACCTCTTGGAAGGTGTTGCATGGATATGTGGGGCAGTCTCAACACAAATTGTCGTGCACATTGCAATATCTCGGGGTAGCTCGCAATTGTGATCTCCTGTTCACCACACTTCACTGTCGTTCCTAGGCTTGTCATGAAGTCTAGTCCAAGGAGTAGCTCATTAATGGAGTCAGGCATGATAAGTAACTCTTGCTCGCATGTCTTCTCTCCAAGCCTTACAGTTGTCATCAATGTCCCACTGACTCTCCTAGCACTTCCGTCTGCCATCCGCGCTCTGGTATTGGATTTTCCAAATTTGCCGGTGGAAGCGCGTAACTTTCGTGCTAGCTGTCTGCTCACAAAACTGTGAGTTACCCCTGTATCCAGTGTCGCTGTGACGGTTTCTGTGCCAATGGAAACGGTGACGCAGATTCGTTGTCCCTCACAGTGCAATAAGTTTTCCGATGGTGAAGTCTGCTGTCTCTGCGTTGTGCCATGCTGCGTTTCTGTCGTCGGTAGTTCTCGATCGGTTGGTGCTCTTGGTTTGCAGCACTATATTATCCTCACATCACTTTGACCACACTCCCAATAGAACAGGATCTGTGCGTTGCGACATATGCGTGCTATATGACAATTTTTGCCACAACGCCGGCAGGCTGTTCTGGGATCTATGGGTGCCACTTTGCTCTCTACCGTCACCTGACAGTTCCTCACCTCTCGTGGTAGACCTTGCTGGCCAAAATTTCCCACAGAAGATTTTAGTGCTCACACATTGGATACCGGTGTATCACATTCCATAATCAGAAGGGATCTCGTTCGGGGAATCGAGCCGCTTCTGGGAATATGTTTGCGTACGGCAACTGGAGAAGTTACATGGAAAAGTTACACGGAAAATCACTATCGGCACCACAACAGTGACGCACGAGTTTTTAGTTGCGGATATTGTGGATGAAGTAATCTTAGGTCTGAATTTTATGATACGGAATGTATTCACGCTAGATTTCAAAAGCCGAGTGCTGAAATATGCGAACAACAAAATACCGTTATTCATTGGTGAGAACAAGTATGGAGGTGTTGTATCGTGTCGGACAAAAATCGCACTTAAGTCGGAGGCAGTTATACGGGCCAGAATGGGCGGAGATGTTGGGAAGCACAAGAGCCGAATCCTACCAGAAATAGTGGTGAATATTTCAAATACCGCTAAAACCATAGCGAAAGGAAAGGTAATTGGAAATTGCCAGGCAATCTCAGCAATTGTGAACTGTGAGAGGCAACCGCGAGACACGAAAAGCAAGATACGAGCTAATAAAAAGGTACCCGACGATCTGGTGAAAGAATGCACTAAAGAGTCATCTACAGTACTTCCATGTAGCAGTTGTATAACTGAAAAACGAGTATAGTTGAATGAAATTCATGGAAACGGCAGAAACCATACCCAACTGATGAGTGATAAAATGAAAGCCAGATATATATGTAAGAGCAAGCTCCAAGGGATTTCAGGAAGGGCAGCTAGTTATGCTTCATAATCAGGAAAGCAAAAAGGGATTATCCCCAAAACTGCAAAGACACTGGGATGGTCCTTACAAGGTGATAAAGCGGATCAACGATGTAGTATACCGCATCGAGTTGGTGAGAAATGTCAGGAGCAAAATGAATGTCGTTTATCTGGTGAGGCTATCTCCGTATAAAGGTTGTAGTACTATCCGTGTTCGGGACGAACAAGATTAAGCGGAGGGCAGTGAAAAATAAAGTGAAACGTGATTGCATACTTTTAGGATCCCATCTGGAATTTGAGAATGAGTGCACCACCCTATGTATTTAAGCGAAAACACAATCCATGCATATAAAAGCCTCTTTCGTGGTATTGGTTGGTTGGTTTAAAGAATGTTTGGTGTAAAGAATGTTCTCGACAATAAAAGCTTACCCCCTTCGAGATGTATATAAGAAATAAAGTGCAAATTGTAATAAAGTAAGCTTTAACCCTAATATTAAGTATGTAAATAGCAATAATTAAATAAAGTTAGTTATTTTCATTTTACCAGCGAAGTTTGATTACTACACAAACTAGTGACACGAATTCGAGTACAGGGAGTTAGAGTAAATTGTCAGGAGGGCAACTTAGTAACAGAATAAATTTGTCAAGAGAGCAATTTCGTAACATATATATATATATATATATATATATATATATATATATATATATATATATATTATATATAGATAAATATATTATATATGTTTATATATATATATATATATATATATATATATATATAAATGTATATAATATATATATATATATATATATATATATATATATATATATATATATATATATATATATATATATATATATATATATATATATATATATATATATATATATATATATATATATATATATATATATATATATATATATATATATATATATATATATATATATATATATATATATACGCCCTTCAACTTCATATGAAAAATTGTAGATGAAATGTGCGTACGCCAAGTTAAGCGCCTGTCTATATGAATGCCGAGCTAAGTGACTTCATTAGGTAGCGGAGTCTCATTATTATTCAGCCGAATAACAGCACATGTACCAGGCTTCAAAGATAATGTTACATGCTTCTTTTTTTGCTCATTGACCCTAAATAAGTGCTCTTGTAGTGCCCTCGACACCTTTATCGAACTTTTATTGCAACTAAGTATGGCGGTATCATCCGCAAATGTTGAAATTAGTGTGCTTTCACTTATAGGAATATCAGATGTAAATACTAGATATAATGTAGGGCCTTGGGGTACACCGGCTGAAATTGGAAAATCTTCGGAAATAAATTCGTTTACTTTTACACTTAAAACATCTATTGGATAAGTAAAACTCAAGAATTTTATGATGATTAATCTGAAGTCAACAACGGTTCTTGTACTGAGTTGATGATAACGTTGACAACAGGCACGTAAACCTTGGTGTCGTTATAGATATACCAAATGTCAACAGCGGTGCTTGTACCGATTTGATGGTGGGTTTGGCAACAGGCACATAAACCGTGGTGTCGGCGAATCAATCAATGCTTAGTTAAAATGAAAAGATTCACAGTTAACTCTTACTGATTGGCTGTGCCAATTGTGGGTTTTTATTCATTTTTTCTATACATACATTACATATAATTTGTTATACATATATTTAGATATTATTGAATTTAAAAGATAACCATGAAATGTACATTTTTGACAAATTTGCAGGCTGGCCTTGACTTGAATTCTTCAGAATATTGCACTTGATATCATATTTCATATAGTGCAATGCCTGGTTTAGTATGATATTGGAGATTTTGTCAACAATGCAAGTTTCATCGTTAAGCTGGCAAGGTTTGCTTAACACAAGCCTAATTGTATGCAAAAGAAGATGTTATGCATTAAAAGTTTCAATATTAAATAACCTCCCAATGAGGTTTGCACATCGACTGTTAATGCAATTAACAATAGTTTTTTGGAAGAAACTTGAATTTTTAATATCAGTCATTCCTTATCATATTCTTGAGCCAAATATTGCAGAGCAAATCTCCCTAAGTTCAAATGCTTTTCTTATTTCATTTGTAATTCGATTTACTTGCTCAATAGTGCTGTGCTTTTCTCGAAAACCGAATTGATGTTGCGGTATTATGCTATGATCATGAAGAAAATCAGATGGTTTATATAGTAGTAGTTTCTCAAACAATTTGGAAAGGCAAGGCAACAGACTAATACTTCTATATGATGACGGCAGCGTTGCGTCTTTTCCAGGTTTAGCTATCATACATATCTGCGACTTCTTCCATGCATTCGATGTCCAAAATTGCGTTAAACTGACCTAATATGACCTTTTCTACCGCATCGGAAACATGTAATCTTCTTTGATACATCATTAGTGTTGTTGTAGTTTTGGCAGCTTCTAGCTTCTTTATTTTTGTTGTTGCTGTTCGTATTTCCTTTTGTCCCATTTCGCAAATTCGCCGCAAAAAGAGTTTTAACATATAATTGTGATTTTTGATCTTGTCGTAATTCCTCTTCAAGGAGTTTAGAGGTCAGAAGACTAAAATTCGGTAAACTATCTACTTTCCATAGCCACAACGAAATTTTCTAGTTCATCTGGAATGCTCCATAACAAAATTGTTGAAACAAGTTCTTAAGTTAATAAAATGATAGCTTCTTTCAGATCATCTATGACTTACTTACTTATTTACCTTCGTGGCCTAATCGCAGGTCTGCGAAACAACCCGCTATCGGGTTACGGCCAAACTTAACACAGCTCGCCAGGCGCCTCTGCTTTGCGGACGTCTTCTCCAATCTGTTATACTAAGCGTGGCTAAGGTTTCCTCGACTTGGTTCTTCCATCGGAGGCATGGTCGTCCTCTACATCGCCTACCAGCGGCTTCCGCTTCGAACATCTTTTTCGCTGGAGCTTCTTCGTCGATACGCCATACGACATGTCCAAGCCAGCGCAGACGTTGTATAGTGATGCGTCTGACTATGTCAATATCAGCGTAGAGCTTGTGTAGTTCATGGTTCATTCGAATACGGTAGTCGTCGCCGACACGAACAGCACCGAAGATTTTGCGAAGAATTTTCTTCTCGAACACCCCAAGCGTGGCTGCATCAGTCTGCCCAGGACCCATGGTTCTGCGCCATAGAGCAGCACGGGTAGGATGAGCGCCTTTTAGATTGTCAGTTCTGTCGTTCGAGAGTGGGCTCTACTACACATTTGCTTACTGAGCCCATAGTAACCCCTATTAGCAAGCGTGTTTCTTCGTTTAATATCCAGACTAACGGTGTTTTCCGTGTTAATGGCGGAGCCAAGGTATATAAATTCCTTGAGGACTTCAAAAATACAGTTGTCCGCTGTAAAATTGGATCCTAAACGCCGAGTATCCCTGCTGGTGGACAGCATATACTTTGTCTTGCCGTCGTTCACCGTCATACCCACTTTCGCTGATTCATTTTCAATGGCAGAAAATGCAGCAGTAACATCTCGTTTGCAACGTCCAATAATGTCGATGTCATCAGCATATGCGAGGAACTTTTGTAGAAAATAGAGCCATTCCAATCCACACCGGCCTTCCGCAGTACCCCTTCCATGGTGAAATTGAAGAAGTTGCGCGACAGTGGATCGCCGTGTCTGAAACCTCCCACGGTATTAAATGGTTCGGAGAGGTCACTTCCTACGCTGACAGAGCTGGACATATTTTTCAATGTCATTCTACATGGGAGTATAAGGCAATCCCTTATCGGGCTATTGAAAGGAGCTTTATAGCCGACAAATAGATGATGAGTGTCGATCTGTTTCTCGTGGGTTTTCTCCAGGATTTGGCGCAGCTTGAAGATCTGGTCGTGGACTTTCCATGTCTAAAACCGCACTGATAAGCTCCAATCAGTGTGTTGGTTTTATCACACAATACGCTAGACAGAACCTTATAAGATTTAGCAATAAGACTGATTCCCGGGTAATTGGCGCATATCATCGGGTTACCTTTCTTCAATACAGGACAGAGGACATTGTCGGGCATGCTTTCTTCTAGCCATATTTTACTGATGAGCTGATCATGCACCTTATCAGCTCATCACCACCAGCCTTGAACAATTCAGCAGAAAGTCCATCGGCAGCAGCTGCCTTAGTCGCTGAATAGCAACTCGGACCCCATCGTGGCTAGATATGGCTACTAATATCCTTTTTGTATTTTAACTAATCGGTTTGGTAGGTCCCTAGGCGAAACTTTGGATTATATTATGGCTGTTTATAAAGCTGGATTATTACAGGCGAGTGATGAGACGACAGATCGACACAAGTTTCCGCTGAAACTATTATTATTATTGTGTGTAGTGGATTTAAAGCACCGCGACCTTTCGATCTATTGTGCCCCCCATCAGAGGTTCAAAGTACATATTTGAGTCCTATCCTCTGGATAAACGTGATGACAAATTTTGGCTTCAGAGGTTTCACATCACTGGCAGAGCCCTGGAAGAATCCCAAGTATTTCCTGCGGGTGTGCATGAGAGCCGGACATTCTGTCAACACATGCAACTACGTCTCCTCTTCCTCCATACAGAATCTGTAGGAGCCTTCCGAGGTGACCCCGATTCTCACCGTATGTGAGTTCAGTTTACAGTGTCCTGTGAGTAGGCCTGTCATCATCCTAAGATTATTCTTAGAGAGATTGATGCGTGATTCGAATATTTTTAGGTGGTATGTCCCTAGCAGCCTCTTTGATACCCTTAGGCCTGGTGTGTTAACCCAGTATTTGTGCCGTCATCGATCCTAAGCTGGCTGAACAGCTCGCCCTTACTTACACCACAGAAAGGTTCTGGGCCAATAAAGGGTGTTGCAGCCCCCTTCCTTGCAAGTTCGTCGGTAATCTCGTTCCCTTCTATGCCAGCATGTCCTGGTTCCCATAGAATGGCAACTTTATTGCGTGAGCCCAGAACATTATGTTTTTTGATGCACTCCTTTACTCGATAAGAGGTAAGTGCCCTAATGGCCGCTTGGCTATTAGATAAGATAGCCATTTTCTTGCGCTCGTAACCTTTTTCAATGTTGAATTGTGCACATCTCTCAATGGCGGGGATTTTCGCCTGGAAGATGCTAGTATATTTGCCTAGGGATTCATAGTATTTGTGTCTAGGTCTTAATATCCCCGCGCCGGAAGCCTCTTCTGTGAGAGATCCGTCGGTATACCAGTTGATCCTGGACTGATCTAACCTGTATGTTTCGCTGAGACCTCTCCATGCGTTTTTGTAGCTCCACGCTGTTTTAAACAACTTAGTGAAACTGTAGCGCGTGTTTGTAAAGTTCTTCGGTATACAGATGTCTGGAATGGCCTTTGATAATGTTTCGACCATCTGACTCCCGATGAGACTTTCAGGACCATCTACTGCTCTCATCATTCTATACAGAGCCCTCTTCTCGTGTTTTTCCACAAATATGTGTAGGGGTGTAAGTTCCAGTATGACGTTCAGGGCGGCTGTAAGACAGGTTCTCATAGCCCCAGACGCCAGCAAGCCTTTGCACTTTAGCTAGTGCTTGCGCAAATTTTAGTTGTCTTGCTTTGTAATCCCACAGAACCGCTCCATAAGTGATCATTGGGCGTACTATCATGATGTACAACCATCGCAGGATCTTGGGATTGCATCCCCAATTTTTCCCCGCGATTGATCTACATATCATGAGAGATCTTTTCGATTTTCTGATTGTCTCATTGATGGGAGACCTCCATAATAGTTTTCTATCTAGTATGATACCTAGAAATTTTATTGCAATATTGAAATTTTTTTACATTGCACATTGATCTCCACTCCAGCTAGTTTAATAGGTTTAAGGTTTTTGATTTTATATTTCCTCGTGAAAGGGACAACAGTAGTTTTTATAGGTTTTATTTTAAGTCCCACCCCGTTGCACCAATCACCTGTAATTCTTAAACCACATAGTGTACTCTCGAATTTTCCCCTGCATGTAATAGCTATGTCATCAGTGTATTCCTGATAGCATAACCCCATGTTTGTTAATTCCCAGAGAAGTTCATTCACCACAAGGTACCACAGCAGGGACGATAGTACTCCACACTGCGGATATCCTCGAACAGTATTAACCACTGTGGTTGTTGAGGTGAGGGATACTTCGGCTGGAAAGATTTTGCTGTAGCCCCCAGTCCTCATTTCTGAATCTGTGTACTCTGCCAGCACTACCCCTTTCTTCATTGCGTACAAAGGATCCTGGGAAGTAAGTTTTCAGGAGAAGCATAGATTTTTCTTCCTCATTTACAGTATAACTACCATCATCTCTCCTAAGAGTGAGTTAAGAGAAAGTGTGTCCCTTTGCTAGAGCTTTGTGCAGCCGGCTAGCTTCCGGAGTTTCAGTGATACCTTCACAGTATTTCCTGAAACTTATACGTTTGGCACTTCTAATTTCCTTGTTGTAGTTAATGAGAGCCACTGTATATTCGTCCCATTTTCCTATGCTTTTACCCCGGTTGAATAGTCTACGTACATTTGCCCTAAGATTTGAAAGCTAGTCACACCACCAGGACGAGTCCTTGTTGGATTTAACTTTGTTCGTAGGGCAACTAGCTTCATATGAATTTATTATGGCTTTATTTAGCTCCTCAACCGCTATTTCAAGTTCGAGAGAGTAACTTAGGGACAAAGGACTCCCAGTTTGTTTTCCTGGGAGTTCTTGCGTTAATGACTGTGGCCTGATGGACCAATGTCGAAGGTAATAATTCGGTGGTCAGACATTGAAGGCTCATCAGACAGAGTCCAGTTTTTGACTAAGCCCTTCAAGTAAGAGTTGTTCGCCATTGTTAAATCTATTACCTCATTCCTAGTTCTTGTTACGAAAGTGGGTGTATTTCCCACATTAAAGATTTCTAGTTTGCTACTGAGTATAAATTCAAATAGACACTCACCTCTGGTGTTGTTGTTGGAGCTGCCCCAGATTTAATGTGCGCATTGGTCGCATCCTATCAGTAGTGGCAGTTTTTTGAGTTGCAGTACTCCACCAGTTTAATGACTGCGTCCGGAGGAGCGCAGGGTACATCTCCTTGGAAGTATGTTGATGCCACCACCACTTCCTTCGTACTTCCATTGATGGATACGGGTACCTGAATATCGACTAAGTCTCCGGAGAGGTATTCTGAAAGACATATAAAGTTATAGGTATTTCGTAGGATAATACAAGCCCTAGGGCTAGTTTATCTAACATCATACAATACACGTATGTCTTTGCCTGTCAGGCCCTTGACCTGACCCCTGTGCACCCCCTGAACCAGCACCAGCCCCATTGTTGTTTGGTGAAGCATCTCGTAATAACCGCTGATGTGCCTTAACGTGATGCAGATTTATTTATGCCATCCTGGTGCTGGTCATTCCATCTACTGCATGGGCTCGTCCTCCTCCGTCAGAGTTTGGTAGTCCTCTGACGCAGTGCCTACAGACATACAGCTGGTCTCCAGCTGTATTTGGGCTAGCCCCTCCTCATCACGCTCACGCTCGTGAGGTAGAAGGCTGATCTCTTCGGTGACTCAGCCACCTTGGTTGCGACATCCTCAGGTAAAACTCGTTGCATTGTCCCAGTTGCGCTTATTGTTGTCGTTGCCGCCCTGCCAATCAGAGGTTTATGCAGGGGTACAGGCATCCGACCAAATCTGTAGTGCAGGAAGCTGCCCCGTTCTGGGTCACGAGGATATTCAGGAGCGTACTGTCTTCCCTACCTGCAACCTTGGGCAAGTATACCGTCATGAGGTGTATTCCTAGTAGATTATCACCCGGGCACGTCGTCACATCTACTCCCTTCCAGCCAGGTAGTTTGGAGACTACTTCCTGCAGCCATTCCGCAGTTTCCTTACCGAGGCAGTCCACCAGTATGTGCCCTGGGAGGAAGTATATATCTTCAAAGGCTATTACAGTTTTCCACCCCTTTGCCAAGGCGTCCTCGAGTGCTTCTTCAATCGGAAAACGCTTTGGGTAGGACAGCCATTCTGATGGTCCTGGCTACATTAGCGTACGGACCCCTGGCTGCAATATTAACAGGAGTGCGTTGGTCCTGCTTTTTCTTCGCCACATTATTCGTCAGAGGAGAGACCTCTGTTGCATTTCGTTTCCTAGCTTCACTAGGAGGTGTAGTTTTGACACGATTCAGGGCTTTCTCTGTAGCTGCTTCATGTGTGAAACCCTCCTTTAGGTACCTCATATACCACTTCGCGCCGGCGCCACTCAAACACGAGGTCTCACCCATTTCACGAAACCATAACATATTCGACGGCAGATCAGAGACTGGACCTCCGGTTTCGCCGCTCTTCCCCGTTTACCCACTGGGCAGACCAGTACTTGTAGATGCCGTTGGTGTAGTTGTAGGTCCTACTCTGCCTCCCTCTGGCATTGGCATCTTTCCCTATTCATCCAGGTCTATCGCCCTGTTGACCCCGTCGGTACGTGTCCTTGTTCCCGTCCGTTTTCCTTGTCGTTTTCACCTGGCGGTCGGTATCTTGGAGGTATTCCTCCACCCGATTCACCAGTTGTGATGCGGTATAATTTCCCGCTATTTTGTTTAGTGTTTGTTTGTTTAAGTTATCCGTTGAGTTCTCACGAGTGTGGGGGTCAGTAGGTCAGCCGTGTCATAGCCACTGTCCAATAACACTGATTTCGGAATAGTTTGAACAGATGTGGAACATCATTGAACACAAATATATTTGTGACATCGTACGAAAACTTGGGAATTTAAAAAAAAAAAAAAAAAAAATTTATATATATATATATATATATATATATATATATCTATACTCGTATATATATATATATATATATATATATATATATATATATATTTTTTTTTTTTTAATTTGTTTATTTACTGAAGAAACTATTTTTTTAAGCTAACGGACTACATTTACAAATTAGGTAATATCCTCAGCCACTGCATCGAATATTTAGTATTTTCACAGCACGCAATAAGACTTTACTAAATCAAGTCTAAGGCATCCATCCTTTTGAGATGCTTTGCACCTGCACGGATCATGCAGACCTCTCCCAAGTGAGAGGTAATCAGACACTTTACGTTCCAAATGCAATTTGTTATGTATAAAATTTTAAATAAACGGAGCAAAATTAAATATTAGATTTATATATATATTTATTATATTTATCACTGTTTTCGTATGAAATTCAATTGATTTGTTATATAAAAATAGTTCTTAGTAAATTATTTAGGGACACACAAAGTTGGTAAACCTTGACAAACTATTCTGTTGGACAAACTACGTCGTCTAACGGGAAATCATGTGCATGTCGTAATCTTCATTTCTATCATTCTCGATATGCTCCTAATGATGATAGCATCCTCATTGTTGAACTCGCACGCACAAGGAAAGGTAAAGAGTATTTCGAAGTAGGTCTTACCCGACGTCAGACTTCTGTACTCGTTTTTTTACAAGTTTGGATCATTTGATTTTGAGCTTTAATAATCTTGTAGCATATATTGCACTGTAGACCTGAATTGAATCATACACTTATTAGGATTTAGAATAACGGCTTCAACTCCACTATTAGATGCATTGTTATTGCACTTGCGTAGATTGCTTGACCAGAATTAGGTTTTTGAATAATACGGTTGTAGTCTATCACGCTGATCACAAATGCCACACCAAGCGCATATAAAAGCAAGCACAGCTAAATCCTCCACTTAGCGCAGTATACAGTAATGTATGCATGCACTGTTGCATGTAACATTACATGTAACATTACTCCATGCACTTGAAATGAAGTATGTGCAGCGTAAGCATAATAACGCTACAAATAAATCACCACGCGTTTTTAATAATTGCTTACGTATGTTTCTTTTACTTTTAGTTGAATAAGAATTAAACAATTATTGAATGTAATTTAGAGTATATAAGAGAAGCATTGCACAATAATGGGACAGAAGAAAATCTGATCGAAAGTAATACACTTCGTTTCACTTCTATCAGTCGCTGTAGTATAAAAATATCTGGCTCACTTTTTAGTTGCCGAATTATCGAAGTGCGCTAGCTCTAGCGCCATTATAATAATCAATTGAGCCCAGCATATATCAGCTCGAGTTCACTTTCTGATTAAACAGGTTAGGTTGCAATTCGCTACAGAGCGAAGCGTACCTCCACAGAAATAAAAGGCAGGTAGTAACGAGACACAGTAGTTTAGAGTGCGGTAGTCTGAGACAATACATGAACAGACTTTGCTGAGTGAATTCCCAG
Source organism: Clusia tigrina (assembly GCA_920105625.2). Taxonomy (NCBI): domain Eukaryota; kingdom Metazoa; phylum Arthropoda; class Insecta; order Diptera; family Clusiidae; genus Clusia; species Clusia tigrina. Next base: position 80,555,139 of record OV050030.1, read on the forward strand.
TAGTTGCTGGATGGAAAAATATAATAGCTGAAGGTCCAGGATCGATTCCTGGGAGCGTTCATCTTTCTTTCTAAAGAAATTGAGTCACCTTCAATGCATTCATGTAATCTCTCTGGTTGGTATTCAGAGCCTAGGAGGTTGTTGTCACTGGGCCATTGCTTCAATTTTTAGCTGCAATTCCGCTTGTTCCTATTTATACTGTTGCCGTTCTGCATTAATATTGTTATAGGAGTTCGCCCTTTGGTCACCTTTAACGCATTTCTATAATCTTTCTGGTATTCAGTGCGTAGGCCCTTGTAGTCAGTGAAGCGTTGTTCCAACTTCTAGCTGCCACCTGTTGCTATTCTGATGCTTGTTTTTGCTGTTTCTCGTAGTGTTATTGTTCTTGTGCAAACGGGTAGGTTAATTTCATTACCTACTGTTGTTGTAAAATGAGTTGATAAAAATGCAATTTTATTGCAGCTAGTCGCAATTGTTAGTGTAATTTTTTTCTTATCTACTTTGCCTGGTTGTCTTCGTTTTATTGTTTAAGTATCTCAACTGTCTGTAGCAGTCGACATAGTCTACCTGCGCTTTCGAGAGCAGTTCAACCCGTTTGCATCTCTACCGTCTTAGCCATAGCACCCTCTCTTGCGAATGACGAGAATCATCCTCCTCCTTTCGGGGTCCCTCTGCCATATCCACAGATTCCGGGCTTCCGACCTTTTTCCTCCTAGCCTTTCTTATTTTCCCATTTAATTCCGCAGACCCCTGTTTGACACCGGAAGGGGGCTCCATGGCAAACGTGTTATCGTATGTTCTGTCATGCTTCCCCGTTACCGGCAGCGGCGTCGAAGTCAACTGAACTTCAGTCTTCGCCCCCGCCATTGCTGCGGCTTTCTTCTCCCTCTCCTTCCCTTAATTTTGCTGTCTTACCGACACCGTCATCTATCAACTCCACATCTTCGGCAAGTCCAATGTCTGCCTCCAATTGCTTCGATACGAGAACGTCCTCTTTTTCGTCAAATAATATTGTATCTATCTATTGACAGAGTCAATGTGCTGTCAATTTCTCGAAGTAACACCTGCTATGCCCTGATTGTCAGTCTCGGTCGTAAAGATAGTGAGCTGTGGGTACATCCGATGCCCAAGCCATCGACGAGTCGGCGGAAGGACACCTCATGTAGATAACCCTAGAGTAAATGTCACCTTTTTGTGTTTTCATTTTTACTTATCTGCCAAGAATCAATAACTGGCCGACCACTGGAATCAGACACAAATCAGGGGCCGCCCTCTATGGAACAGACGCCCCATGGATTTGAAACAATGAGATTAGAGGTCGCCCACTATGCTGTAGTCAATGGGTGTGAAAATCCTATACTTATATGATGGAAGAGAGGCAGGGGAAGAATGCGGTTTTTAGTTCTTAGTTCTTAGTTTGTACTTCCCGTCTGACACGGTTGAGTCCTGTGGACGTGGTTAGACAGAGTCTGTCTGATGGAAGTGAAAATGAAGTATAGGATGGAAGAGAGGGAGGGGGAGGATGGAGTTATTAGTTCTTAGTTTATACTTCCCGTCTGATACGGTTGATCTTTGATCGTAATTAAACAGAGTCCCTTCACCATGGACCAATTCGGATCATTGTAACTCACAGCAGTTGAAGAGGCTGCTGCATGGATCACGAAGGACGAGAAGGCATTGGCGACTCTCATATTGAGTGTAACACCCACTCAATGGAATCACATAAAGCATGAAGAAATATCTAAGGCGGCATGGGAAGTTTTAGAAACTGTATATCAATCGCAAGGGCTGGCTAGAAAGGTATCATTCTTTCGGCAATTGTTACATATTGCATGTAAGATGTAGATATGGCTTCCTATCTTAACTCGTATACGCCGATTGTTGAAAGACTGTCTGCAATTAAAGTCCAGGTTTCAGAGGAAGTTTTGGTAATCATCTTCTGTCTAATTAGCTGGAATCATATGAAAACTTCGTGATAGCTATGGAGACGAGAGGCGTTTTACCCTCGCTTAGCGGAATAAAAATCAAATTAATTGACGAGTCGGAGAGGAGTGAAGAATTGTAATTCGGGAAACGCGGGAAATCAAGCTTTTTTTAGCGCGTACATACAGCGATAAAAATGGTGGCACCGACTACAACAAAAAATACAGCAATAACGGCAGAACAGAAACAGAGGAAAATGTTTTTTTATGCAAAAAATTCGGTTATTACGAAGTACTATGCAGAAGAAGAAATGATCGAGAAAAAATTCACCGGGAACATTCACAACGCTAGTAGCATAAGATGCAACATGTTTGAATCAAAGTTCTTGGTATATGGATAGTGGCGCAACCTCTCATACTCGTATGTGTAATCCATATTTATTTGTGTAGATACAACACAAAAAAATATTTATATTAGCTGTATTGAAGCTACAGGTATACGCAAAATGCACCTGGTGGTGTATTAAAATTGGAAAATATTTTATATGTACCTGAATTACAAGGTAATTTCATTTCAGTCGCTAGACTAGAGGAGGTTCACGATATTTTATTTCATTCATTGAAGATAAGTCTCGATTAATAACCGTATACTTTGTTAAATCAAAGTCATAGTTCGATGCGATAAGATATTAAGATGTGATAATGGGATCAAGTGTATTAATTATGCTTTAATGAATATTTTCAACAACAGGGTATCAAAAGGCAGTTGACTCCTTCCCATACACCACAACAAAATGGAGTTGCCGAGCGTGCGAACAGATCGTTGGTTGAGAATACACGATGTATGTTGGAGCACGCAGGACTAAACGATAGTTTTTGGGCAGAGGCGATTTTGACGGCTGCACATTTGCGGAATATATCAACATCCAGGTCGTTGCTTAATCAACCCCCTTTTGAAGCCTGGTATAATCGGAAACCATTAACAGATATCTTGCACTCACTTAACAAGTTTGCACAATGTTTTACTAGCCCACATGTTGAACACGAATCGGCTATCAAACATGTTCTCCGGTACATGGCTGGCACAACGAAAATTAACTACACTACGTGAAAACTTGGGAACCTATACAATATTTTGCTGATGCTGATTGGGGCAACGATGTGTTCTACCGAAAATCTTACACCGGCTATGCGTTTGCTTTTGGAGAATGTGTGTTTTCATGGGAATCAAAGAAGCAACCAACTGTTGCTCTGAGTAGAACTGCGGTAGAATTTGTTGCATTTTCAACAGCGACTAAAGAAGCAACATATTTAAGAACATTGCTGAGAGCAATGGGTTTTTATATGTCGGAACCGATTACAATCGATAGCTATAATTTGAGCGTGTGTTACTCAATACTGTGTTCTGTGAATTGGCAACCCACAATCAGGTCCCAAGCCATTGGATTCTGCTTACTGAACGACCTTTGTCAATTGTTTTGATGGAGGGAATGTATAGTATCTTGGGGCAAGTAGGCCGAGACTATCATTGCCTCGACCATGTTCCTTCCCTTTTTGTACTAATATTTTTCCCGCAACGAGATCTTGACACATAATTGTCTAAGAACCATGCAATATAATACACCCACTCAGCGTATCATTCGCTTCACACTGAAGGACATTTCCCTAATTTATTTACAAATACATTTATAACATACTCATGGTTCTTAAATTTATATATGGGAACAGGTATGCATATGAGCATGCCTACTGCACAGTAAAGCAGTCAAGATTTTCTATGTTGCAATTTTAGTTCCGTAAATATAATCTGTCATACAATGAATATTTTTGACAGAAATTAATTTTTCAGCTTATCTCCTTCTTTATCATGAACACTAAAAATTATATGTCCTAGATGCAGATGGGCACGCTATTCGTACCTTGAGCTTAGAACTTTCAGCTATCCCAGGTCTGCTAATGGGAATGAAGGAACTACGGCTCAGTGTTTAGTTTCACAGTTACTTTTGTTGCTAAGTCAGCGGTGTTAAGTTTAAATGACACTCACTGCCATTGTGTTACATCAGAATGTTCAAGAAATTCTCCTAAACATCACTATCTGTTGGAATCTTCTCCATGCGTAATATTTCAACACTGTTTTGGAATCCCAAGAAAATAATTTTGGATATTATTGATACTGGAATAGTGTTTTCTATTTTGGCCGAGAATCGCACCCCGACCACCGCCGCCTGAACCTTCAGTTTTGGAATCTAGAATTTTGCAACTGTGACATTTTGATTTTGGAGGTGCAATGTGATTTAAATATAATTCATTGAAGGTTGTTTTGTCATAAAAAAGTCAAATCAGGTCAGAAGTTGTCATTCAGCGGACTTTGAAGGTTTCTTCTTGATTATTCAGTTTCTTAATATGTTTAATTTACTTTCAAGTTGTAGTAGTTGAGATTCCAGGGATTTATTGAAAAACTCTTGACTAGTTGTGCAAGTATTTGTGACGGCAGATTGGTTTCATTTATCTTTATATTTATTTTAAGAATATCTGCAAATGTTTCTTTTTTTTGCTGTGAAGCGGGTTTTGATTTATTTTCACTTCTTACCAACGTTAATTCGTTAGCTTTAGAATTTTCTGTTGCCTCTGTTGTTGGATGACTGTTGCTTCTACGATCTAGCAGTTATATTCTTATTTCGAAGACCAATTATAGTTGGCCGGTGCTACTTGTCGGTTCCTGGTTTCGCTTGGGTACATGCGCTCAACCCGTGGTTGTATCTCATGGCGTATTGGTGGTGGTCGCGGTGGTGGTGGTCGTGGTGGTGAAGCTCGTGACGTTTCGCTGTCACCACGTATGCCCTCGAGGTCTTCCGCCATTTCCACCAGTTCTTCCAGCGTATCGAAATCCTTTCGCCGGACATACCACTGGTATTCCTCCAGGCTGTTGCGAAAGATTCGTTCTAATTTCTGGGCCTCCGTGTATCCTGCGTGACGCATCAGGTTTTGAAGTTCTACCACGTACTGTTTGAAGTGTTCACGTGGGTTTTGCCGTCGTTGGCGAATTTCATCCTCCAGCTTTTCGAAGTACCTGGTGGGTAGGAAAAACTTCAAGAAGTCCTTTTTGAATAGCACCCAATCGACTCATGCTCGGTTGTTGTTTCTATACCAGAGCAGAGCACGTTCCTTTAGGAGTTCTGGCATAGTTCGAGGCAGCATGTGCTTGTTTAGTCCATAGACTTCCGATAATTCTTCCACTCGCTCTATGAAAGCTATCGGGTCATGCCCTCCATCATATTTCAAGGACCATTTCGTAGCATGATCGATGACGGCTGAGTAGATGGCAATCCCGCTTCGCGAGACTTCGGGGACTACTGGCTGGAACGTGGTGCCAGATATACCCGCTGCTTTCTTCGTGGCTGTCGATGCTCCGGGGCTTATAGGTCGCTCTGCGCTGGGGCTACCTCTCAAGTGTGGACTGGGTCCTGGCGACAAACTCCTCGTGAGTCGGGCCTGTAGCTCTGCCAGCCGAACCTCCTGGTCTAGAGTCATCTCTGTGTCGGTGATGAACTGCGCAAGCCTCTTTCATAGCTCTTCCACAGTGCCCGTGGCCTCTAGGCCAAACTCGACACAACAGACTACCAGTTGGTCTTTTCGCACGGTGTACACTCAACTCGTCTTTCCCATCCTGTGTCAGACTCTGGTGATGGGGCGTGAGTTGGATAATATAGCTTTGTTGTATTTACTCTCTTTATTCTGAGAGTCCCTGCTCGGGCGCCACTGTAACGACTCGTTTTCGCCGGGGTAAGCTCGCCGGATTGCCAGGAGTCGTTTACATAAAATTTTGAAAGTATTCAAAGCTTGTTTACGTGGATTTAATTATTTTATTTATTTATTAATTTAAAAAAAAGGCTTAAATACTTGATACAATTATTTTTCCTAAACTTAAATACGGACACAGTTGAACTCTATGTCCCCCTAGCTTCTGTAGCGTTTGTCAGTGTGGGTTTCTAGCAGAGAATCGATTATAAACCATAATCTCCTCTAGATTCCCCTAGCTTCTGTTGCGTTTGTCAGTGTGGGTTTCTAGCAGAGAATCGATTATAAACCATAATCTCCTCTAGATTCCCCTAGCTTCTGTTGCGTTTGTCAGTGTGGTATAACTCTGTTTAGTACGATGCGTCTGGTCTGCCTGATGTCGAAAGAAAGAAGAGTCTTGTCTGCCTGATACCGAAATAAAGAAAGAGCGTCTTGCCTGCCTGATGCCGGAAGAAAGAAAGAGGCTGGGTTGCCAGTTGCTCCTGCTTTTATGCTCCAGGTTTAGTGTAGATCATCCAATAGTTGTTGTTGTGCGGGAACTGTAGTTTGTTGTGGCATGTTGCTACGGTTTCCCGCATTATTCTTCTTGTTTGAATTTGACCTTGGGCCACCTTCAGCACATTGTTGTTGTTTTCTCGCTGTTGTTCTTGTAAGTTTTTGCCCTTGCGCCACCTTCAATGTTGTGTTGTTGTTGTGATGATTTACCTTGTTGTTGTTCCTTGTGTAATTTGTTGTTGTTGCTATTTGTCCTTCGGCCACCTTCAGCACTTTGTTGATATTTTATATCGATGGCATAAAATAATTAAAAATATTAAATATTGGATATTTAATTCTGCTTCTCCTCTTTATGCTTTGTCCGGCCTGTTGGTGTGCTTAGCGATCGGACTGTCGTGTTCCACCTTGTGCTTGGCCTTCGTTTTTGGGTGTTGTTAGTGGGTTATTTTCCGAACTAATGCAGTCGGCAACTTCTGTCGCGATCTCTTGTAAATTTTTAACATTGCGTTAGGCACTATTGTTGTAAATTCATATCAGTGCGTTGGGCACTGTTGTTGTGAATTCATATCAGTGCGTTGGGCACTATGGTTGTACATTCATATTAATTTAACTGTGTTCAGCCGGTTGCACAATTGTTTGTGTGATATTCTCCTGTGTTATCTTGCGTTGTTGACTTCTTGCATGGTTTTAGTCGCTTATCACAGGGTTCCACTGTCTGACTTAATTGTGGCTGTGTCTTCTGTCCTCCCAACGCAGAGTATAACACTTGTTGTTGGTAGCATTACTATGGTGGGAGGTGTCTTAGACTCACTTGTATGATGGCTGCTGCACTAAATATGATGGCGGTTGTGTGTGTGGTTTTTGCAATGAAAGTGGGAGGTGCCAAAGTCTTAGGACTATTAACGTATATATTTTAGGGTTGGTTGTTTAAGCACTTGGCCCCTATTTTAAATATACACATTTGGGGGCGTTATGGCAAAATTAAATATGTAGGGGCAAATTTACGCCTAAAATTTGCTCCTGACAATATATATATATATTTATATATAAAATTTACTCGTATATATAAGAGCTGTGATCAAAAAATAACCGTTATTTTCATCTTTTCGTGTTTTGGTGTGCTCTTCGATTTTGCACTATTCGAAAAAAATGGATCAAAGAAACTGTGTTCAGTTTTGGGTAAAAAATGAAATTAAATGCGCAAGGACATTTGAAATGTTGACTGTGGCCTTTGGCGAGTCTACTATGAGCAGAACACAAGTTCAATTGTAGTATAACCGGTTTAAGTAAGGCCGAAAAGATGTCCCGAGCACGTCAACAACCGATGAAAACATTGACGCAGTCAAGAAAATGATTTTGGATAATCGTCGAATCACTATCAGAGAGGTTGCTGATGACGTTGGCATATCGTTCGGCTCATGCCAAGCAATTTTTACGGATGTTTTAGGCATGAAACGTGCGGCAGCGAAGATTGTTCCAAACTTGCTAAATTTTGAGCAAAAACAACGTCGCATGGACATCGCTCAGGAGCTGTTTTTGGCCAAAAACAAAACCGTTATCATGCCTCAACCACCGAATTCACCGGACTTGGCTCCCGCTGACTATTTCCTCTTTCCAAAACTGAAGACACTGATGAAAGGAAAGTGTTTTGCTACGATTGAGGAGATAAAAGAAAAATCGAAATAGGAGCTGTTGGCGATACCAAAAAAAGCGTTTCGAGGATTGGAAAAAAACTCTGGCATAAGTGTGTTATATCTGAGGGGAATTACTTTGAAGGGGACAAGATAGTTGTTGATGAATAAATAAATACTTTATTTTTTGATCACACCTCGTATATATATATATATATATATATATATATATATATATATATATATATATATATATATATATATATATATATATTGATTTTGTTTTTTTAAATACGAATGCCTTCAACTCAGCAAGTTTATTGCAAACACCATCAAAGTTTGTTGCATTATCGCAAAGTATGTCTGTTGGAAGACCTCTTCGTCCGATCATACTTTTGAGCAATGCCAAAAATGCATCTGTTGTTAAGTCTGAGACGACCTCAATGTGCACTGCCTTAGTCGCGAGGCACACAAATGTATGTTTTGTAGGGCGCCTTGCCTCTGATCCGTAAATATATGTTGACAGGTCCACAAAAATCGACGCCGCAGCGGGCGAATGGTCGCGATGCTGTTAGACGTTCCACTAGCAGGTTTCCCATCATATGTTGCAGCAGCCTTGCCTTGTATCGAACGCAGTGGATGCAGGATCTGACAATGCACCTTGCTATGTCGCGCGCATTCACAATCCAGAACTGAAGGCGAATCAATGTTACCAGTGCTTTAGGTCCTGCGTGATACTTTTTGACGTGTAAGTGCTGAACGTATCGCTGGAGGAAGCTGCATTTGCTGGGAAGCAGGATTGGGTGCTTTCGGCTTTCTGGTAGATCTGCTAACTCGAGTCGTCCGCCCACCTTCACCAATTCGAATCCTTCCGTGGAACCCAAGAAAGGATTAAGGTAACGCAGAGTGCCATTTGTCGTTGACTCTCTCTGAAGTAAACGAATGTCTCCAGCGAAGTATTGTTGCTGCACGTTCCAAACGATGCACAGCAATGCGTGATGCAATTCCTCGGGCACGAGGGGTTCATCAAAGGTATTCGTTTGTTGCTTGCGTAGCCTCTTGTAGAAACGAAAAATCCAGGCAACTAATCGTATTCCACGTACATAGGAACTGCATCTGTCGATAATTTCAAGGATATAGTTCGGTTTTGTCATTACCTTGAATACCGATTTTCTCATCTCTGAGTTCACTACTTCCATGTCGATGTGTTCGCTCTTTTGTTTAGGCCACTTGCTCGTGCGTTCGTACAGAAACGGGGGCCCAATGTGCCAAATCGAATTCGCCAGCTCCGCAGCTGTACTTCCTCGTTAAACGATGTCAGCTGGATTGTTGTTAGTTGGTACATGTCTCCAGTGAGCAGCCGCAGTTAGATCTTGAATCTCCGACACTCTGTTGCCAACAAAAGTATATAGCGTAGCGGAATGCAACTTGAGCCAGTGAAGTACAATCTGCGAATCTGTCCAAAGATATACATCGAAATTGTAATTAGAAAAAAGAGATTTTATTTTTGCAAAAAGTCGAGCAAGAAAAAGTGCGCCGCAGAGCTCCAGCTTTGGCAATGATTGCTTTTTGATAGGCGCGACTGTCGACTTTGCAGTAAAAAGATTAACAGGAATAACTCCAGTATTATCTACAGTACGCGTATAAATTCCGCAACCATAAGCACGAATCGATGAATCGCAGAATCCATGAAGCTGACGGGATTTTAAATTTGCTGATAGGCAATAGCGGGGAATTTTTATTGATGAAAGCTGTGATAAACTGGCGACGAAGTTTAGCCAAGCGAACTGAACATTCTGAGGAACAGATTCATCCCAGTTGAGGTTTAGCAGCCATAGTTCCTGAAGAAGGATTTTAGAGGTGATGATAATTGGTGCCAAGAGACCAAATGGATCGAACAATGAGGATGCAATTGAGAGGATAGTTCTTTTCGTTACTCGTCCGTTGAGGGCTTGCCTAGGTTCAAAAGAAAATAAAAATAAATCGTGAGTTTGATCCCATTTTATACCAAGTGTACTTGTAACAGACGTGTCGATGTTTAAGTTTTCTACGAAATCTTCACTTCTAAATTGGTGATGGTTGGAATGCCATTTTGCCAAATCAAGTCCGCCCAATTTTAAAAGAGCTGTTACCTCATTTTTTATGCGTGATAACTCCGCAAGCGTGTCAGCTCCGCTCAACAAATCGTCAACTTAAAATGATGACCTTACAACATTTGAACCAACTTCAAACTGTGCTGCGTGTTGTTCGGCGAGATATACCAGGTTCGAACGGCGAATTACGGTGCAGCTGCCATTCCATACATGACTGTGTTAAGTTTTAATGTTTTCATGAGGTGACCTTCTCCATAAAATATATTGGAACCTTCGATCTTCTGGACTCACTAGCACTTGTCGGTACACTTTAACGATGTCCGCAGTAAGCGCAAACCGATTTAGGCGAAAACGCAGAAGTAGGATTACGAGCTCGATTTGCAATGTAGGTCCCACCATTTGTATGTCGTTGAGTGACTTCTGGGTTGTGGTTCTGCATGATGCGTCGAAAACGACCCTCAATTTCGTCGATGTGCTGTTTGGCTTCAAGACGCAGTGGTGTGGAATATAATAGTGTGGCTCGTTCCATTCGGGAGTTTGAACTACGCTCATGTGACCCAGACTTTCATATTCCTCCATGAATTCGACGTATTGCGTCTTGAGCTCTGGAGACCGTGACAACCGCCGTTCCAACGAGTGTGTTAGTGTATACTTGTAGGCGTTCGCAACTGTGTTGTTCACGGGTCCACGCGTCTGCCGTTGTCGACACTTCTTCAAGCTCCCACAATCGTTCCAATTTGGATTCTATGGACTGATCGCATTTTAGGAGACATGTAGTGGTGGAGAGCTTCGTAGTGTTCGCTTGATAGCGACCTGAAATAACCCAACCTAACAATGTTTTCTGTTACATTGGCAAATTATGTCCGAGTTTGATTTGGCCGACCGCGAGAAGACTGAAAAAACTCTCTGTTCCCAGCAGCAAATCGATTTTCTTTGATTTTTTAAATTGACTATCTGCCAGTACAATATTCTGTGGGATGTTCCAAGATGAAACATCTATGTCTGGATCCGGTTGGTATGCGATATGCGATGTAACACAAAATGGAAGCGGTAACTCAAACTTAGTTGCTTGCGATTTTATATTAGTATTAGTCATAAATTTAATATTTGTTGCTGACTTACCAATACTTTGAATTTGAATGTTGTGCTTGCTTCGTGGTAACAACAATTTCTGTGAGAACTCATCCGTCATGCGATTCACTTGTGAGCAAGAGTCCAACAATGCTCTTCCCAACCGGTATCCACCAGATGCATCCCGAACTAAGACCATAGCAGTCGCATGAATTATTTGATCCAACGACGAATTGTTTGTGTGGGTGTGTACAGCAGCTTCCCTCGAGGTTGAAGGCAGCATTGAAGTCGACGAATTTGGCGCAGATCCACGATGCAGCAAGCTATGATGTTGTTGAGAGCAAACCCTGCACTTATGCCACGATGAGCAGTTGGAGAGTTGATGCCCCTTCGACAAGCAGTTGATGCAAAGGCCTTGTCTTTTCGCATGGTCAAAACGTTGAGCCACAGTGAGGGCCTTGAAGCGATCGCAGTTAAAAATCTTGTGGTTGCCACTTTAACACATTAAACACGTAGAATTAGAGCAAACAAACGAATATCCTTTTTGTTGGTTCCTTGATTTATGAGCCTTGTTTTCAGCTTGATGTACTCGCGTTAAAGTATGACTATGTTCGATTGAATCCAAATATTGGCAGTGTCTCTCTAGAATCTTTGAGCAGTCATCCCAAGTCGGTAACGTTTTGAAATCCAACGACTCCTTCCATTCGCGATTTGTCTCCTCATCAGCTTTCTGCAGTACAAGGTAAATCAACATAGCTTGAGAAATTTGGTTGTCAGTTCCCAATGACAGTAATGATCCGTAGATAGCAGACGCCTTATCAACAAGACTTCTTAACTGCGCACCGCTGGACTTGGAGACTGACGATAGTTCAAAAAGCGTCGAAATATTCTCCAAGAATATTAGTGTAGGGTTGTCATATCTACCTCTAAGTCTTTCCATTTTTTTCATTTGTGACTTGGAAGGCATCAATGGTTTCAAGAGCCGGTCCCTGGAGTCAATTGCGTAAATGGTTGAACTTTTCGATATTTGACAAGTTAAATTCCCGATCGATTATTTGCTTGAACGACGTCATGAAATTATGGTACTCAGAATATTTTCCATCGAACGAAGGAAGTTTGAGTTTAGGTAATTTTGAACTAGATTGCATGATGCAATTAGTATCTGACAAAGTAGAATTGTGATTTTCAGCTAGCTGCGATTGAATGGCAAGCTTCGCTGTAATGTACAATTCCTCCAAGTCAGCACGACCACCATCTTCACAGTCTTGTTTTTCAATTTCCGTTTGTGTTGATAGGACTTGCTTGAAGTACGACTCAAGGATACCCAATCTGCATCGATATTCAGGCACGGACAGCAACTTACCACCTGGTCGCAGGCTAGCTTCCACAATGTTCTTTATGCGCGTAATATTTTTTTTGGTATTTGCGCGTTGTTGTTTTAATTCCTCCAAAGTCATTGTAAACTCAAAAAAGGTATAAATTTAGTTAAAAGGTATATTTAATATTTGATAACTAACTGGACCAAGTGTAGCGTAACCAGCAACGGATTAAACAAAATGAAACCGTATTCGACGAAAGCGTTATACAGTAGCGGCACCCAAATATGTATGTAACGTAGGAATACCGTACTCACAAACTGTGTAACCAATGTACCTGTTAACGATGCGACGAACGAGAGCAACGACAAATAGCAAAAAACCCTTACAAAATGTTTGTTGGGTTACGATGATCTAGCGCAGCGAGATGGGCAGCGCAACAGAATTAAGCACAATAGCGAAAACGGAGCGTAGTCAGGCAGCGGCAGCAGAGCGTAGGTCAGAGTACGAAAATACGAAAACAGCGAAACTGACAGAATGCAGTAGGCGATAGCGGCACAACAGCGGTAACGCAGCGACGTAGCAAGATAGCGGCAGCTGCTAATAATCACAGAGGTAGCAAAGCAGCGGTGATGAACAAAAAAAAAACGGTGTTTTTTGGACTTCCAAATAACGGCTGTATTAATAAAATATCTTAAATTATGCTCCGGAGTCTAACGTTGACCACCACTTGCGTGCGCGACACGAACAACAAACCTTTATTTTAAGAAATTAAAATTTATCTAAAAGCACTAGTCCCTGCTCGTAGGATTGGGAGAGTTTTCCTCAACCACGAAAATTATAAGAAACTAGCGAATGTAAGTACGTTGGGCTGTGCCCTTAAAAAAAAATTCGAGCTGGTCAACGGTTAGACTAATTTATTTTACATATTAATGACAGTGCATGATAAGAACACCTATACATGTATGAGTTAATAGATATGCAGCTGCTCTCACGCGATGGTAAGTGCAGCGACTCCCAATCTGTGACCCGACATCCCGGGCCCGTTGAAGGACTCTTCAAGCAGGTAAAATCGCAATTTTGCGTATGGGGCGCCGAATGACTCCTCTTGAAGGGCGTATATCCCCCACTAGAACGCGTTTGTCCTTTCCTGGGATGGCATTGACGACACGTCCCATTTGCCACCGTTGCGGTGGTATGTTGTCCTCATGAACGATGACCATTTCATCTTTGGCAACATTTGGGCGATCAACAAACCATTTTGTGCGCATTTGCAGTTCGCTGAGGTATTCGTGTGACCAATGGTTCCAAAACCTTTGCTTGATGGCCGTAATTTTAGCCCATTTTTCGGCATGGCTACTATCGGTAGGCACCGTTCGCTCCGTTAGACCCTTCAGAGCGCCTCCAATGATGAAGTGACCAGGAGTTAATGCCTCGTAGTCGCTGGGGTCTGATGAAAGTGGTGCTATCGGACGAGAATTAAGCACGGCTTCGATTTCGACCAAGACAGTCGACAGCTCCTCATATGTTAGCCTGGAATTCATCACGCTGCGATTCAGATGGCCCTTAGCAGATTTACCACCAAAATGAGGTGATCTGGGGGGAATGAAATGAAAGTTAACAAATTCATTAGCGCAATAGTTACTAATAATGTCTTGATTTTGTTTTTTAAATACGAATGCCTTCAACTCAGCAAGTTTATTAGAAAGACTGCTTAGTTTCTATGTAGTGTACCAAGTGTAGTTTATTCTAAATATCAAGTATTTTTATACTTTAAATGTGCTGTGTAAGCTTATATTTATCTAGGTGTACTATAAGCTTATATCAATAAGTATACGTTCTAAATATATTGTATCTACAAAGTTTGTTTACCTTATGTTTAAATATATACTCTAAATACATTGTGTGTGTGTGCTTACAGAGTTTGTTTACCTTATGTCTATGTAATAATGAAATATATATTCTAAATACATTGTGTGTGTGTGCTTACAGAGTTTGCTTACCTTATGTCTATGTAATAATGAAATATATATTCTAAATACATTGTGTGTGTGTGTGCTTAAATGTGGTCATTGATATCGTCGCTGCCTGCTGCTTGCAGTTATACAGTCGTTGCATTTTTGGAGCTGTTGAACCTACTAGTATATTATGTGGTTGGGTTGCTCGGTTATTTATGCTGCTGTTGCAATTCTGGAATCGTTGAACTTCTTAGTGATTATGTGGTTGGATTTTAGGTGATTTAGGTGGTGGTGGTGATGAGGGTGTAGTGATCGTTGACACTATAGATGGGAACGTAACTCCTCCCCCCTTAGAGTAGAGCGAAGGCCAGAGAGAGTACTCGATGGCTGAGGCGATCGTAGGTAATGGTTCCGGTATGTATTTGATTGTGGTTGTTTTGTATATTCCTAGAATGAGAGCGATTAGTAATATGGTTCCCAAAACAGTTAATGCAGTGGTTGTGAAAGTGGCTCTAATGTTGCTTTCGTATTGTAGTACTGCTATGGATGTGTTGTGTTTAAAGTTGAATTCTTGTAGTTTTGGTAGGCTTATTGATGATGAGATTGATAAGGTTTGGACTGCTAACTTTGGTGGAAGTATTAGTTGGACTTCATCCCAGAATATTTCATGAGTGTCTGTATAGATGATGCCATTTATGTCCACTGTGCAATGATTGTATGTAACCATTATGGTGCCTTCTACTGGTATGTTGCTTGAGTTACTGCAATTATACTTAATTAGTGTTTGAGGTATATTAATTAATAATATGAGATTCTCTCTAGGTTGATATATTGTGGGTGTCATTTCTATGTCGTCTAAATGACAGCTAGGTGTTTTGTTGTTAAATATTGCGCCAATGCAGGTTGAGTCTTCATTCGCGATTTCGTTGTTTGGGCTTTTACAATAATAAGTGTTTTCTATTGATTTGCATGCTTCGTCGAAGAACTGAATTTTCTTATCATTATATGTTACATATGGTTTGGTTATTATTTGTTTTGTGTTATTTATAGGTAGTGGAATGATATTATAAGATTTACAATCATAGTTTTCGATTTGGGGTATTTTAACATTAAAAATTATATTTGAATTATTGTAATAAGCTTGTAAGTCTAGTATATTGTACATGTGTTCATCAGATACTATGTTAATGTTTTCTTCCGTTAACAACTTCCGTATTTCTTTAATTTCTTCTTGGTTCAAAATCAAGTTGGAAATTATGTTTAATTTGGCTAAAATAAGTGCTTGTGAAATGTCTTTAAGGTGGTTATTGAGGGTGTCTATATTGAAGTTAATTTGGTTTATATATTGAATTTCTTGTATAATAGTGTCTTCTTTGTGTATTGTGTTTGACAGTTCTTCTAAGTAGGAAATTATATGGTATTGTTCAAGGTTAATGTGGTTTGTTATATTTTTCATTCTATTTAACATTTGGTTATTTAATAGGTGTTGTTGTATTGCAAAGTTGTTTGTAGTTTATTGGTCTGTTTGTAATTTTGTTATTTCTTCATTAAGGTTGTTGGCATCATTTGCGTCCATATTCCCTGTAATAAATTTAATTACTGTGCCTAGTCCGTTTATTAGTCCGCGTTTATGTCTTTTGGTGGGTAATAATGAGAATAGTGTTTTGCTGAGGTCATTGAATTTTTGGTTTGATATTTTTAATAAAGTTTTCAGGGATGTATGAGATTCAAATTCTTCTAAAACTTGTGAAATTTTTGTAGATTATTTTCATATTCTGTTAGGTTGATGATATGTAATAGGTTAAAATAGTTGTGGATTATTTTGCATGGTCCGAGTTTAATTTGGATTAAATTTTCGTAAGTTTCTAGTTTTTGTATGTGTATGGATTGTGTAGTCACGACGTGTAATCTGAAATTTGCTATTATTTAAAAATTGTTTATTGTGAATTTTGTTTTTATTTTAATTGTTTTTATTGTGTTATTATTTACATATTATTTTTTTTATTAGGTGAGTTCGTACAATTTCCGTTTATTTTCTACCTGTGATATTTTCTCACAACATGGTGTTTTTTTACGTGAAATATTGTGATATGCCCTCACAATTTTTGATACACGACTCACTTTCATTAAATTATAAGGAAATTAGTTTTTCCTCTCCCTATTTTATTAAATAATGTAGATAGTTTTGTTTTCTTTTGTATTTATATTTATATGATGAATCGATGAAGGGAAAAAAAATAATTTGTTTTATGTGACATGGAAATCTGGCTTTTTAAGGCACTAGGTTTCATGTTTAAATTGGTTATACTGGAGTGCTCATATTCAGTGAGATCGCAGTGTGTTTTCTTACTGGAGTTCTCATATTCAGTGAGATCGCAGTGTGATATTTTGTTTGTTTATATTCATCGTTTTAGATTTGTGGTGAAGGAAAATAATTAGTTTTATGTGACATAGAAATCTGGCTTTTTAAGGCAATAGATTTCATGTTTAAATTTGTTATACTGGAGTGCTCATATTCAGTGAGATCGCAGTGTGTTTTGTTATTGGAGTGCTAATATTCAGTGAGATCGCAGTGTGATTTTTTATGAGTTTATTTCCTCCCTTTCTTTTTTCTTTTTTTTTCTTTTCCTTTTTGATTATTTATTTTCTTTCTTTTTTTATTTCATTTTTTGTTGTTTTCTTAATTTACTCTTATGGATTTTTTTATTGTTTTTAGTGATTATAGTTACTCTATTATTTTTTGAAACTTTGTGTTGGTGTTATTTTGTTTCTCCTAACTTCTTTTCTAAAGATTGTTTCATTTTCTTCCCTATCTTCTTGGGTATCTCTTGATACATTTAAATTGTTGATTTTGGTATTAGTTTGTATATTACGCAAGATTGCCTTGCGTTTTAAACTTATTTATAGTCTGGATTTGGATGTAATTGATTATTCAAAAATGTTAAGTATTCGCAGCTGCATTCTGTCCTGGAGAGACATGTTAAATCTTTATATGACTGAATCCGTTGGTCATACAACGACCTTTTTCCGGGATATAGATTTTGAGACTGTTCGTGATTACGTGGAGATGCGAGTAGTGGATTTCGCAAGAGGAGAACCGTTTGAATTGACGGTATTCTACTATTGACTCATCTAGAGGATCATGACTGGAGCTTCTGGAATGAATACGATACTGTATGGAGGGTGCTGGCGTCCATGCCCATGGCGGGACCCACTGCAGAAAGCGAGATGTGGTTGGGGCGAATGCTTCTCCTACTGCATCGAGTATCTCTATATAGAGATTTGGCTATAGCTGAATTGCCGGTGCCGTTTGTACGGCTTTACTACGATAAGTAGTAAACATATATATAAATAAAAGAATAAGCAAAAATTGTCTGTTTTTATCTTTTGTTTTTATGTTTTGTTTTTATGTTTTGTTTTTGAATTTCTAACTTAGGTGGTTTTCTATCATATTCACATTTTTTGCAAGCGCTTATAACTTTGGTTATTTTGTGTTTCATGTTAGGGAAATAGAATTTGCGTTTCAGGTGGAATAGAGTTTCGTGAATTCCCTTATGGTTGAAACGTTCATGGTGGCACAGATTTCGTGTTCCTGCTCGTCTTCTATTCTTATGTCTTTTAGTACATCTATATACGTATTAGGCGAAATTTTTTACTGTCAGAGAAGTATTTTGAAAAGGTTGACTGTACAATATGGAAAATGCTGTCAGTTGTATGAATGGCAGTAAGTTTATTTGGGGCAATGAAAGTTTTTAAGATGTTAACCATTGTATTTTCATTGAAGGTATTTCTTCGTATTGTTCTCCTTTGCTTGTTTTTAAATATAGTTTCCGTAGTTAATGGTGATCCTTTGTCACTTTGTTCTAATATGATCTGTAAGTTGAAATCGTTTAAAGGTCTTTTTGAGATAGGTATACCATCGTTAAAATTTTCGTCACTGCTGTGAATGGTGGTGGTAGTTGTTTCATTTATGTTTAGTTCAAAATTTTCGACTTCAGTGGGACTGCTATTTTTAATACGGTTGCTGAATGAACTAGATGCACCTGTGCCTATTAAAATCCGAAGTGGTCTACCATATGGGGATGAGATATCTATGGAAGAGTGTTTCCATGTTTATTTATTTCGTTTATTGGTTGTTGTGTTTCCATAATGTTGATGTCTTCTACCTTGTTGTTTTGGTGTCTGTTGAAGTGACTTTGTGTTGACTGATAGGCAGTAAAGTTCTGTCTTGTATTCTGTCTTGGTTGATATTGCCTATTAAACATTGGTTGGGATACTTGAAATCTTTGCATTTGATATTGAGGATTTTGGTTTTGCCTGAATTGTGGTTCGGGGTAAGGGTAGTTATTATATCCGTAGGGTGTGTTTGGTGAAAATTATCGTTCTTTTTTATAGAAAGTTAGAGCAGTACATATGTCTGTTGGGCGCATTGCTCTGATAATTCCACCTAAAGGTTCTCTTAAACCTGATAAAAAAAACGTATAGACACATGTCTTCAAATAATTCTTTCTTTGAACTTTGTATGACTTAGTTAGTTTCTTTCATACGTATATTACTTATTAATGTGGATTGGATGTCTAGAATTTCGTCATAGAATTGCTCAACTGTTTTGTAATATTGTTTGATGTTGTGTAATTCCCTAATTAATGTACTTTCGTATCTCTTGTCAGTATATAGGTCCATCAGAGTTTTCTTAATGTCATCCCAAACAAGATTGGCTAAATGTGAGTTTAAGGCTTCATTTGCTGGTCCTGTTATCTTATTTCTTATTGCTCTAAGCAATACCTGTCCGTAAGGAGTGTTGTCCGTGTTTCTGATCAAAAGTAAAATTTCTTCTACATTTTTTTTAAAGTCTGGTAGAAATTTTTTGTTTCCGTCAAAAGTGTGTAAGTCTTTAATTACGTCTGGGATTCTTAGGCTGTTAAATATTTCTGTTGGGTTACCCATTTGTGGAATGTTATTTGTATTTGTGTCTTTTATTTGATTAAGTATTCGTTTGGAAGCCCTACGTTTATTGGTATAAACTGTGTCTTCTGGTATACTTGGAAGTGTTATTGGATTGTTGTTAGTGATTGGACTTGAAGCTTTTCGTTTGAAGTTTCCTAACATTACTTTTATATGTATATATATATAAATATGTTTATTATTTTTTTTATAAATAATTCAGTTCTTGACTTACATGCAATATATTGTAGCCCAAAATGTAGTAATCATATCGTGAGTTTTTATTCTTACTTCTGGTAAATGTTGTCGTGTTGTCTCTGCTTTATGTTGCCGTGTTGTCTCTGCGTTATGTTGCTGTGAGATGTTGCTGTGTTGATGTTTATGTTTAATGTTGCTGTATTAATGTTGATGTATTTCTGCTTAATGTTGCTGTCGAATGTTGCTGTATTTCTGCTTAATGTTGCTGTGAAATGTTGTTGTATTTCTGCTTAATGTTGCAATGAAATGTTGTTGTATTTCTGCTTAATAACTATGTTTTTCCGCTTAAAAACTATGTTGCTCGTCCACTGACTACAAGGAGTCAAAACTCGCCGGTTTGTTAAATTTGTGGAGGCTGACACTGATGTGCTCTCAGTATTAGAGTTTCGCTAGTGATATTCCGTCACTGCTGTCTCTGTTCCAACTCGTAGAAACCGTTAGTCAGGACTACCGACTGCGCTAGTTACTTACTTAGCCTGGCACTACACACAAAAATAATATTAGATCCTCAACCGGAAATTGTATGCGGCGTCCAAAAGGTGCCGGTCTATTCAATTCAGGAAGGTCATTAATTTATTTAAGTTGAACTAAAATGTTAGATCCTCAACTTGAAAGGATATAGGGCGTCCAAAGGATGCCGGTCTATTTCAATTCAAGAAGGTCACTAACTATTCAAGTTGAATCAGTCAACTTATTAGGATACAGGCGTCCAAAGGATGCCGATTTATTCCTTTCAAGTAGGTTGTTAACTTGTTCGAGCTGAACTGAGTTCTATCAAATTTCAAGGTGTAAGGCGTCCAAAGGATGCCGATCTACTCCAAGATAAAGGAAAGACTGCTTAGCTTCAGTGTAGTGTACCAAGTGTAGTTTATTCTAAATATCAAATATTTTTATACTTTAAATGTGCTGTGTAAGCTTATATCTAGGTGTACTATAAGCTTATATCAATAAGTATACGTTCTAAATATATTAAGTATATGTATCTACAAAGTTTGTTTACCTTATGTTTAAATATATACTCTAAATACATTGTGTGTGCGTGCTTACAGAGTTTGTTTACCTTATGTCCATGTAATAATGAAATATATATTCTAAATACATTGTGTGTGTGTGCTTAAATGTGGTCATTGATATCGTCGCTGCCTGCTGCTTGCAGTTATGCAGTCGTTGCATTTTTGGAGCTGTTGAACCTGCTAGTATATTATGTGGTTGGGATGCTCGGTTATTTATGCAGCTGTTGCAATTCTGGAATCGTTGAGCTTCTTAGTGATTATGTGGTTGGGTTTTAGGTGGTTTAGGTGGTGGTGGTGATGAGGGTGTAGTGATCGTTGACACTATAGGTGGGAACGTAACTCGCGCATTCACAATCCAGAACTGAAAGGCGAATCAATGTTACCAGTGCTTTAGGTCCTGCGTGATAGTTTTTGACGTGTAAGTGCTGAACGTATCGCTGAAGGAAGCTGCATTTGCTGGGAAGCAGGATTGGGTGCTTTCGGCTTTCTGGTAGATCTGCTAACTCGAGTCGTCCGCCCACCTTCAACAATTCGAATCCTTCCGTGGAATCCAAGAAAGGATTAAGGTAACGCAGAGTGCCATTTGTCGTTGACTCTCTCTGAAGTAAACGAATGTCTCCAGCGAAGTATTGTTGCTGCACGTTCCAAACGATGCACAGCAATGCGTGATGCAATTCCTCGGGCACGAGGGGTTCATCAAAGGTATTCGTTTGTTGCTTGCGTAGCCTCTTGTAGAAACGAAAAATCCAGGCAACTAATCGTATTCCACGTACATAGGAACTGCATCTGTCGATAATTTCAAGGATATAGTTCGGTTTTGTCATTACCTTGAATACCGATTTTCTCATCTCTGAGTTCACTACTTCCATGTCGATGTGTTCGCTCTTTTGTTTAGGCCACTTGCTCGTGCGTTCGTACAGAAACGGGGGCCCAATGTGCCAAATCGAATTCGCCAGCTCCGCAGCTGTACTTCCTCGTTAAACGATGTCAGCTGGATTGTTGTTAGTTGGTACATGTCTCCAGTGAGCAGCCGCAGTTAGATCTTGAATCTCCGACACTCTGTTGCCAACAAAAGTATATAGCGTAGCGGAATGCAACTTGAGCCAGTGAAGTACAATCTGCGAATCTGTCCAAAGATATACATCGAAATTGTAATTAGAAAAAAGAGATTTTATTTTTGCAAAAAGTCTAGCAAGAAGAAGTGCGCCGCAGAGCTCCAGCTTTGGCAATGATTGCTTTTTGATAGGCGCGACTGTCGACTTTGCAGTAAAAAGATTAACAGGAATAACTCCAGTATTATCTACAGTACGCGTATAAATTCCGCAACCATAAGCACGAATCGATGAATCGCAGAATCCATGAAGCTGACGGGATTTTAAATTTGCTGATAGGCAATAGCGTGGAATTTTTATTGATGAAAGCTGTGATAAACTGGCGACGAAGTTTAGCCAAGCGAACTGAACATTCTGAGGAACAGATTCATCCCAGTTGAGGTTTAGCAGCCATAGTTCCTGAAGAAGGATTTTAGAGGTGATGATAATTGGTGCCAAGAGACCAAATGGATCGAACAATGAGGATGCAATTGAGAGGATAGTTCTTTTCGTTACTCGTCCGTTGAGGGCTTGCCTAGGTTCAAAAGAAAATAAAAATAAATCGTGAGTTTGATCCCATTTTATACCAAGTGTACTTGTAACAGACGTGTCGATGTTTAAGTTTTCTACGAAATCTTCACTTCTAAATTGGTGATGGTTGGAATGCCATTTTGCCAAATCAAGTCCGCCCAATTTTAAAAGAGCTGTTACCTCATTTTTTATGCGTGATAACTCCGCAAGCGTGTCAGCTCCGCTCAACAAATCGTCAACTTAAAATTACGACCTTACAACATTTGAACCAACTTCAAAGTGTGCTGCGTGTTGTTCGGCGAGATATACCAGGCTTCGAACAGCGAGATACGGTGCAGCTGCCATTCCATACGTGACTGTGTTGAGTTGGAATGTTCGAATGTTTTCATGAGGTGAACTTCTCCATAAAATATATTGGAGCCTTCGATCTTCTGGACTCACCAGCACCTGTCGGTACATTTTAACGATGTCTGCAGTAAGCGCAACCCGATATAGGCGAAAACGCAGAAGTAGGATTACGAGCTCGATTTGCAATGTAGGTCCCACCATTTGTATGTCGTTGAGTGACTTCTGGGTTGTGGTTCTGCATGATGCGTCGAAAACGACCCTCAATTTCGTCGATGTGCTGTTTGGCTTCAAGACGCAGTGGTGTGGAATATAATAGTGTGGCTCGTTCCATTCGGGAGTTTGAACTACGCTCATGTGACCCAGACTTTCATATTCCTCCATGAATTCGACGTATTGCGTCTTGAGCTCTGGAGATCGTGACAACCGCCGTTCCAACGAGTGTGTTAGTGTATACTCGTAGGCGTTCGCAACTGTGTTGTTCACGGGTCCACGCGTCTGCCGTTGTCGACACTTCTTCAAGCACCCACAATCGTTTCAAATTGGATTCTATGGACTGATCGCATTTTAGGAGACATGTAGTGGTGGAGAGCTTCGTAGTGTTCGCTCGATAGCGGCCTGCAACCTAACAATATTTTCTGTAACATTGGCAAATTATGTCCGAGTTTGATTTGGCCGACAGCAAGAAGACTGTGACCCAACAAACTCAGTATACTCTTTTTCCATTTTTAGGGATAAAAGGTATAGAAATGAATGTACATTTAAGTATACCTGAAGGTATAGTTCAATCCAAATGAATGGTTTGGTTTTAGTGATGCAGTAAATAACTCTAATGTACAACAAACGCTATTACTACAACAGCCATACAAACAAAATCATACTTATCAACCTTTTTTAAAATAAACCATAATTCACAGCACCAATAAACTACCAAATTAAATCAATTAATACGCCAATTAATAGCCAACATATTAAGGTGCTGTACTGTCTTATGGGTGTATTAGAAATGGTAAACCAATATGATAAGTCGCACCTTATCCAATAGTGAACTGTTGGAAGATAGTTACTCGCAATAGTATGGGCAACTAAATATTTCCCATATCTTTTTGGCAGAAAATAGTAGACCAAAGACCCCTTATATAGATGATGAGATGTACGGGGGAAGGGGCAAAACTAGAAACTATTAAGATAGAGAATTTTTGACAAAACGTGGGGTTCGGCTTCTTCGAAAGTGGTTTGAATTTATAAGGTAATGGTCAACCCCAGAATAGCCTAAGTCGGTGGTCCGGGGAAAAAGATTGTTTCTCACAGGGGTGAAATGTGCCCTATTCAGACTACAGAAAACTGTGTGGCTATTTGTTGTATTGGACCTTTACCATAAACTTCTGGCCCTGCTCTTTGTGCGATGCTGAACCTTCCTGCCCTAGATGTTTTTATGCATAAACTAATTTGTAGATTAAAGCACAATATGCAGTTGGGTGCGTGTTGGAATCTTGAAGATACTGTTGGCACTGACATGAGTATTGCTATCCTTTATGGGGAATGAAGTCGCGGATAAAGTAGCATATAAAGGATCTGAAACCAGCTTTTCTGCCCCGGAATCTGTTTTCCCCACATATTTTGCTACCATTTGAGCCACCATTACCTGCCTGAGGCAGAACGTCAAGGTTTCCTCTGTCACTTGGTAGGAGACACTTCAGACTTCTGGTAGAACTGATGACGGGTCATTTTGCATGTGCTATGCCTATGAAAAAAATCGGCATTGCGGACAGTACACTTAACTAGGCTTCTGGAGAGGAAGATGAGAGGGTTGACAATCTTTTGTGCGTATGCCGCGCTATCGCTATAATCAGGTTCGAGCTATTTAGCAGTGACATCCTAAGTAGCGCCGGGTGATGTGTGGAGCGAATCGAGCGAGGAATCTTTGGCTCTTCTCTTCGATACGCATTCTCAGGTAGTAGCATTAAGGAGACTGTCAAATATTTGGGCCTAGTATTAGATAGGAAATTTACCTGGAAACCCAATATTGAAGAAAGAGTTGGAAAGGCCAATATTGCTTTGTACACATGTATAAGAGCGATCGGAATCACGTGGGGGTTATCCCCACGAATTATGCACTGGCTGTACATTTCAGTGGTCAGACCTATATCGCTATATGGAATACTGGTATGGTGGCCAGCCACTCAGATACAAAGCTATTTGAAGCTTCTGAGCAAAGTCCAAAAAACGGCCTTTTTATGCATCTCTGGTGCTTTAAGGACCACGCCTACTAAAGCTTTAGAAGTAATACTCAACCTACCTACATTAGAGCTGGTAGGGATACAAGTGGCCGCCACATCGGCACTATGGCTGAAATGTGCGGCGTTATGGCATGATCGGCAGATTGGTCACTCGACTATTGTGCACACCTGGAGTAGTTTTATCCAACACATTGACCACTCTATATCTAATCTCAACTTCGATAGGCACTTACAGACACATATTGCGTCTAGAAGAGTGTCAAACACTCATGCCATGGATAAGGGGGATCTGGATTTCTACAGCGATGGATCTAAACTTGACCATAGAGTCGGTTTTGGAGTTTTCTCAAAAGACTGGGACTGGGACTGGAACTTTCTTTGCGTCTCCCCGAACACCGCAGTGTTTATCAAGCAGAGGTCCTAGCTATAAAGGAGGTAGCCGTCTACTTAAATAGACATGTAAAAAAGAATATTATAAATATCTACTCGGATAGCCAGGCGGCCATCATGTCAATAAACTCGGTGGTACTGAAATCAAAGGTTGCTCAGGACTGCCAGTCAGCCCTAAATGATATCAGTACCGTTTTGAGGTTACCCCTTTTGTGGGTTCCTGGACATAGGGATATTGAGGGGAACTGTAGGGCTGATGAGTTAGTCGGACGGGGAACCAACACTTTATGCCCTGACAGATGCGAGGTTAGAATACCCTGATGCTGAAGGATAGGGTCGTGTGTGAGACCAATGGGTCTTGGGCACACGAGGGTACTTGCTTAACGAAAAGGCCAATGTGGCCGGAGCTTAATAGAAGGAAATATAGAGACTTGCTTGCCCTGTCGAGAGAGGATATTTCTAAGGTCGTGGCTTGTATAACGGGTCATTGGCTGTTCGGGAGGCATGCTCTGAGGCTGGGAGTATTCTCTCATGAATACTGCATTAGCTGTGGGGATGAGGAGGAGACTATGGAACATCTCTTCTGTAGCTGCTTCGCTCTGGATAGAAGCAGAGCGGGTACTTTAGGCAAATGCGCTTTTAACTTTCTTACAGAAGTGTCTGGCGCGAAGGTCAAACAAATCCTGTGCTTTATTAGGGCTTCGAAATGGTTCTACGAGTGAATTGAAGTTGTGTTGTTACGCAGTGGTAACACAATGCACCCATCGTGGACCGGCTGCCACGATAACCTAACCGAACCGAAGTAGCGCAAATTTTGCTACTTATGGACCCTGGATCTACTAAGCTTTGTTCAGAAATCAGGCCAATTCAAAGATAAATTGAAAATGGAACGGGCTGTGGTCTGAGTGCTATTTATAACTAGTTGTTTCTCCCAAAGAAAAAAATCAGCACTTAGGGCGATTAAGCGCATCCACGCGCGGGTAACTAATCCAAATTTATTGTGGCAAGCGGCACAAGCGCTATCTGCTGCTATCCAAGCTGCCTTTTGAGTTTGATGCTCCGGACATTTACTCATGATTACATTCCACAATTCTAACGAAGTCAATAGACTTTTAGCTTGTACTGGCCAAGTTAAGTAATTATCGTCAAGCATCTTTCAATTTAGAGTAAAATCAGAAAAAAAAACAATTTTTGGTCAAAATTAATATTGCTAAAAATGGTAATTAATAGCGGATAAACTGACAGGTTACTGTGGACTTTGTTCAGTGAAAGATGTTAATTGGGTTAAGATTTTCCTGCGGTTTGTGTACAGAATAATATCAATCCTTAAAAACTTCACCCAGAGCTTTCACAATTTTTTGCCACCACAGGAGCCGAAAATGAGTGTACAGCGATCGACTCTCGGGGGCGCGAAGTTTTTGATGTATTTTTAGCAATATTAATTTTGACCAAAAATCGTTTTTTTCTGATTTTACACTATGGGAAAGAAAAAATTACTTTGTGCTGCAGGTAGGATTCACAATCTTTCTTCAATTGTGCCCCTGCACATTATTATTTTTTCGCTAACACTGTGGTGGTCGTCGTAGGACTGACGTTTCGCCAGTCAGATCGCTTATCATTTTTGGCTGTGTCCTTTGTTGATATCTATATATATGAAATATTAATAGAAAAATCCTAACGACCCAATTTGTTGTGTCAACAGACATTTACCATATTTAATTATTAAGGCTGTATGGTAACCCAGCCAATTGTTGTGGCAAACTTTCGTTTGCCGAAATGAATCCCTGATATTTTGGAGGCGTGAACGCCGAGCAAAGAAAAAGCAATGTGATTTGCTGAGGTCCCTGTCCAAAACGGAACTGTTTTATTTAAGAAATCAGCGCTGCTTATATAGCAAAAATATTACATCTAATTTTGTACATCTAAACATAATTCTTATTGTTCAATACTTATCCTAATACATATTTTAAATATTAACCCATATGCTGCACACATGCATTGGTCTGCAATTGCGTGTGGTCAGCATATTTTTGGGTTCAATGCATTTCTGGCCTTCACACCAAATGCCCGCTATACATAGCGTCATTTGATCCGCCGCTTTGGCTTGTGCCATGTTTGCATTGTTATCATATGCGGTACGCTTGGACGTTAGGCAGTGTAGGTTGAAATGCATTGTAGTGTTTTGGGTACACTACACCTCTACCGTTCTTAGAAAAAAAATGTTTTTTCAAATTTATTTTACAAGTTTATGGTTTTACTTATGATAAGTATTTTTTTAAGTTATTATTGTGTACAATTTTTTCTTTGTTCTTAATAATAATTGTGGAGTTTACTCCATTGCGATTTACAATTTTATATGGACCATCATAAGGACTGTCTCCTTTATGTCTACAATTATTTCTTAAGAATACTGTATCTCCTATTTTATATTCTATCTTATTTGTATTTTTGTCATATAATTCTTTTCTTATTATTTTAGCATTTATTAATAGTTTTCTAGCTGTTTCATGTGCATGTTGCAATTTAGTCCTGAGCTCTTTCAGGTAGCTATCCAAATCATAAAATTTCTTAGATGTATCTAATGCTTCTGTTGGCATCCTTGAGAGTTTGCCGTATATCAGCTCAGCTGGTGTGTAACCAGTATCTGTGTGTGGTGTATTGTTATACGTAAATGCGTAGTATGGTAACCATGTGTCCCAATCGTTGTTGGTTGAAAAGGATAACATGTACTCATTTAGTACCCCGTGGTTTCGTTCTATTGCTCCTAGTGTCTCATGGTGGTAAGGTGTTGATAGCGCATGGTTAATGTGTAGGATTTTACAAATATTTGACATCAGCTCGTTATTCTATTCTGATCCTCTGTCTGTCTTGAGAGTTTTGAAAATTCCATACCTTAGAACAATGTTGTTTACTATAGCTCGCGCTACTTCTGATGCTTCTTTTGTAGTCAGTGGAACTACTTCAACGAATTTTGTTAGTTCACACTGTGCAGTCAGTATATACTTGAATCCATTCGACATCCTTAGTGGACCCACTGTGTCAACTTGTATTGTCTCTAAACTTGCTGTTGGTGTATCTGTGATATTTAATTTTTCTTTGGAATGCCTTGTTATTTTATTTCTGCAGCACGTTGTGCATTTTCTAATATAGTCTTTTACCATTTGACTCATTTTTCGCCATATGTATTTTTGTTTTAGTCTTATTATAGTTCTCCTTATTCCGCTGTGTCCTCCGAGTGGTGTATCATGAAATTCTTTTATCAAATTGTATTGCTGCTGCTTGTTTGTTATTTGTGCAGGGGGTGTATATATAATTATTTTAGTAGTAGTTTGCCTTCCTTCTTTTTGTATTTTACGCTGTACTGCATTGTACATTGATATCAATTCTTCTTCATTTATTTGCGTATATATGACGTCATTGTTTGCAATGGCTAACTTGTTTATACCATGCTTATTTAATGTTTGTGTAAGTTTCTCCATAACCGATCCTAAGTTCTGGCATAGATTATCACTTATTTTCATTTTTACCCCTGCTTCATTTATTTGTATATCTGGCAAACTTCTCTGCGCGCGTCTTGTATTTTTATTTTTATTGAGCTCAATTTTTAATTTATTTAATTTTCTAACATCAGATATTGAAGTGCAGTGCCACATATAGAGTTGATCACACTCTTGTGCGTTTGCATCCAAGATCTGTGTTTGTGTAGCTAAAGGTTTCTGTTTCATGCTTCTAGTTACTACATTCGCGGAGGGTATCATGGCTTTGAGTGCGTCTGAGTCCAGTTTAATTCTCGACAATGCATCTGCGTTGGTGTTGATTTTGCCTTGTTTGTAGATTATATCGAAATCATAGTCTGCTAGATCCAATCTTACGCGTGTTCATCTTGATGATGGGTCTTTATGCGTAAAGAGTGATACTAGTGGTCTGTGATCTGTTACTACTGTGAATTTTCTTCCATAAATATACGGTTTGAAATGGTTTATTCCTCAATGTATCGTTAGAAGTTCTTTTTCTATCACAGGTTTATTAATCTCATGCTTGTTTAATGAGCGACTGGCAAAGGAAATTGGCAAATCTTTTCCAACTTCTCCCTGAGAGAGTATGGCTCCAAGTGCATAGTTAGATGCATCCGTAGTGAGTATGAATGTTTCTTCGAAGTTAAGATATTGTAAGATAGGAGGTTCTATGATGTTTTTTCTTAATGAATCGAAACCTTCCTGTGTATCTTCATTCCAAATGAATTCTATGCCTTTTTTTAGTAGATTGTTGATTGGTTTTGCAATTTTTGCAAAATCTTTTATAAATCTTCTGTAGTAATTACAAAAGGCTACAAATCTTCGAGCTTCATCTGCGTTTTTTGGAACTGGATACATTTGTACTGTTTTGTATTTCTCAGGATCAGCTGTGACACCTTTAGAAGTGATTAGATGGCCCAGATAAACTACTTCTGGCCTGAGGAAATTGCATTTGCTTGGGTTGAGTTTTAGATTGTATTTTCTTAATCTCTCGAATATCTTTATAAGGTTATTGTTGTGGTGTTGAAGAGAACATCCGAATACAATAATATCATCTACATATAGGAATGCACTTGCATCTAACCCTGTTAGTGCGATGGTTAACATCCGGTGGAAAGTGTTTGTAGAAATTTTTAGTCCAAATGGTAGGCGCTTAAATTGAAGATGTCCATTTCCCGTTGAGAATGCCGTTAAAGGACGCGATGTTTTATCTAGTTCTATCTGATGGAAAGAGCTTGTCATGTCCAGTGTAGTAAAGTATTTTGCTCTGCCAATCCTATCTAAAACGTCATCAATTCGCGTGAGTGGGAATTTGTCATTTACAATATTTTTATTTAGCTGCCTAAAATCAACAACTAGTCGCCATTTCTTATTGCCGTTGGCATCCTTTTTTGGTACTATTAGTAATGGTGAGTTGTATGGGCTAATGGAGTGTTCAATTACGTTGTCTTTCATCAGCTTCTCAACCTGTTGGTTGATTTCTTCAAGGTGGGCTTGGGGAGTGCGGTAGTTCTTTATGTATACGGGTGTTTTCTCTTCTAACGTTATTTTTTGCTTGTTGAAATTATTCGTTGATAGTTGTTCATTTTCTAAGTAGAAAATATCCAGATAATTTTGACATATTTTGATAATGGATGCGTCTATGCTATCTTTCTCATTGTTTCTTGTGAGAGCTTCGTGTACTTCCATCCATCTGGTTTTGTCTTGCTTGTCCAATTTGTTGTAATGTATAATATCAAAATTTGTTAATGGTTCTATATGTAATTGCATTGTGTCTATTGTAACTTCTTGGTTAGTCGTGTTAAGTATTTTTACATGTTTAATACCTCTTGCCGGAATTATTGTGCCGCTAATAAAAATTTTGTTGTCTATATTTTGACTGTTGATTACGCTGTCTTCAGTTACTATTGCTGATATTGGGCGTATTATTTCTGTGCGTGGAGGGATCGTGATTTTGTTTATATCTGTCTGCATATCTAGAACTAAATCCTCATGTCCATATGTCATTGTTAAAGTATAAGATTCATAGTCTATTTTGCAATTATGCTGTTGTAGGAAATCTCTTCCTAAAATTCCATCTGCTATTATTGCGAAATCTGGTTTTACAATTTGGAATGTGAATGGTACTTTTCTGTAGCAAATGTTAAATGTGATTGAGCTGGTTCCCTCTGTTTCTATATTTTTGTTTGCAATGCCTGTTATTGTGCATGCAGATTGTTGATTCATATATTCTTGGAGTTCATCAAAATCTTTTATTAGTTATATGTCTGCTCCAGTATCTATTAGTAATTTTAATGGTTTATTTTTGTAAGTAACTTTTACAATGTTTGTAATGTTGTTATTTGCTATTGCATAGATATTGTGTGTGTTCCCCGTACTACCGTATTTTATTATTCCTGATTGGTGTCGGGGATGCGTCTGTTTCCCTGATCAGTTGATTCATGGATAATGTTAATTTGTGTGGTGAAGCGTTGTTGCTGATCATGGTATCTGTTTGTTGGATTTAGATTTCGGTTGTTATATCCATTTGACGGTGGGAAGTTGTTTCGGTTGTTATTCACATTTGAAGGTGGGAAGTTGTTTCGTCTTGGTGTTGGTCCGTTGCTTCTTGTATTGTAGTTATGGCTGTTGTTCCAGTTGTTCCTTGTAGGATAGCGTTGTTGAATGTTGCGACGTCCTTGATTTTGAGCATAGGAATTGTTGTTCCATCTATTATTATTGTTTTGAGTTCTGTATGTCATTACTCTTGTCTCCGTATCTCTATTCGCAGCTTCAGCAATTTCCACTGCTTCCTGAAATGTTTTCACTCGACTTGCTTCTATTGTCAATTTGGTTTGTCTGTCAGCCTCTCTTAAATGCAGTGAATGCTATTTTGTCATTTAGTCGTGTCACTATGGTTTTATCTGATTCTTCTTCTATCTGTATACTATTTAGATCTGTTATCAGATCTTCTATCTTTTCGGTGTACTTACTCAGAGCTCCATTTTGCCTGAGTATTGAAAGTTCTTCGTATATGGATTCTTCTGTACGTTTAGGTTTGTAAATTTTCCATAATGTATTTATCAATTCTTCAATGCTTTTCTCTCTCTCTCTCTTAGGTTTATCTTCGTTTGGACACTACTTGGGAGCTTCGTTTCTTAAACCAGCTCATAATATTTGTTCTTGTGCTCTTGTGGCACTGTATAAGCTATGTGTTTTACAATCGCAATGAACTGTTTTATATCTCTATTGTCTCCCGAGAATGTAGGGACTATTTTTATGTACTTCAGAGAGTCAAAGACGGCTGACACCGATTGGTTACTCGTTTGCATCGTGTCAGGCATGGTTATAAGCAGTTTTTTAATTTGTGTTATTAGTTTTTGAATTAGGACTGTATTTTCAGTCTTCTCTTTTTCTGTTTTTAGTTCAGAAAGAGCTGCTATAGCTATTTGTTTTAATGTTTCTATTTGTTCCTTTGTTGATTTCACGTAATTTTCAGAATAAGTTCTATTTGGTGATTTTTTTAGCTTTGTCAATATTTCTTTTATTTTTGAGATTGCTACCTGCAGGCTCATACTGTATTCAAATTGTCAATAGATGCTTTTATACGCTTATTAACATAATTTTTACAATAATTATTTAACTTATTTGCTAAATACAAGATTAGTGCTATAACTAAAACTGTATAAATTATAATTTTCAAAATTTCAAATATATTTTGGTCATTGGTATTTCCAATGCCGTTTATAATTATGTCTTCTTTATTACGTATATCTAGCATTTTCTGGCTTCTTTTATTTCTTTTTTTGATTCTTATTTTCTCGGCTTTCGTTGTCGCGAGGTTTAACTGCCTGTATAAAATGGCTATTTGGTAGAGTTGGCGGTGGCGGTGGAGTTTTCGGTCGTTTATGTTGTCTGCGCTTATATTCCTCGATTGTTAGAGGCTTTGGCCCAGCTCTTGTTGCTTCGAATTGCGGTGCTTCTGCTGGTATTGGTCCTGGTGAATATTCTTCCAGTGATGTCTTCGCTAAAGCCAACAGATTTTTAAAAGCGGTGTCAAACTCTTCAGTCGTCCTCAGTTCGGTTGGGCAGGATCGCCATGTGGTGGTCGTCGTAGACTTGACGTTTCGCCAGTCAGATCGCTTATCATTTTTGGCTGTGTCCTTTGTTGATATCTATATATATGAAATATTAATAGAAAAATCCTAACGACCCAATTTGTTGTGTCAACAGACATTTACCATATTTAATTATTAAGGCTGTATGGTAACCCAGCCAATTGTTGTGGCAAACTTTCGTTTGCCGAAATGAATCCCTGATATTTTGGAGGCGTGAACGCCGAGCAAAGAAAAAGCAATGTGATTTGCTGAGGTCCCTGTCCAAAACGGAACTGTTTTATTTAAGAAATCAGCGCTCCTTATATAGCAAAAATTTTACATCTAATTTTGTACATCTAAACATAATTCTTATTGTTCAATACTTATCCTAATACATATTTTAAATATTAACCCATATGCTGCACTCATGCATTGGTCTGCAATTGCGTGTGGTCAGCATATTTTTGGGTTCAATGCATTTCTGGCCTTCACACCAAATGCCCGCTATACATAGCGTCATTTGATCCGCCGCTTTGGCTTGTGCCATGTTTGCATTGTTATCATATGCGGTACGCTTGGACGTTAGGCAGTGTAGGTTGAAATGCATTGTAGTGTTTTGGATGCACTACAATTGGCCTAGGCAGCAGGCCAAAGCGCGGGGTAACTTTACAAAAAAAAAAAAATTTTAAGATGATTGACGATAATTACTCAACTTGGCCAGTACAAGCTAAAAGTCTATTGACTTCGTTAGAGTTGTGGAATGTAATCGTGAGTAAATGCCCGGAGCATCAAACGCAAAAGGCAGCTGGGATAGCTGCA
The DNA here is from genome assembly GCA_920105625.2 of Clusia tigrina. Lineage (NCBI taxonomy): Eukaryota > Metazoa > Arthropoda > Insecta > Diptera > Clusiidae > Clusia > Clusia tigrina. The sequence goes on from OV050030.1 coordinate 80,588,645, forward strand.
GATAGCGCTTGTGGTGCTTGCCACAATAAACATGAGTGTCAAATCCACCGAACTTATTCACATTAGAAATTGCGTCAAGGCAAAGAATATCTGCGACACGTTAAACAATTTGTATAAAGCCATACAGCGTGCCGAAAGGTGAATTTAATCTGACAGCTCGTTCGTTTCGAAATCAAACATACAGAGAAGATTTCGGGGCAAATCGGTGAATTTTGCAGCATAAAAGAAGAATCTGAAAAGTTTTATTGCTATGCACATTGCCAGACGAAATGAAAAATTTCATGGTTGCAATAGGAATGATCAGTTGCCTAAGTGGATCAACTTGTATCGAAAATTCTAGAAGAAGAAAGCTGACAGGGCGTAAAGGGCGACGGGAACGACGAACGATTTTTATGGGTAAATACATCAAACAGAGAAAATTCGAGAAATCGCAATAACAAAAACAACCGTTTTAAAAAGAATAAGAACAATACCAAGAAGTCGGATAAACATCAAAGCAACAAAAATAGCAATAGCAAAAACATAATCGCAAGCTATAAGTGTAATCAAAAGGGACACATACGTTCACAGTGTCCTCAGTCGGCAGAATCTACTGAAACGGCTGCATCGGCGCAACGTCTCACATGTGCCCGAAGAGAGAAGTGCTGTATTCAGAGACATAGTGGAATTTTATGACAAATATTTTTGTGGACCACTTTAACACGTGGTATCCCGGTTTTATGGGTATTTTTTGCCCTTTTTCACCATAAGAATATGCAAAAGTAGGTTTCGGTGCCTTGTTAAGATTTTGTGATTGAGTAGTTGTCGCACCTAAAAATAACGATTATAAAAAATAACGATATTTTTGTCAATTTGTGTATTTATATATGTATTTGATTTTCCATTGCTCCATTGTTGCATACAAATCTGTTAAAGATAATATGTATCCTGCTGAATTTTGTGCTCTAGCGTGGGCTGCGTTGCTTTGTTAAAATATTGGGATTTTGTATGAGTTCACGAACAAAATATTTAATAAACAAATGCAAGTTCAGCAGTTCACCGTTCCCATAGCGCAACCTGCACTTGCATTTGTTTCATATCCTACGGCCAGCAAATCTTAGACCTGGATTACATATGAACAATAGTCGCTGGCAACACTGACGTCGACATTTTTGGCAGTTCAGCATACTTTATTTAAGAAGTTGTTGTTGAGGATACTGTCGATGCAAACATGTACTCTTCCTGTGGATATACGTTGAACTGCGAAAGCCTTGAGATCACATATGCAATATCAGGACGTGAATTGATGGCCAGATACATGATACCGCCGATGAAACTCTGATACTCTTTAGTTACCAGCCCATCACAATTGTTTTCGCATTTATATAATATTGTACCATTCGGCCACGGAGTTGATGCAGTTTTACATTCGCTTATATTCCAACGCTTGAGCAATTCATTCGTATATTTCGTTTGATGTATTTTTATGTTTCCTCGTGGCCCATTTCTGTCGATTTGTATACCAAGGTGAAAAGGAATTCGGACCACGATTATCCGCTTCAAATTGCTTGATAATATTAATCATTTCAGCTTCGGCTGATGACGCAAGCAGCATATCGTCTATATATATAAAGTGATGAAACTCAAACTATCATCGTGTCCCTTTACATAAGCATAGTTGTCTGTCTGACATCGTTTGAAATTCATATCTTCCAGGATTTCTGTCAACTTCGTGTTCCATTCGCTCCTAGCTTGTTTTAAGCCATATAACGCTTTCTGAAGTTCATACACATTTTTTTGGTTGCTGATATCTTGGAACTCAGAGGGTTGACGCATGTACACCTGATCTGCCAAATCACCGTTCAGATACGTTGCAACTATATGAACATGATTCACTAGCAGCTCATATTTTACTGCTAAAGCAAATAATAAATGTATGGTTGAATGCCACACTACCGGCGAAAATGGTTCCGTATAATCGACATCATGCTTTTGCGAACATTCTTGTGCAACTAATTGCGTTTTGTATTTCTCGATTAAACCATCGGGTTTATTTTTAACTATAAAAACCCACCTGCAGCCGATAACATTCCTTCCTTCAGGCTTCACAAGGAGTGACCACGTATTATTTCTGCATATGGAGTTATATTCTGCATTCATGGCTCTTTTCCAGTTCACTGCGTCCTGAGATTGTAGCGCATGATCTTTTAAGTTCTCAAACGAATTTTCAAAAAACATCTCTCTCCTTAACAATTTGGCATTTCACGGGATCGTACAGTCTATAGCCAATCAACACCATCTCACAGGCATTAAATGTGCATTTGCCTAAAGTTACCTTGCCAGTTTTTGACGGTAGCTATTCAACGTGGATACCATTTCGCGATTTGTATGTTAAGATGACACATACTCAGCCAATAAGAAACACACAAAAAATTTTTTACTTGGCTGCAAAGGTAACCGGAGAAGCTAAAGCTCTCATCAGTCACTTGCCAGCATGCGAGGAAAACTATGCTGCAGCCTGGCCAATCTTGTGCGATAGGTTTAACAATAAACGCAAATTGGCTAAAACTATCTATAGCAAGTTCTTCAATTTAAAAAATTGAAATAGGCTCGATTCTTAAAGCATTACACGATGCAGCCAAGGAATGCATTTACGCGTTATAAAGCCAAGGAGTTCCCGTAGATAGCTTCCACACAATTTTGGAGTTTCTTTTATTGCAGAAGTTAGATAAAACGTCAAGATCCCAGTATGATTTTTTTTTGTTTGCCTCTATTTATTTACTGAATCTTTCTTTGTTAAGAAACTAACAGTAATTTTTCTAAGATTACAAGACTGCATTTATATATCTAGGTAATATCCTCAGCCACTATATCGAATATTTGGTGTTTCCACAGCATGTAATAAGACGTTATTAAATAAGGTCTAAGGTATATATCCCTTTGAGGCGTCTTTTAGAGGGAAGCTTCAGTAGGCTCCTCGCCAAGCAGTTTGGGTGATTTTCCAATTTAAGAGTGTAGGTTTTGTAGGTGTTCACCATTTCATTATCAATTGTTGGTATATTCAGGTCACGTTGGATGTTTATGCTCCTCAAGTACCATGGAGCACATGATCATTCTCAAAATTTTCGATTGGAGGTGTTGGAATTTCTCCCTGTTTGATGGACACACGGTGCCCCACAATTGAATCCCATATGTCCATATAGGCTTAGCAAGTTCAAGGTATGGAGTTTTAATTTGAACTGAGCACACTTTGAGTCAACGTGTTTAGTCCAGGTTAATCGTCTGTGGATTCCCACAGACTTTACTGACGACTACTTTATGTCAGAGCGTTGAGGAATGTTTTGACCATTGATGCGTTAGGTGTGCACATTTAGCTTCGTTTACCTTTATTCTCAGTATGTAGCTCTGAAGCCATTGCGAGGATTCAAAATGGAAGCTGTTTGTTAGTATGGCGGTATCATCGGCAAATGTGAATAAAGCCGTGTGACCGGAAGTTGGCATGTCAGCTGTAAAAAGCAAATACAGCAGTGGTCCAAGCACACTGTCTTGAGGGACTCCTGCTTTCATATCAAAGTAGTCGGATGTAGAGTCACCTTGGCTTACCATGAATTTTCTGCCTTTAATGTAGGTGCAAATAGTTTGTGGAATTTCTTTGGAAGAATTTCTTTAAGTTTATATATGAGCCCTTTGTGCCACACTTATCAAAGGCTTGCGTAATGTCAAGGAATGCAGCAGAGCAGTATTTCTTTTCTATCGTTCCATGCTTTTCACGGAAGCCGAACTGGTATTGGGGAATTACATTGTTTTTATTGAAATGCTGGAAGACCTGCCGAAGAACTATTTTTTCGAAGATTTTAGATATGGTGGGCATCAGACTAATGGGTCTATAGGAATAAACCTGTGTAACATCCTTTCCTGGCTTAGGGACCATTATTATTATCCAAACCTTCCAGCATTGAGGATAGTGCCCAGTGCGTAAAATAGCATTGAATACTGTGACTAAGTGAGATACAGCTATATTAGGTAATTCATTTATCATGTTTGCTGATATCTGATCCATTCCTGGTGCTTTGTTAACATTTATGTCTTTAATGATGTTATTTACCTCGTTCCTTGAAGTTTTCAGGCGCTCACTGTTTCCACTACTCGGTATTTGACGAGGTTTAAACGATATAATGGGGGAATAAATTATGTAGAAAAAATAAAGATAAAAATATAAATATAAAGAAATTCTATTTTTAAAAAAGTGATATTTTAAGACGAGATGTATTCATACTTTGAAGCAGATTCCTTGCTAGTTCGTTTTGATGACACTGAAGTTTCGATTGGTATTTTCTTTTTAAAACTGCTAGTTCTTCTTCAACGGGTGCTATATTCAGGTCGCGGTGAATATTTTCATTTCTGACGAACCATGGAGCGCCGTGGTCGATTGCGCCCTTTGAATTATTTGCAAATTTGATGCACTAGTATTGCCCCAAATTTCAATACCATAAGTCCAAATCGCAGTTTTGATTTTTGGTTGGTAAGCCAATACAAGGAACTTGCCTTGAGTTTCATTTGCATTTTCTTGGCTTCTATATGTTTTTTCCAGGTGAGCCGTCGGTAAAAATGCACTCCTAAGTATTTAACCTCTGTTGCTTGCGGGATTACAATGCCATTTATGGAGACTGCCGGACAAGAACTGGGCTTAAGAGTAAATGTCACATGTACACTTTTTTGCTCATTTACTTTGGTGCGCCAATCTGCTAGCCAACTTTCTATTTTTTTAAGGTGTTCCTCAAAGTCCGTGGATTTAGGTGAGAGCTCAGGATAGCTGTGTCATCCGCGAAAGTCGAGGTAACGAGGTTTTTATCAGTTGACAGAGCAGTGTAAAGCATAGGTCCACTACCACTACCTTGTAGTACTCCAGCCATAATTTCCAAGTATGGCGTTACAAATTCTTTATATTTAACCCTAAATTTGCGATTTGTTAAATATGACTCCAGAAGCTTATGCGAACTTTTTGGCAAAAGTTTTTTAATTTTATATATGAGTCCTTCGTGCTAGACTTTGTCAAAGGCTTGTGCGACGTCTAGGAATATTCCTGAGCAGTACATCCTTTGTTCAAATACTCGCCTTATTTCAGAGGCAATACGGTGCACCTGCTCAATAGTTCCATGATGTTTGCGGAAACCAAATTGGTGGTGAGGAATGATTAAATTGAGCTTTGGTGCTAATTTTTCCAGCAATAAGCGTTCGAGCATTTTAGAGAGCGTTGGCAGGAGACTTATGGGCCGATAAGAAGATACCTGAGTAGGGTCTTTTCCGGTTTTGGAATAATTATAATTTCCGATGTTTTCCATGTTGTAGGGAAGTAGCCCAGACGGAGTATTGCGTTAAAAACGTGTGTGAGATGTATCAGAGTTATTTGCGGCAATTCACTTACCATTTTATTGGTAATTTAGTCACAACCAGGTGCCTTTTTTGGGTTTAGACTCGTTGTACATAGGCGTATAACTTCCTTTGGTTTGAAATGAATTGGTACTACTGACTTCGTAATTGAAAAATTCTGTATGCTAGTGTTGTTGCAGGTCGGCGGGTTAGGTTTAAATACTGACCTCAGATGTGCTGCAAAGAAGTTGCCTTTTTCTTCTTCTGTTTTTGCTCAAGTTCCCTGGCTTTGTCTTAGAGACGATTCAATATCCTTCGGTATTTTAACCATTCTTGTCGTTCTCCAGAGTGAGTAATTGGTGACTTTGAGAGGAGCCAAATCTTCAAGGTACTTATTAAGGTTTTCTTCCTTTTACTCCCGTAGAGTGTTTTTCAGCTGATTTTGTAATGAGTTTAATTTTACTCTTAGTGCTGGAGATCTGTATTTTTGCCATTCACGCCTTAATCTCCTCTTTTCTCTAACGGGGCATTCCACATAGTGTGACGTAGTGTGCCTCGCGTTAGTTTTAGTTCAGTTTTGTGCGGGCGTGGCACTAATAGCCGCTGATCGTTCTCAGAATTTTCGATTGAGCCCTTTGAATTATTTGCAAGTTTGATGCACTAGTAGTGCCCCATATCTGAATACCATAAGTCCAAATCGGTTTAATTACAGCCTTGTATATAAGTACTTTATACTCTAAACGCAGTTTTGATTTTCGGTTGGTAAGCCAATACAAGGAACTTGCCTTGAGTTTCATTTGAATTTTCTTGGCTTCTATATGTTTTTTCCAGGTGAGCCGTCGGTAAAAATGCACTCCTAAGTATTTAACCTCTGTTGCTTGCGGGATTACAATGCCATTTATGGAGACTGCCGGACAAGAACTGGGCTTAAGAGTAAATGTCACATGTACACTTTTTTGCTCATTTACTTTGATGCGCCAATCTGCTAGCCAACTTTCTATTGTTTTAAGGTGTTCCTCTAAATCCCGGGAGGCTATCCGTGGATTTAGGTGAGAGCTCAGGATAGCTGTGTCGGCAGCGAAAGTCGAGGTAACGAGGTTTTTATCCGTTGGCAAATCGGAAGTATACAGAGTGTAAAGCATGGGTCCAAGCACACTACCGTGTGACGTAGTGTGCCTCGCGTTAGTTTTAGTTGAGTTTTGTGCGAGCGTGGCACTAATAGCAGCTGCTTTTATTATTGATCCAAGAGCCTGCGTCGCTGATTCAATGTCCTCTCCACTCTTAAGTTTTGTTTTAACGCACACGTGGGTACGAATATATTTGCGATATTTGAAGCAGTTTGTTTTCTTGGAGGTCAGTTTTATTATTTTATCAATGAACTCTGGTCTTTTTTTTAAATATATTATCACCGGTGAGTGATCGGATGATAAGTCGAAACAGGCCTCGGTTTCCAAGAAACACCTTTCAATATTTTGAGTTATGCCAAAGTCAATAAGATCGGGAATTTTTCTCTGATCAGTTGGCCAGCATGTAGGTTTTCCAGATGATACAAAGTCTAGACCATTCCGAGAGTCTATCAGCGGATTAAACAATTGCTTCCCTTTAGGGTTGATTAACCGTGAGCCCCAGTAGGTTTAGAATTGAAGTCTCCGGCAGAGACAAATTTGTTACCGAGCGATTTAAAGAAGGAAAAAAAAATCGGTGGTGGAAATAGGAAACCTAGGAGGACAATAGACTGATGAAATTACTATCATCACCCCAATACTGTAAAGAGATGGAAGTAGAATGGATGTTTTTTTTGCATAGGATTCCAGAAAGTAATGCTTTCATCGAGCCTGAATTAGAATTCCCGTACCACCATAACCTTTCCCTTGTGGGTGGTTTGTTGATTAAAAATTATAGCCTGCTAGTTTGAAGTTACATATTACAGTTAAATGTGTTTCTGAGAAAAGCATGATGTCTATGCTGTTACTGTCTAGAATATTTATTGATTTGAAATATTTTTATATAATTATCATTAATTGTAGACGCTGAGGATGGTTTTCGGAGGAAACCTTGAACTCGCAAGAAAAACAAATTAATTATAAATTATTATTTTAAAGTTGTGGTCTTTTAAGACGAGATGTAGATTCTTTGCTAGTTGATTTGGAGGACACTTAAGATTGATTTTATATTTCCTATTTAAGTCTAAGAGTTCTTTTTCAACCGGTGATATATTCAGATCGCGGTGAATATTTTCATTTCTGATGAACCATGATCGTTTTCCAAACCTTTGGATTGAGCCCTTTGGATTATTTGTAAATTTGAAGCACAAGTAGTGCCCCAAATTTGGACACCGTAAGTCCTAATTGGCTTAATTAAAGTCTTGTATATTAGCACTTTATATTGCAGTCTTAGCTTAGATTTTTGGTTCATAAGCGAGTATAACGAACTTACTCTGAGTATTATTTAGATTTTCTTCGCTTCTATATACTTTCTCCAAGTGAGCCGGCAGTCGAAATGCACTCCTAAGTATTTGACCTCTGATGCCTTCGGGATTTCAATGCCATTTAAGGAGACTGCCGGACAAGATCGGGGGTTGACGGTAATGTCACATGTACACTTTTTTGCTCGTTAACCTTGATGCGCCAATCGGCTAACCAACTTTCTATTTTCTTTAAATGTTCTTCTAAATCCCGCGAAGCTATCCGAGGATTTTGGTGAGTGCTCCAGATAACTGTGTCATGCGCAAAAGTAGAGGTAACGAGGTGCTTATTAGTTGGCAAAGTGTATAGCATAGCGCGAAGCACATTGTGGCACTTCAGCCATAATTTCAAAGTCTGGTCTTAGGAATTCTTTATATTTAACTCTGAATTTCCGATTTGTTAAAATTGACTCCGGAAACCTGTGCGAATTGGTTGGCAGAAACCTTCTAATTTTATAGATAAGTCCTTCATGCCAGACCTTGTCAAAGGCCTCTTGCGACATTTAGGAATATTCTTTTGTTCGAATGCTCGTCTTATATCAGAAGCAATGCCATGCACTTGCTCGATAGTTCCATGATGGTTGCGGAACCCAAATTGATTGAGGTTTAATTGAATGGAACTTTGGTGTTAGTTTTTCCAGCAATAACCACTCGAGCAATTTAGAGAGGGTTGGCAGGAGACGTATGGGTCGATATGAAGATGCTTGAGTAGGCTCTTTTCCTGGTTTTGTTTTCATTATTACTTCGGATGTTTTCCATTTTGAAGGAAAGTGGCCCAGGCTGGTGGCGTGACTGTTGAAACATTCTGAATGCTATTGTTGTTGCGGGTAGACGGATTAGGTTGAAAGACCTGAGGTGCGCTGCAAATGAATTGCCATTTTCTTCACCTGATTTTGCCCAAGTACTATCACTTTACATTAGAGGTGATTCACTATCCATCGGTGTTTTACCCATTTTTTAGCTCCCCAGAAACAGTAATTACTGACTTTGAGAGGAGCCAAATCTTCCAGGTATTTATTAAGGCTTTCTTCCTTTTCCTCGCCTAGAGTGTTTTTCAGCTGATTTGGACTGATATCTATATTTTTGCCACTCCTTAATCTCCTCTTTTCTTTAATCAGCCATTCTACGTGGTGTCATGTTGTGTGTGTCGTATTGGATTTAGTTGAGTGTTTTTTGGGAGTAGTACTATCAGCAGTTGCATTTATTATTGATCCAAGAGCCTGCGTCGCCGATTCAATAACCCCTTTACTCTTGAGTGTTGTATTAACGCACACGTGGGTACTAATATATTAGGATATTTGAGCCAGTTTATTTTCTTTTAGGTCAATTTTTTTGGTTTTCCAATGAATTCTGGGGGTTTTTTTTTTTAAATATATTATTACAGGGAGTGGTCGGATGATAAGTCGAAACAGGACTCAGTTTCCAACAAAGACCTTTCTATATTTTTGGTTATGCCAAAGTCAATAAGATCGGAAATTTTTGTTTGATCTTTGGGCCAGTATGTGTGTTATTCAGATGATATAAAGTCTAGACCATTTTGATAGTCTATCAGCGCATTAAATAATTGTAGTACGTACGCTTAGAGTTGAAGTCTTCGGCTGAGAGAAATGTGTTACCGAGCGATTTAAAGAATGTGACAAAATCGGTCGTAAAAGTAGAAAACCTAGGTGGACAATAAACTGATGAAATTACTAATCTCTCACCACGCCAACACTGTAAAGAGATGGAAGTAGATTGGATATTTTGTTTGGTATAGGATTCCAGAAAGTAATGCTTTGATCGAGCCTTAATAAGTATTCCCGCACCAACATGCCCTTTGCCTTGTGGGCGATTTGTTGAGTAAAAACTGTAGCCTTCTAATTTGAAGTTATATTTTGCACTTAAATGAGTTTCCGAGATAAGCATGATGTGTCTATGCTGTTACTATCTAGAAAATTTGTTAATTCAATTTTGTGTTGGTTAATACCGTTAGCATTCCAGTGACATATTTTTATTACATTCATTTTTGTGAAAGTAGAGCTTTCATAAGTAAGTTTTAGTTATGTACAAGCTCTTGAATCATAGATTGCATCGAGGACATGAAGTTAGTAATACACTGAGACAAGTTAAATAGTAACGTTTCTAAATTTTTAGGTTGCATAGGGTGACTCGATTTATCAGAAACGCCAGTTTTCAGTACATTCGCATAGCTAGTGGATGAAGAGATGTTTTCGGTGGTGCTTCCAATGTGGTTTGTATTGGTAGGTACAGCACTATATTTTTGGATGCGAACTGTCTTAGCAGTTTGGTTCATACTGGTTTTTAGTTGTGTATATATCGGGCAGCCTCTGTAGTTAGCAGTATGATTCCCCCCACAATTGCTGCATTTTTTTGAATCCTTCTCACTTTTGTTAAGCTTACATTCCTTTGATGGATGGAAGTCGACACACACAACGCATACAGTACGTAGGGTGCAGCACGATTTCGAATAACCATACTCTTGACAGTTTGTGCATTGTTTTCGTTTGTGAGGCTCCTCGACTATTATTCTACGATGCATTAAATATCGTAAGTTGTAAATGGGGTGGGTTTCATTTTGTTTTAATTTAATATTCCCTGGTTCTAGTTCTATTCTGAAGAGTGGTTGCGGAATTTTTTCCCTATTCCTTATAGTAAAAACAGATTTTGCTGTGAATCCAGTCTCTTGGAGTGCATATTTTAGTTCTATAGGGTTCTATACCTTTAATAACAACTGTCAACCCTTTGCTACTCTTTATCTGATATGTGTAGTAATTTTTCTTTTCATTTTCAAGGAAAGAAACAACTGCGCGATAGTTTTTTTCCAAATAAATTTGAAATTTTGTTTCTTGTATTTTACCCTTCAACAGCGGGACCACATGAAAATTATATTTACCAATCAAGCTGGCAACACTGTCTATTAATAAGTTGGAACTGCGGTCCCGCAAGTAAATTGGTGGTGGTTTGAATGCAATACTCTTAGTTGGTTCAGACTCTGCACTATCGCTTAATAGAGCAAAACGGTTGCTGTTTAGGGTATCTGTATTAGTTTTAACAAGTTTCTTCTTTTCTGCCTTGGCAAGCGGGCTGCGTTTTCGTTTTATTGTTATTTATCGATCAATACCTGTTTGTGTGCTTATGTTTGGTTTTGCATACTGTATTTCTATAGTTTTATTTGCAACATTAGTAAGTTGTTGTTGCGTATATATACTCATAGCAGAACCTTTGTTGTTTTTGACGTGTGTTGCAGGAGATGCTGTTGAATTTGGAGAGACACATTGTCCACTCCAAGAGAGCTGTAAGTTTGCTGGCATATTTAGCGCAGCCGAGTCTACTTGAGAATCTGTGCTTATATTTTGTGTTGTGCAAAGAGCAATGTTGTTTTGCTTCTGCGTGTTTATTAGTTTTATTGGTGTGGGTGTGACTAGCTTAGAAGTTTGAGCGTCCTCAGTGCTTACCGTTTGCTGTATTACTGGTGTTAATTGCGCATGTGCTGAACTATTGTGAGAGATCATCTCCGTTGGGTTTAAATTGATTTGTTGATTACTGTCTATTGGTGCATGCGGGGGAGATGCGCGCAATGAATACTCATTGCCGCCATGAGGACTTAAGCTTCCAAAATAGTCTGCAACTGATTTTTTGTGTTTCTGCTTCAATATGTTTTTTAGTTTACGGGTGCAACACGCGAGTTCACTCTTCAATTTTTGTGACCGATGACTTTGCCATTCTCTTCTGAGACGTCGCTTTTCTCTAACCAGTTTTTCAGATCACTAGGACGGTACAATAGTGAAGCTTTTTGTGTTACGGGTGTGGTGGATAAATATGTGACTTCCTTTAAAACATTTACCAGGTCATTCAAGGCATTCACGGTCATCTTTTAGGGAGGCTTTATAGTTAATGTGAGTACTTATAAATTGTTTGTATTTAAGGCAGTCAGTGCATCTATTTGTCAGGTGAACAGAGTTGGAATGTGAAGACACTGATGAGGTTTCCAGATGAATGAAGGTTGGCGAGAGGTCAGACGAAAGATGAAACGAAGTCTCAGCGGTAATGTTTTCCTTTTTTATGTTTCTAAACACACCGAAGTCTATGAGGTCTGGTCTTTTGTTGATATCAGACGGCCAGTAGGTTGGCTCCCCGGTTGATATAACCTCTAGACCCAAGGTACTTATGGCATCAAAAAGTTGTCTACCTTTCGGTGAGACAAAGCGGGATCCCCAGAATGAATGCTTTGCATTGAAATCACCGGCTACAATGAACTTCTTCCCGAGTGACTTAAAAAAGCGTTGGAAGGTTATAGGCCCAATTGAAAATCTTGGTGTACATTAGATGGCGGATATGGTGATATTTCCTTCTAATAGTTTGATGTTAGTTGCTTGCAGGTAGACTTCGCTGACGTCTTCAAGGACTACATGCTTAATACTACGTATAAGTATTCCACTTCCTCCGCGCGCTCTATCGTTTGGATGTATTGAATCGTAAAATGTATATCCTGTAATTCTAAAGTTGTATTTTTTGTTATTAAGTGGTTTTCAGATATTAGCATTATATCTATTTGTTGAGCTGTCAGAAAATAAGCCAGTTCCAATTTATGGTTCGTAAGACCGTTTGCGTTCCACAAGCACAATTTCAACGATAAATTCAGACCTTGGAAAGAATTTTTTGCAGGAGCGACTCTTGCGTTTTCATCATTTGTTTTATCATAGTCATCATACCTTGCATAGTTGTCATATATGTGTTAAGAGTTTGCATTAGGTTCTGCTGGTCAGTATTGAATGTGCCACTTGGTGTATTACTTTGTTGTATAGCACGTTTGGCAACATCAGAGTAACTGTCGTGCTGGTGGTTTTCGTGTAAGGGACCAAAAGTAGTTTGTCTTTGTCCTCTGTTATTTTGATTAGTAGCTAGATGTCGATTTGAAGATGAACGATTTCTCCACTCGCTTGCATACACTGAGCAGCCTCTATAATTTGCCGTATGGTTACCTCCGCAATTACTGCATTTTTTAACTGTGTGATCTCCCTTTTTTTTTATCACAATCTTTGTGAAAATTGCCTTCTTCATAAATTTGTATATTGGCCTTATGCATGGTTCCTTTCAACAGAGGAATAACATGAAATTGTCCACTACCTATAATGACTTCCAGGCGCATGGACAAGGTGGTTGAATTTTGTTCTCTCAAAGATATTGGGGGAGGTTTCACAGTCTTTACCGGTTTGACTGGCTCTTCATCTTCATCAGTTAAGAGAGCAAAACGGGTTGAGTTGACAATAGCCGTACAGGCAAATTTTTTTGATTGATTTCCTGGCAATATTGATTTTGGGCTTCTCTGCCTTTTTGTGACTGTGATGTAACGTTGGATACCGGTTTGAATTTTATTTTTGCTCGTGTCATATTTGAAATAGTTGCTCAGTGAATGTGACTGGGTGCGTACAATACCTAAAGGAATAGCAGATAAAGAGGATTTACTTATCGGCTCTTCTAATGTCTCTGCAGTTTTATTCGTTGTACAGTTGAGTTGTACAAGGTCGTTACCATTAATTGTTTCTGTTTTATTTTTAGATTCCAAGTTTTCGTCGACGATTTGCCGTTTAGTGTTTTTTTAAATTTGATTTTGTGTTTTCCATTTGATTCCCACGAGTGTATGGGATTTGTATGTCCACCACATCATAGCCTCCGATAATGTGGTAAGGTCATAGTTCCATTCCGAGGCGAGTTATCGGAGAGGCTCCATTCAAATTCAGCTTTCGTATCCCTCTGCTGCAAAGAGCTTCGACTGCATGGTTCACGTTACACCGCGGATTAAGGGAGTGCTTGCAGTTTGCACCACTTCGTTTCAGCCACCCCTAACATGGGAAACAGACTCTGCACAAGACGCAGCCAAACATAGATATGACGAGTCTGGATTTCCGCCTACTCACATCAGCTAACACTTATCGGTTGATAAAATGTAATGCCCAGGTGACACCACGTGGAGGTTGTGAGATGCTTGAGGTAGGTGCACCTGCAAGGATCATGGAGCCCCTCCTAAGTGGGATGTAATCATACACTTCACCTTCGAAATGCATCCCCATCACCTGAACTGACGCTAGATCAGCCTCAGGAGCTCCAACCCATTGACCGCCTGTTCAAAATCCTAGAAAAACGTCTGCGGTATTGGAGCTACGAATGAAGATGAATCATTAACCCAACAGCTCGAGCGTTTCTGGCAGCTAGAAGAATTTGACACCAACAGCCCGCCGCTAACAGCGATAGAAAGAACTTGCGAAGCATTTTTCAACCAAACGGTGTGTCGAGCAGCGAACGGACAATTCGTTGTGCGCTTGCCTTTCGTTGATAACGCAAACCCTCTTGGAGACTCGAAAGCTATCGCATTACAACGTTTTTACGCCATCGAACGTAAATTGCAAAGAAACCCCGTCTTCAAAATGCAGTATACGGCCTTCATGGAGGAATACCTGCGGCTAGGTCACATGGAAGAAGTTAGCGGAAGCATAAACCAACCCCACTACTTCTTACCTCACCACTGCGCTCTGAAGCCAGACAGCACCACCACAAAGTTGCGTGTCGTTTTCGACGCATCAATGAAGACGTCAACAAATGTATCATTGAACAATGTGCTACTACCAGGTCCAGAACTTCAAGAAGACTTATTTGCGATTCTTTTGAGATTTCGAGTACGCAGATATGTTTTCACAGCAGATATCGAGAAAATGTACTGACAAATCATCGTGAACGAAGCTGACCGCAAGCATCAACTAATCCTGTGGAGGAACACGCCAAGCGAACCTCTGCAAAGTTACCAATTAAACACAGTGACTTATCGAGTCACATCGGCACCATATTTGGCGATTTTTTAAATTTTATTTTATTTATTTATTTTTTTGGTTAGAGAGGGTAAAAATGCCTGCCGCATCATCAAAACTGTCGTCACAGATTTGGTATGTGAGAATTGCACCCACTAAAACATCCCCCTCCCTCGCTGAGAACATCTCCCCACCCTGGAACCCTTTTTATACTTCCTTCAAGGTGGAGATTCTCACTTCGTCCCTATTAGACTCTCAACATTATTCCTGCGTCCAGGTCCCGCTTTTTCCGCCGGAGCACATTTTCCACATATTTATCTACGTGGTCCCAGTTTTCTTTGCTGCTTAGCATAACCTCCACAATGTTCTCGGTGGCTAAGGTTTCCCCGATTTCCATTTCAAGCGTGGTGCGCTCTGTTTGCCACCTTGTGCATTTGAAAAAGGTGTGCTCTGCATCATCCACATTGCTGTCGCCGTATATGCACTCAGGCCCTCCAATTTTTCCCATTCGGTGTAGATACTTGCAGAAGTATCCGTGACCAGACAGTAACTGCGTGAGGTAGAAATTGACGGTTCCGGCTGTTCCTCCTATCCAGCTCGCTATGTCGGGTATGAGTCTCGCTGTCCTCCTTTAGCTTGTCAGCCCACAATTCGCTACCATACAGCAGAATGGAGTGCGTTGTCATCATCAGAAGCTTCCTCTTGATGGATGTCGGCCCTCCGATGTTTGCCATTAGTCTGCTGAGAGAAGCCGTTACCCGTGCTGCCTTCGTTGCCGCATTTTGTATTTGCGCCCAGTAGGTGAGCTTGGAGTCAAGCTGAATTCCCAGGTACTTTATCATCTTTTGTGTCCTGATGGTCTCGGAGCAAACTCTCAAGTCGATTTCTATTGGAATGTGCTTTCTCGTGAGGAATAGCAGTTCCGTCTTTTCCGTGGCCAACTTCAAGCCATGTGAATCGAGCCACCTCTGGGTTCTGATAATGACCTGGTTCAGCTTTCTTTGGGCGTCTTCCGAGTCGCGTGCGGTGATGACAGCCGCAATGTCGTCTGCGTATCCGACTAGATGAGTGTCATCTGGCATCTCTATGCGCAAAATGCCATCGTAGCTTATATTCCAAAGGTCCGGTCCGAGGATGGACCCTTGCGCTGCCCCTGACGTGATGATTTTGCTTCGGGTGCCATTGTTGGTCTCGTATAACAACATTCTATCTTTAAGGTAGCTCCGGATTATCTTCTTCAGATAAGCTGGTATCTGAAAACGATTTTCAAGTGCCTCGATCATATCCACCCACCTAGCGCTGTTGAAAGCGTTTCCTACGTCTAATGTAACAAGGAGTACCACTCGCCTGGAGTAGTGATTTCCTTGCTGTGCCGTTAGCACACTTTCTATGACGTCTTCTACGGCGCTAATTGTGAACTTTCCTGGTCGAAAACCGTGTTGTCGAGTGGATAATCCCCCAGCGTTTTGAATGGCTGCTGCTATTCGAGGTTTGAGGAGTCGCTCCAAAAGTTTGCCTGCGGTGTCTAGCATACACAGTGGTCGATATGCTTCCTTTTCCCTTGCTGATGAGCACTAGCCGCTGGCTTTTCCATACGTCTGGGAATATTCCTTCTATCAGGCAGGCATTGTACATATCGAGGAGTACTTGGGCATGGCCATTTGACACTATTTTTAGGACTTCTGCTGGAATACCGTCGATACCCGGTGCTTTGTTTCTCTGCAGGGTTATGGCGGCTGCTTTAAGTTCGTCTTCCGTGAAAGGAGGTGGGACTTCCTTGACCAGCACTTCCGATTCTTCTCTTCAGGCATGTATAGGAAATAGAGCGTTTACTATGTTTTCCATAGCATGGTCTTCTAGTTGGGGTACCGATGCTCTTGCTCCAAGCTTTTTCATTACGATTTTATATCCCAGTCCCCATGGATTGTTGTTTATGTCGTTTCAGAGCTCCTCCCATTTATTCTCCTTGCTGGTGCAAATAGCAGTTGTGAGGGTTTTCCTAGCAGCTTGGAGATCTTATCTTCCGGCAATTGCGGATCCAACACGCCTGGCCCTAGTGTATTTTCTTCTACACCGCAGACAGACCCGTCTGAGTTGAGCTTTTTCTTCTGTCTACCAGTAAACGGCCTTCTTGTGTTTATTTGGTCTTATTTTCGGCATCGCTTTGGTACAGGTTCTCTCTATACACTGCATGGTCTGCTTCACCTTCCTAATAGCATCGCTGGCGTGGCTGTCTAATGGAAAGTTTGCCTCCAGCTCAGCAAGTAGCACTTCCGGATTTAACTTTGATACATTCCACTAATATTGTGGTCATGGTTGCTTGACACTTTTTTAATGGAAAAGGTAATGCATTGGTGATCGCTTCCACTATAGTCTTCTAAGATTTTCCATGTACTTACTCTGTGAGCAATGCTCTCAGAAGCTAGTGCAATATCTGGAATTGTACCCACGCATCCTGGTCTTCTAAAAGTGGCAGTGGTCCCCGTATTTACGATGACCATTCCCAGTCTCGCGACCATGTCCAGTACCCGCCGGCCCCTTGAATTGGTTGTTTGCATTCCCCATTCAACTGCTTTGGAGTTAAAATCGCCAGCGATGATGAGTGCTCCTCCAAACTCTTGTGCTTTACATGTCATCGATCTTTTTCTGGAATACTTCTGCGCAGTCACTTGGAGTCAAGTAGCAGCTTATCAAAGTAAAGTATCGATCATGGGCCCAAACGAAACCATCGCCTTTTCCATCTCCGGTTATGCTAAAATTGCTGCCTACAGGTACCCATATGGCCGCCGTTCCGCTCGTATCTGCAAGCCATGTTCCGCTTACTTTTTGCCTATATTGCTCACTGATTACTACAATGTCTGCTTTCTGCTCTATACTAATTTGGTCCAGTAATGCTTCAGCCACTCTGCTTCTGTGCATGTTTCCTTGCAGCACTTTCATTTAGATGTCAATTTTTTACTCATCGCGCATCTACTTGAGCTCGGGATATGGTCTACCGGACTGCATTGACCATCAACGCAGAGGCAGCACTTTGGGGTGTTACTGCACTCTTTTAATTTGTGCCCCGTTTCGCCACATCGTATGCACAGGCCTTGGCCTTTCCTGTCAGGTCCTTTGCACTGCCATGTTAGATGACCAGGAGC
Organism: Clusia tigrina; assembly: GCA_920105625.2. NCBI lineage: Eukaryota > Metazoa > Arthropoda > Insecta > Diptera > Clusiidae > Clusia > Clusia tigrina. Next base: position 80,606,404 of record OV050030.1, read on the forward strand.
AAAGCACCGGAAACGCCGTTTTGTGTTATTCCCTGGCCTTAATCTGCAGTTAACCCATCCGATCCTGATGCGATCTTTCTCCAGCAGTATACTGGCGAGCTCCGATGACATCGTTACATAGGCTCGTACCTGCTCTCGACTATTTGGTGCTGTTATAGTCGTTACCATATCCTCATACGAAGCAGTTCTCATATTTTCGGGAAGTGACTCCTTTACGGCTTGGTGTACTTCTTCCTTTGTGGCGAGCAGATCGAGATCTCGTATCTCTATAGTGGCTCTTGGCTTAAGATCAGTCACAACTGCTGACTCCTGTAGTGCACCTGTTAAAAGTTCACAAAAGCCCGTTGTCACTTTTGCTCCTTTATCCAGCTCCAACAGAAGCCCACCTGCTCTTGTTTTCCGGATCGATCGTACCTTGGTCTGTGCATCCTCTGGTTTGACATTGCAGCGGATGCTTTTCAGGACATCCGCATATTTGAAACCCTCTGCTGGTTTGATAAGGACGGCTTCGGACTTTGGTTTTGTCTCCTTCGTCCCATGTCTTCCTTGCATTGTTGTTCGTGACTTTTCGCTGTCGCCCACGGAATTCTTTGCTGTTGAATTTTCCTGTGTTTGACTTCGTGTTGCCACGCGTCTACTCCTTGTGACAGTTTGTCACCCATCGGCCTTACTTACGCAGAAATTTTTCCCATCTTCTTTCGGTGCCGTAACAAGTTTGCACTCGTTCTCTTTTTCCGTCCAATTTCGCCGATAGCTTTCCATTACGTCGAAAAGCTCGTCTAGCTCGGAAACTCCGGTCTTTACATCCATGCTCACGTTCTTCTGCTTTATCATTGCTTGCTTCATCTTGAATTCCTGTCTGGGTGAGCTGACGGGACATTTCATCAATACAGGTGTGGGATTTCCAGAAGACTCCTGCTGTTGTTGGTTCCCTTTTGCGCCCAGAGGCGTTTGGTTCGCGGCAGGGATAGTGCGCGATTTGTTGCACGCTCCATCTACCGGTGTGTTACTTACTTGGGGTTGTTGCTGATTTGTTACTCCCTCTTCTGGCGATCGCATAATTTTGCTACTTCTTCTAAAGCAGCTTCCCCTTTCTGGATCGCTTGGAGTTACTTTCTGCTGTATTTGAGTTTTAGGTTGAGTTTGTTGCTTTGTTTGGGGTGTATTCATTTTATATGGGTCCCCGCTTCAAGCCGCTATCTCGGTTCGTTGTACAGTCGCTTTGAAAATATCGTTAGTCAGGATTGATGCTCAACTGAGCCTGTACCGCCAACTTAATGGTGACGCAACATCGAATGTACTTCAAGACCCGCCACGGTTTTAACGGGACGGAGGCAGCTACAGCATTAAGGAGGCAGCTACAGCCCGAAAGCCATTTCCACCCGATATCACTCTGGTGTACTGAGGTAACGGAATACTGCAACTACCAGCCCAAGGCAGACAGTTCATATATGTTTTCAAATCGTTTTCCTAGGGGCATACCGCGTCAGTTTCCATTTACTTGTGTCTCCCACGATGCCATCTGTGAATGGATGGGGAGCACTTCTTTAGACGGTGCCTACTCGTCTTGTCACATGCGTTTCTCAGAATTTGCAGACCTATTCAGGCGCACTCTCCTCGCTTGCTGCTCTTGGTCGGGGACTACTTATTGGTTATTCGCAGCTAACCTACTCTGGTAGGCCGTTCATTATCCGCCACCTGTGAACGCCACGGTAGCCTGAGCTTAGCCCCAGCCTTTTTTTTCAAATTATTAAATTAGAGAATTTAATAATAATGATTATAGGCAAAATAAAGCAATTTCTACATTAAAAATTAAAAAAATAAAATTTTTTTTTTATTTTTTTATTTCTTTCTCTATGCATTACAATCTATAACAATAATATTAAGTAATATTTTGTGCAGGTTTGGATTGAATATGCTCTTTTTGCCAATGCCAAAAGAACTTCTTTTATTTATTTGTTTATTAAATTTTCTCCATTTGTCCATCATTTTATTTATGTATATAATTAATTATTTATTTTGTTATTGTTATGTATTTATTTTTTTAAACCTTCCTGTAAGTTCTGCAGGGGTAATTCGCTTCAATCTTCTTGGAGTTGCACCCTCCGTGTCTGCTGCACTACGCAGTTCCAGGTTTTGATGGCCTCTCAGTCGGTGTATATGTTTGGTGCTGCATTTTGTGATTGTGTCTGTGATGGTTTCAATGTGTAGGTCACGGTGTATAACCTCGTTCGGGATATACCATTCAGCATTTGTAATAGTTCGAAGTATTGTTGACTGCATTCGTTGTATTAAATTTAAGTTTGATATGCTAGCTGTGCCCCATATCTCGATTCCATATTTCCAGATAGGTGCTATTATTGTCTTGTATATTATTAGTTTGTTGTAGAGAGATAGTCTAGATGCTCGTCCAAGTAGCCAGCTTAATTGTCGGTACTTATTTTTTGCATCGTTTCGCTTGTTAATGATGTGCTGCTTCCAAGTCAATTTTTCGTCTATGGTTATTCCAAGATATTTTGCAGCAGAGTGAGTTTTTATTTTTTTGCCCTTTATAGCAAGGCTGTATTTTGTCGATTTTCTGTTTGTATATACAACTTGTACAGTTTTGTCTTTATTTATCTCTATTCCCTATAAGTCACACCATGCTACTACATTGTCCAATATATTTTGGATTGCATTTGTTGCCTTTTTTTCGTTAGTGCGTGATGCCATTAAAACTGTGTCGTCTGCGAATGTTGCTATCATCGCATTGCTTTTCGTTGGAATTGGTATATCTGCTGTGAATATTAAGTATAGTAGAGGTCCTAATACGCTGCCTTGTGGTACTCCAGCTGTCATTGGTAGGATGTCTGAGCAATCCTCGTCATATTTTATGTAGAATTGTCGTTCGCTTATAGCTCTTTAAAATGTCATAATAATTTTGTGGAAATATTCGCTTAAGTTTATATAGAAGTCCTTTGTGCCACACCTTGTCGAATGCTTTTGCACTGTCCAAGTATACAGCTACGCAGTATTTTTTGTTGTCTATACTTTCAAGGATTTTGTTTACAACCCTGTGGGCCTGTTGCACAGTTGAGTGTTGTCTTCTAATCCAAACTGATGGCTGGGTATTAAATTTTTTGTTGTTAAGATTGGCTCTAATCTGTCCTGTAGTATCCTTTCAAATACTTTCGATAGTATTGGCAATAGACTGCTAGGTCGGTAAGAAGTTGTTTTGGTGGCATCTTTTCCTGGCTTGCTGATGGCTGTTATCTGTGCAACTTTCCATAAGCGAGAGAAATACTTAGTTTCTAGCATGCAGTTCAATATATTTCGGATATATATTATAGCTATATCAGGCATTTCTTTTAGCATTTTCCCGCTTATCAGATCATATCCTGGCGCCTTTTTGTCTTTTAATTTTTTAATTTTGTTTTTGATTTCTGCTACTGACGTCTTTTTTGTTTTGGATTGCGGGATATTTATTACATTGTCAAGATGAGTGGTTTGATTGTCCATTTCGCTTGTAAATATTTCAAGGAAATGTTTGGCCAGTGTGTTGGCTTTGTCTTTACTTGTTTTCGCCCATGTACCGGTTTGTGTTTTGATAGGAGGTTTGTGTATTATTGCACCAGTGAGTTTTTTCGTAGCCTTCCAAAGAGAGTAATTTGTTGATGTGGTCGTTCCCAAGTTCAGCCTGAACTTAGCCCCGCATACCATATTTGGCGATAAAATGACAATATCTACGCATATTAGCCAATATCTACGCATATTAGCCAAGCAACATAGCACACAATATCCGCAAGACTCCAGATGCTTACAACGAAATTTTTATGTGGACGGCGCTATGAGTGGAGCCGATACGTTAGCAGAAGCCTTGCGCGTACAGGAGGAATTGAACTCCCTCACCAAATCAGCAGGTTTTAAGTTAAGGAAGTGGTGTGCGAGTAATAAAACACTGTTAACCAACATCAACGCAGAGGATCGAGCAATTCATTTGAATTTTGACAACGATAATTTTACCATCACAACGCTTGGTTTAACGTGGCAACCTGGGACTGATTACTTCCTAATAAGGACCAAATGGAGCACAACAGCCAAAATAACGAAACGCCAAGTACTGTCGGACATCGCGCATATCTTCGACCCATTAGGTTTTTTGTCACCAGTTGTCTCATGTGCGAAAATATTCATGAAATCGCTGTGGCGTCTAAAATTAAGCTGGGACGAAGCACTACCTATGGACTTGCATACCTTCTGGAGCCAGTTTAGAGAAAACATCCAGGAACTTGAGAACTTGCAAATTCCACGCTACGTATTTCCCACCACAAAGGACAATGTGCATCAGAGAGAATTACAAGCTTTTGCCGATGCATCCGAGCAGGCATATGGAGCTGTTATTTATGCAAGGTCGATAAAAACAGATGGATCTGTGAGCGTTCAGCTGTTACGTTCTAGATCAAAGACTACACACACCACCAAAACAACAAACGCCAACTCGGCTGGAGCTCTGTGCTGCACTGTTAGCAGCCCAGTTATTGGACAGAGTAAAGCAAATTCTACAATGGACAGGCGAATGCTTTCTGTGGTCTGACTCTGAAGTGTTGCTAGCCTGGATCTCTGCCGGTTCGTCTTCTTATCACACCTTTGTGGCAAATCGAGCGGCAGCTATACAAGAAGTAACGGTGAAGCAACAATGGCGTCACGTACCTACAGACAAAAACCCGGCAGACATGATCTCACGAGGCATCAACCCGGGTCAATTCAAACCACAAGGCATGTGGTTTTATGGACCATTGTTTCTATACAGACCAACGCCATCGTGGCCAGCGGCATCAGCCAATTCAACCACAGAATTAGAGAAGAGACAGGTATGTCTTACTACGTCACAGATTCCGTCGTTTACTTCAATGATTGACCATCGAAATTCATGGACACATCTTCAACGAGTCACCGCATATGCACTTCGATTCATTAAAAATTGGCGTAATGTGCCAGTTCAAAAATCCATCGACCTCGACGCAGAAGAAATTAAATGTGCTACTCAGACTATATTCAAGGACCTGGACAAGCATTCAATCCTGAATATAAACTTCTCAAGCACAACAAACCAGTTGGAAGGGGGATGGGTGATCTTACACTATTTCTGGATAAAGACGACATCATGCGGGTAGGAGGACGACTAGCAAATTCAGCCCTACCACATAAAGCAAAATACCAAGCCCTATTGCCATATCGGAGTGATATAACTAAAATATTGATGACACACATCCACATTGATAACAAGCATGTTGGCCCAGGCGGTTTATTAGCAGCGACACGGGAAGCTTATTGGCCGGTTAATGCAAAAACAATAGCCAGATCAATCGTGAAAAACTGTGTGGCTTGTGTTGAGAAAGAACGCAGAGTCTTGGAATTCACGTGTGCTTTATTCAACGACTTAGAAGCGAGAGAGATAATATATGTGGATAATGAAAGTAGGAAGTTAAGAAGAAAGTAAATTAGGTAGGGTTGCCAGAGTTATATTTCTAACACCTTCACTTACTGGAATAATTAATTATACAAAATAACTATTCATTTTTCAAGGAACAAATTTTTACGAAAAGTGTAAATTACATATGTCTAATTATTTTTCATTAATTTTTCAATACAATTTTTGATGCCCATTCCTTTGGCACAATTTAATATTTTGTTGCTAGATACTGCTTTGGTTAGGCAATTAACTACCAGTTGATCAGTTGAGACATAGTAAACTTCAAACATCCCAGCATTGATGTAGTCGCGTATAAAGTGGTGACGCACGTCAATGTGCTTTGACCTTGCACGGAAAGAATATGTTTGAGCCAAAGCTAGCGCTGATTGATTATCGCAGGCAATTTTGATAGGCTTCCGGTCAACCGACGCCTCCAACTCTTTGCCGAATTGTTGTAGCCAGATTGCTTCCTGCACAGCCGACGACATCGCCATATACTCCGCCTGGGTACTCGACAGCGCAACGGTTGGTTGTCTTTTGCTGCCCCAGGATATTGCTCCACCACATAGCGTAAAGACATATCCAGTACAAGAGCGCCTCTTATCGATGTCGGACGCCCAGTCCGCGTCCGAGTACCCCACGAGACCTTCAGAGCCCCCATAAAAAAGTTTATAATTAACAGTGCCATTTAGATACCTGAAAATTCGTTTAACAGCGGCCCAGTGGGGTTTTCCATGCTTTGCGTTGAACCGACTAACATCGTTAACTGCAAATGCAATGTCAGGCCACGAGCCCTGTGCTAGATATAACAGACTTCCTATGGCCTCCTGGTACGGTACGCTTACCAATTCTTCGTCGCAGTCGTTTAGCGATAACTTTTGGTTAATGTCACTTGGCGTCGATATCGGCTTCGAATTTTCCATGCCGAATCGTTTCAGTATTTCGTGAGTGTATTTTTGCTGATCCAAGTAAACTCCTGCTGCACTATAAGTAATACTAAAACCAACACAAGTTTTCGCCACACCCATGTACTTCATATTGAATTTTGGGGTAAGGTGACGCACAAATTCATCACGAACTGCAGGGTCATCCCAAAAAACGAGTATGTCGTCAACATATATGGCAACGATTAGTTTTGCGTCGTATCTGAAGTAAACGCAGGGATCTGTTTTGGATTTCATCAAACCGAAATCTCGCAATGTTTTATCTAACAATAGGTTCCACTGTCGGCCACTTTGCTTTACCCCGGCCACTTTGCTTGCAGTGACAGCGTCTAACTAATCAATTTTGAGCCCCAGTTTGACGGATAGAGCGATCAAATAGCGTATCGACGTGTAGCGCACTACAGGGGAGAAGGTTTCGCTGTAGTCTATCCCGAATTGCTGGAAACAACCTTTGGTAACAAGGCGAGCTCTATAGCGAATAATGTTACCTTTTTCGTCGCGTTTTGTGCGAAAAATCCACTTTGATTTAATCGCCTTTCGATTAACAGGCAGATTGCATATAGCCCATGTTTGATTTTCGGCGTGAGAGCTTAACTCGCATTGCATAGCGGACTTCCAGCTTTCGCAGTCGGCGTTAGACAAAGCTTCGTGTACAGTTAGTGGATCGTCACACGTGTCTCTTGTTGCTGCGAAATACGAAACATAACCCTGACTGCCGAAGTCGCGCGGAACAGCAGGCCTCGTTGATATTTCAATGTCTGGAACGAACGTGTCGTCTGTAGCATCGTCGAAAGTCTCTTCGCTTGCGTCTTCATCAAAGTCTTCGCTCTTTACAGCTTTGTGTTCTTCTTCCAATGCCCTCACTGAAGGTGAATCGTCTTCAACATCGACTGGAACAAATGAAACGATTCTGTGTTCGGTTTCCATGAATACTACATCGCGGCTCGTTGTAATATTCTTCGTTTGTGGATTAATACAACGGTACCCTTTTGTCAAGTCGCTATACCCAACAAACATCAGGTTCTGCGCCTTTGGATCCCATTTGTGTCTGCGTTGTTTAGGTATGTGAACCATCACGGGAGATCCAAAAATTCGTATTCCATTTAAATCGACGTCACGACCTGTCCACAGCTTTTCCGGAATTTGCCCATTTGATGCTGAACTAGGTGAACGGTTTATAATATATACCGCCGTATTTAAAGCCTCTCCCCAATACGTTTTAGATAAGTCAGCATCAAATAACATGCATTTGGCACGTTCTACAATCGTACGGTTTATCGTTCGGCGACTCCGTTTTGCTGGGGAGTGTAAGCAGCTGATTTTTGGTGTAATATGCCGAACGAACGACAGAGCGAATCAAACTGCTCGCCGACAAATTAGGTCCCGTTGTCCGTGCGTATTACTTTACTGCTTTTATCGCACTGTTTTTCGGCATACTGCTTAAAGCTTTTGAAGCAATCGGCAACTTCGGATTTCTGTTTTATTAAATAGAGAAAAACTTTCCGGGAATAGTCATCCACAAAGGAAAGGAAATATCGCGAGCCTCCTAAAGAGGTTGTCTCCATTGGACCACATAGATCTGCATGGACAAGCTGACGCAGTTCATTAGCTCGTGTTCCAACGCGTTTAAAGGGAGCTCGTGATAGCTTGCCTTTGTGACAGGCCTCGCATTTGGCTAATATGCTTACATCTCCATTAAAGTCGACTACATTACCCTTTTTTAAAATATTTAAGTCATTATAGTTCAAGTGGCCAAGGCGACGATGCCACGTCATCACGTCCACTTTTGCATTGGCGAGCAAGCACGAAACCGATTCTACGCGAAACTAAAACACGCCGGCGGAACCGTTAGCTTCGGCGACAAGCTCGTTACTTCGATCGAATATTTGACAGTCGCCTTTGTTAAAAACAACTTTATTCCCGTTTTCAGGTATTTGTGAAACTGATAGCAAATTAGAGGTTAGTTGAGGAACAAACAACACTTCTTTCATTTCGATTTCTGTATGTCCCAAGGAAAACTTGACATTGCCGATGCCTTCAACAGTCATTCTTTCATTATTTGCAGTTATGATTTCTTGAACAGGGAACACGCTTAGACAATTAAATTTGTTTTTATAGGGTGCCATGTGTTTGGATGCACCACTGTCGATGTACCTCTCATTTTGATCTTGCTCGTTTTTATACGACACGTAAGCACTAAAGGCTACCTTCCGACCATTGGTATTGCTAAAATTTTGGCGAAGTTTTTTATGCTCATTGCAATCTTTACTAGAATGGCCTCTTCGTCCACAATTATAACACTTTAGATTTTGGTTGTTAAGTTTAGGGTATTTTTTCTTCACACTTAAAAATGCACTTCCACCGTTTGCTGTTTTTTCATAGTCTCCATCTAGCAGCTTCATTTTAATGTTTTCACCGGTAATTTTTGTTCCACTACTTTCTATGCAAGCATTATGGCACCTAACCATTCGTCGCTTATATCGAAACCGATACCCGAGAGCTTATTCGCGGTATTGACGAGCTGATTAACATAAATGGCCATTCAGAATTTTCAAGGCGCGCCGTGATCAGTTTTCGCAATAGACCGATTTTTCGCGTGAGTCCAGAATCTTCGTATAGATGTTGAAGGGTTTGCCAAATGTTGGCCGCAGTTTTCTGATTTTGTATATGAACGTATATTGATTCATTCACCGACAAGATAATTTTAGCACGCGCTCTACGCAACTTCTGCTCATCGGTTTCTTTCACAGTATCCGTAATGCAATTATGTAGATCGCTCAGTTCCAATATACTTTCCATGGCAAACTTCCACGTGTGGAAGTTTTCACTACCGCGAAGTTTTTCTATCGCGTGCGTGTCCGCACCGGCTATCTTGTTTAATTTATTTACCATCTTGTTTAATTTGTTTATTAAACACGCTACTTGCACAAACTACTCGCTTTTAATAAAATAAGCAACATATGCTTTTATTTAAGCGGCTTAACCACGACACGTATCAAATCAGATTTGGCTACTTGCAGACGCGCTGTTGTCTGGGCCCATAACCTGTTGAGAAAGAACGCAGAGTCTTGGAATTCACGTGTGCTTTATTCAACGGCTTAGAAGCGAGAGATAATATATGTGGATAATGAAAGTAGGAAGTTAAGAAGAAAGTAAATTAGGTAGGGTTGCCAGAGTTATATTTCCAACAGCTTGCACTAAAACTATGCCGAAACCATTGCAGCAACTCATGGGATAGTTACCTGCATCACGGGCTCAACCAAATAAACCTTTCACTCACGCTGGAGTCGATTTTTGTGGGGCATTTAAATTTCGTTACAATCAAAGGGAAAAGACGCCAAAAAAGTGTTATGTGGCGATATTTTGTTGCTTCGCAACTAAGGCCGTACACATTGAAGTGGTAAGCAACCTTACGACCAACGCCTTTATCTTGAAGAGGTTTGTGAGCCGAAGAGGGAACTGCCGGTATCTCCATTGTGACAACGCGACGAATTTCGTAGGAGCACGGAATCAATTGAGAGAGATTGCGGACATCATACACAACGTAGATACCAAATCACAGCTGATGAAATTCTGCGCACACAAGGGAATCGATTTTCATTTCGCACCTGCTAGATCACCAAATTTTGGCGGCTTATGGGAAGCAGCGGTTAAATCGGCAAAGAATCTATTTTACAAAACTTTGTCCAATGCCCGATTAACATACGAAGAGTTAGAGACAGTTATAGTTGAAATAGCAGCCATTCTTAGCTCGCGGCCGCTGACTCCTATGTCAGATGATCTACACGATTACGCAGCATTAACTCCAGGTCATTTCTTAACAGGTACACCATTGACAAGTGTTGTCGACCACCCCACTGAGAATCTGAACATAAATTTACTGAAGTAGTGGGACTTAGTCACAAGGTTGAAACAGGAATTTTGGAGTCGGTGGAGTAAGGAGTATCTAAACCAACTCCAGCATCGCTACAAATGGAAGACCATGCGTCATAACTTACAGCCTGGTACAATGGTATTAATGATGGAGGATAACTTGCCAGTTATTAATGGCGGCTTGGTCGAGTAACTCAAACATTTCCTGGTGCTGACGTCCTAGTGCGAGTAGCGGAAATTCGAACTTCTACAGGCCTCACCAGAAGAGGTGTCTATTTACTCGCGCCATTACCCATGTCTACCGAAAGTAATCCAGTAGAACAACCTGATAAGCATCCAGCTGCAGTAGAAGAAGCCACAAATGTCAAAGGCGGCATAAGTCATACACCAGCTAAGCGAAGACGATCTGTGTCACCCTCGTCAGTATTGTTGCTATGCATATGCTTTCTAATTGCTCTAGTAGCAGGTGATGACCCCATTATAAAGGTGTTTTTCGGAAGTCAAACAGGACTCTATTTCGAAAAAATGGGTCTGACTTACTTAACAACAGATTGGAATATAGTTGTGTATTACAATATGTCCCAATACTGGCTTGAGCGCAACAACATAATGCAAGGAATAACAGCAATGCAGCAAGCGTGTTCACGTATCCAAAGCGGTACAATTAATTGTGAGAAAACTGTGGACCAGTTCCGTACTAAATGGCAGCTAATCCAACAAGATGATGAGTACTTACAATACGACGAACAAATCCATCGTCAACGGCGAGACACTCCATTAGCAATTGTTGAAAGCTTGTCTAATGCGTTGTTTGGAATTTTGGACTCCAACTATGCTAAAGAAATGTCTGCAACGGTAAACGGCATATCCCGCAACGAAGAACATCTTCTGCACCTAATTCGAAACCAAATATCGGTAATAGACTCCAATAGCAATATTTTAAAGAAATCTGACGATCAAATTCAACAACTACACAAGCAAATAAAATATTTATATAGCCAGCAGGACAACTTCACAAAGTCAGAATCCCAACATGCAATAGCCGAAATGTTTAATGCGATGTCCGGTCGAGTACTTATGGCTATGCAGGACTACCAACGAAATCAAGAGCTCCTTTTAGAAGTACTGACGGACACACATCACGGACAGCACAATCCTCTTCTGCTGTATCTGTCTCAGCTGCAACAACAACTGAGAGCAATCAAAGACCAGACCATCTCCCACCACCGTTACAAGTTCCCAGCAAGAATACCATTAAAATACTTGAACTCACTTCTGTGGAGGCACGTGTGACGTCAACTGAGATGATTGTCCGCTCTTAAGTTACAATAGTGTAGTGTACCCAAATACTAAAATGCATTTCAACCTACACTGCCTAACGTCCAAGTGTACCGCAAATGCAAACATATGACAACAATGCAAACGCGGCACAAGCCAAAGCGGCGGATCAAGTGACGCTATGTATAGCGGGCATTTGGTGTGAAGGCCAGAAATGCATTGAACCCTAAAATATGCCGACCACAAGAAATTGCAGACCAATGCATGTGTGCGGCATATGGGTTGATATTTCGCATATGATTTAGGATAAGTATAGAACACAAATAATTATGTTTAGGTATACAAAATTAGACATAAGATTTTACTGTATAAGAATCGGTGATTTAGTAAAACAGTTTTGAACAGAGACCTCAGCCACATTGCTTTTTCTTTGCTCGGCGTTCACGCCTCAAAACTATAGGAAACATTTCGGCAAACGAAAGTTCGCCACAACTAGTAGAGGCTGCTAATAGCGAGAAGCGATCTGACTGGCGATGCATCAATCCAACCACGACTACTACATGGCGATCCTGCAATACTGAGCTTAGGACATCAGAAGATTTCGAAAACGCTTTCCAAAGACTTTTAAAACTTGCGAAAACCTCGTTGGAGTAATATTCCGCGGGAGAACCACCAACATCAGCTCCAAGGTATGAAGCATCAAGAGCCAACCCAAAGCCACTCACCATTGAGGAATATAAACGAAGACAGTACAAGCGACCGCAAACACCACCACCAATCCTTAACAAGAAAAAGAAGAGAGGAGGAAAGGCAGTAAAGCAACGGCAAAAGGAAGCCATCTTATATAGAAATTTCAACTTAGCAACAGAAAGAACGGAAAAATTAAGGAAACAGAACAAATGTATCCAGTTCCCAAAAACGCAGATGAAGCTCGAAGATTTTTAGCCTTCTGTAATTACTACAGAAGATTTATAAAACATTTTGCAAAAATTGCAAAACCAATCAACAATTTACTAAAAAAAAAGGCACAGAATTCACCTGGAATAAAGATACACAGGAAGCTTTCGAGACATTAAGAAAAAACATCATGGAACCTCCTATCTTACAATATCCTAACTTCGAAGAAACGTTCATACTCACGACGGATGCATCTAACTATGCACTTTGAGCCATACTCTCTCAGGGAGAGGTTGGAAAAGATTTGCCAATTTCCTTCGCCAATCGCTCATTAAACAAGCATGAGATTAATAAACCTGTAATAGAAAAAGAAGTTCTAGCCATACATTGGGGAATAAACCATTTCAAACCGCATCTTTATGGAAGAAAATTCACAGTAGTAACATATCACAGACAACTACTATCAATCTTTACGCATAAAGGCCCATCATCAAAATTAACACGCGTAAGATTGTAGACCATGATTTCTATATAATCTGCAAACACGGTAAAGTTAACACTAACGCAGACGCATTGTCGCGAATTAAACTCGACTCAGATGCACTCAAAGCCATGATACCCACCCTGGTTGTAGTAACTAGAAGCATGAAACCTTTAGCTGCACAAAAACAGATCTTGGATGCAAAAGCACAAGAGTAGAAAACTAAATAAATTAAAAATTGAGCTCAATAAAAATACAAGACGCGCGCACAGAAGTTTGCCAGATATACAAATAAATGAAGCAGAGGTAAAAATAAAAATAAGTGATAATCTATACCAGAACTTAGGATCGGAAATGGAGAGACTTACACAAACATTAAAAAAGCATGGCATAAACAAGTTAGCCATTGCAAATAATGATGTCATATTTACGCAAATAAATCGAGAAGAATTCATATCAATGTACAATGCAATACAGCATAAAATACAAAAAGAAGGAAGGCAAACTCCAACTAAGATAATTATATATTCATCCCCTACACAAATAATAAACAAGCAGCAGCAAAGGAATTTCATGCTACACACTCGGAGAACACAGCGGAATAAGGAGAACTATAACGAGACTAAAACAGAAATACATCTGGCGGAAAATTAGTCAAATGGTAAAGGAATACGTTAGAAAATGCGCAACGTGCTGCAGAAATGAAACAACAAGGCATTCCAAGGAAAAATTAACTATCACAGATACACCAACAGCAAGTTTTGAGACAATACAAGTTGACACAGTACGTCCACTAAGGATGTCGAATGGATTCAAGTATATACTGACTGCACAGTGTGAACTAACCAAATTCGTTTACTACAAGGTGTGGAATTTTCAAAACTCTCAAGACAGACAGAGGATCACAATACAATAACGAGCTGATGTTTGCGTTGATATTTGTAAAATCCTACACATTAACCACGCGCTTTCAACACATTGCCATCATGAGACACTAGGAGCAATAGAACGCAACCACAGGGTGCTAAATGAGTACATGTTATCCTTTTCAACCAACAACGATTGGGACACAAGGTTACCATAGTATGCATTCACGTACAACAATACACAGATGCTGGATACACCACCAGCAGAGCTGATATATGGCGAACTCGCAAGGATGCCAACAGAATCATTAGATACATCTAAAATATTTTATGATTTGGATGGTTACCTGACAGAGCTCAGAACTAAATTGCAGCATGCACATGAAACAGCTAGAATATTGTTTATTAATGCTAAAATAATACGAAAAGAAACATATGACAAAAACACAAATACAATAGAATATAAAATAGGAGATATAGTTTTCTTAAGAAATAATTGTAGACATAGAGGCGACAGTACTTATGATGGTCCATATAAAATTGTAAATCGCAATGGAGTAAACTCTACAATTATTATTAAGAGCAAAGAAAAAATTGTACACAATAATAACTTTAAAAGATGCTTAGCATGAATTAAACCATAAATTTGTAACATATATTGAAAAAAAAAATTTTTTTATAAAAAAAAATTTGTTTTTCCCAAAACTGTAGAGGTGTAGTGTACCCAAAACACTACAATGCCTAACGCGCAACCTACACTGCCTAACGTCCAAGTGTACCGCACATGCAAACATATGACAACAATGCAAACGCGGCACAAGCCAAAGCGGCGGATCAAGTGACGCTATGTTCAGCGGGCATTTGGTGTGGAGGCCAGAAACGCATTGAACCCAAAAATATGCCGACCACACGAAAATTGCAGACCAATGCATGTGTGCGGCATATGGGTTGATATTGCGCATATGATTTAGGATAAGTAGTGAACACAAATAATTATGTTTAGGTATTCCAAATTAGATGTAAGATTTTACTATATACGAAGCGCTGATTTAATAAACCAGTTCCTTTTGAACAGAGACCTCAGCCACATTGCTTTTTCTTTGCTCGGCGTTCACGCCTCAAAACTATAGGAAACATTTCGGCAAACGAAAGTTCGCCACAACTAGTGGCTGGGTTACCTTACAGCCTTTACAATAAAATAAGGTAAATATCTGTTCAGAATAAATGGGCTCGTTAGAATTTTTCCACTTATTTATCGTCTATGTAGATGTCAACTGTAGATGCGGCTAATAGCAATAAGCGATCTGACTGGCGATGCATCAATCCAACCACAACTACCACAATCGACTAAGCAAGAACCATTTGAAATATGAAATGTGACTCGACTACCTATTTTAGAAAGCACTGGAATTTTCATCTTGGAAGGGGCAATCGAGTATTTAGTCACTAATCTACATCGAGACTAATATTTTTCATTATCAGCAGGAGAATTGTCAACATGCATTGCATTCAATTCTAATATGCATGTATGCAAGCAATTACATCCAACACATCACATTGCATCAACCAATCGACTATGTGAGATGGAGATATTATGTCAAACTCCAAACCCAAAAAGCTGCAAGGTTCATCGCACACATGACTCACCTCAATGGATTCCACTACTTAAAGAAAACTCATGGATCTACATCGCACAGCCAGCCCGTACAATCAGCGTCACCTGCGGCTCAGACATCCTCACAGAATTACTGGAGGGAATAGGAACCTTAACCATGAGACAAGGATGCACCGTAAGAGATGACCATAATGGCACATCGGACATTCGTTTCAAAGGTCATCAGCACGATCATATCGAAAGTGAATCTGAGTTGATCGCAGATATAAAGGCTGCAACACACTCATTTTCAACTTTACGGACGATAATCAATTTTCAAAGAGCTAATGGATCTACCGCTTAAGAGCCGAGAAGTCCATTAGTTCAGCATCGGATATATCAGTTTGTTCATCACCTTGATCTGTCTTATCTGGATCTTTTACCAGCGATATTGGAAACAAATCGAAAATAATGATATTTATAATTATAACCGTAACAACGGAAATAACTACAGCCTTAATTAGCAATCCCGTAAACAGTCTTATAATTATGGTAACAGCTATAACCAAAATAATAATAATAATAACTATACTCAAAACAATATCAATAATAATTAGTATACCCTTTTTACCATTTTTATAAGGTAAAGGGTATAAAAACGGGTGTCTAGCCAGACAAGAAGCTCATACATGAGGGTTGATCAGTGAAGAAGTCTAAGACATGTTAACAATACAAACATTAACGATAAGTTAATGGACAGAGATAACGGAGAGGAAAAAGAGAAAAATTAATAAAAAGTAGTTGTTCTTCTACCCTGCAGTTAGCGGCGATGTCAGGATGGACAGAGTACAATAGCTGAAGGCGCAGGTTAGATTCCTAGGAGGGATTATTGTTGGTGTGTTGTACATTTTTGAGCCATAAAAACTGCTTGGGGAAAATTGCCTGTCATTGAAAGATCTCTGATGAGGACAAGTGGCGTGTCCGAAATAGCTATAAAATCTGCCAAAATGTTTCAATAATTTTTCTTCTGATCATTATTAAGGGGACATACATACATACACAGTTGCATCTACCGTGTGCAACTTGTCTGTCAATAAATTCATTGAGAAATTATCGTAATTAGTAAATAATGTTTCGATAAGGTTGCCCCAAAAGAAACCGGCGATTCTTTAAAAGAAATTAAATTAATTTTTTTTTTTTTAAAATGAACTTTAATCAATTATATATTTTTCATTTTCTTGGATGACCATCATTATTCCACGCTCATAGAACTTCTTTATCTACAAAAAACTGAACCAAGTGCGATTTTATACCCTCGTCATTATCGAAAGTTTTACCATTTAAGGAGTTTTGCAAAGACCGAAACAAATGGTAGTCTGACGGTGCAAGGTCAGGGCTATATGGTGGATGCATCAAAAGTTCCCAGCCAAGCTCTCTCAGTTTTTGGCGAGTGACCAAAGATGTATGCGGTTTGGTGGAATATGACACTTTTACGATTGACCAATTCTGGCCGCTTCTCCTTGATGGCTGTATTCAGTCCAGTTGTTGACAGTAGATATCCGAATTAATCGTTTGGTTCTTTGGAAGCAGCTCAAAATATACCACACCCTTCCAATCCCACCAAACTGACAGCATAATCTTCTTTTGGTGAATATCAGCCTTTGAAGTGGTTTGTGGCGCTCCATCATGCTTGGACCATGATCGTTTTCGATTGACGTTATAGTAAACAATCCATTGTATAGTAATAATTGTTATGTATAAGACAAATATAAAAGGGGAAGCTTTCGCAAAATAAGGACAGATTCAAACCTAACAAGCTTGAAATCTCATTGACTGGTTCAGTGCCCCAACAGCACAGTCTCGTTAACGAACACCACGGAAAATCTGCTATCACAATTTCATTTACACACACGTTCTCGACAATATTAGCACACTCTTCACAAATTGCAGAAGTACATTAAAATTGAAGATTATAAGAAAAATATGATGCAATCAAAGGGCAAAATTTTCTAATTCCTTTAAAAACGCGAATAAATAATGAACAACAATATATTGAAATATTGATAAATTGAAGACAAAATATTTTTTGAGGAATCTAACTACCCTTATATGTTTGAAAATATAGGCACATTCGAACCACCCTGTACGTAGCCTTTATCTGATCGAACCCATTTCTTGTGTATGGCTTTGCAGCGTTAATGTAGTCTAAGAATTTAGCATAGGTCCATATAAAATGTAGTCTAAGAATTTAGCATAGGTCTTAACTTTTAAACATGTATCAGCAGAGGGCGTGGCTCTCAAAATGTTCCACACATCTTTTTTGGGTTTTGTACTAACACTCAGAACCTTCGTGTGTAGATTCGTTGACAAATCTTGCAAAGGGCCCCAGAAATAAATTTTCTGTTAATTGTGGACGTGGCAGTAGTAATAATCTGTGCATATTTTGCATGCATGCTAGTAAGGACTTAATGAATACTTTGTATTCATCATCATCATCATCATCATCATCATCATTAGGAGCATAGTTAGAGTAATTTGTGCTACGGCCCCACAAGTTCATTGTATGGAATTGAGGCGTGTCCTTCATTTGATCGATCCTATATCTTATTTTTGGCTTTTTTAGCGATATTAGCGCATTCATATAAAATTTTGTCCAAAAATATTGTATAGGTCGTAAGTAATAAAAATATGTCAATAGTGAGCCTGGCTGCGAAAATATCCCGCCAATTTATGGTGTGGTGTTTAATGCTACCCGCAACTTTCTTGTGAAATTTCCTTGATGAATCTTCTATGGAACCTCGTAATAATTTCTGATTAGTTATGGGCAGTAGTTGTCTGATCCCCATCTTTTACACCTACACTAGTATATGGACCCAATGTACATTCTTTTTAATCATATGTCAGCAATACGAGCAGAGCTAGGCTAATATTACTTTTATTCCCTAAAGTTTCTTATATAAGTTAGCACGGTAGGGTGTGATATGCGGAAAGATAGGGCTGCGCTGTATATCACAAGTCGTCACGACGGTTGCCGTACGCTGCCATTGCGTCCATTTCATTCACTGTAATGCTTTACGCTGCACTTTACGCTGCACTTTACCCCAACGTTCAACTCGGATTGAATGGAAATGTTGAGGTCGACGACATTAACATTATTATTCAAAATTTCTTGCACCAGCAACAAAGTAAGTGAAATAAAAACCACTTACACTAGCAGATCCGAAATGAAAGGTTATTGCTTTGCTGGAAATTATACACTTTAAATAAACAATAACAAATGAGTCAATAGCATCAGCATATGCAGCGTCGTTGAACGTTTCCGCTGCTTGTGCTTAGAAAGCATTTCTATATGTACAGAAATATATGTACTTAAAAAGTATAGTTATTCTTAAGAGCACACTCGATAGAAAAGGTTTAACAAAAAACCGGAAGTTTTAATTCATTCCAAAATTGAGTTCGATTTAAGATCCAAAGATTTTAGATCACGTATCTCGCGCGACCGAATTCGTAGGAACATTGAGTTGCGGCAAGCTTAAACACCGTGTGACGGGTTTGGCCGAAAAGTTTTGGGAAAATGGAAGAAGAGTCAACGATCTAATACAGCTATGGGGTGTGAGGCAACTGGAGTGTCGTGTGCAAACTTCGTCGAGTTGCACCAGGGCGGGTAACTTGGGAAGAATGCATTTTATAGTTTTCAGTGCAATTTGGAGTTTAGGAAGAACCAGGAGCGACCATTAAATAGCCAGAGACGAGCGTTAAGTAATAAAAGTGAATCTGGTTCTCATTTAACTGCATTTTTGTCATTGCGAGTTCATTCGTATGCCGTTTGGACTCAAAAATGAAGCCTCAGCTTTTCAAAGGTTGATGAATTGTGTTTCTTGCAATTTTAAAAATAAAACTTGTGTCGTTTATATGGGCGATATTTTGATTTTGAGCACTTTTTTGAAAGAACATATTTAGAGAGTAACAACATACTTAAAGCGCTAAGAAGAAAAATTCTATTTCATAAATGCTTCTTTCACAAAAGGGAAACGCAGTTTTTAGGGCACGTTTTAAACAGAAATGTCGCGATGTCAGTTCCAAACAAAATTTAAATTATTCAAAAACTTAAATTTCAACTTCTCAGTAACATTGTAATGACTCAAATTTGCCGCGGAATGCTCGCCGGATCGCCAGAGTCGTATACAGAAATATCCTTGACGTAATAAGTCCTTGGATATCCTTTAGGTAACAAGTCCTTGGATATCTTTGGTAACTTGTCCTTCGATTTGATATTCTTAATTATTTATAATCAAAAATGTCCTTGAGTATTCTTTGAACCAAAAAATATTTTTATTTAAATATTTTCTCTGCCGAGACCGCTACACGATAATTTTTTATTCAACTGAGAACAAACTTATCGCATATTACACATGTAAAATTGATTGTCATAGCAACATGAAAAGTTCAATTAATTGTATATAAACTACGTTGCTGAAGCAATGCAGTCCGATGTATTAGATATGTAGGATATATTGAATAGTGTGGCCGCCCTGAAATAGTCCATTTTTCATTTAAGGATAACTGAATAACATTTTTCCACCGTCATGAGTAAAATTTGAAAAATTTTCGAATTTTTTCGAACTAGTAGCAAATTGAAAATACTCTGCCAACTGCCTAATTCACGGTAAGACAAGACGAGATGAGTCCGGCCAACACGTTTCAGTTGTCCGCCAAGCTTGAAAAATAATTATATACTGATAAAATTATACAGAATGATATTTTCTTGTGTTCAAAGTGTTTCCAAGCACATTATGTGTAGGTTAAATTAGTCCCCAATTTAATCCTCACATTCCCTCCTTATTTTGCGGGGAAAAATTAAATCGTTGTATCGTGATATTCGTCAGTATTGGATGCGTAGATTGGCTTAAGCTCGATGTGGTGAGCCGTTTTTATTTTCTTGGTCCTCTCTTGCGATAGTTTCACAATCACGGGTGAACTAAAGATCTTCACTCGATATGTACCATCATAGCGGGGAGCTAACTTAGCGGCGAGCTAACTTAGCGGCGAAATGGTCAGTTGCCTATGTTAGTTTTCCAAATCCGCCGAATTGATTGTAGTATCGCTGGTGATCCTGGGCTGCTTGGTCCAGGTTTCGCTTCACCAACTGGTATGTCTCTTTCAACTGCTCTATTCGTTCATTGGATGTTTGTCCTGATAGTCCGGTGTCTAGTGTATTTTCGTCGAATAACAACTTAGAAAGACGTGGTTCTCGACCTTGAACCAAATAAGCAAGGTTGTAACAGGTAGTTCCCAAGACGCTTGTATTGATGGCGAGCGTCAGCTCCGGCAGTTGTTCATCCTATGTTTGTTGTCGGTTGTCTGGGAATTGTGCAATCATGGTTAGTTCGCCCCACTGCATTTTCCTGCGGCATATATGGGGCTGCACGCAGCTTCGACCGGTTGTCTCGATACCGCGTTCCACCCCTCGATTTCTTGGGTAAGCACCGCGCTCAATCCATAGTCACTGGAGTCGGTCTGGAGCACAAATTTCTGGGTGAAGTCTGGGCAAGCAAGGATAGGCGCTTTTGTTAGTTTTAGCTTTAGTAGTGCAAATGCCTCCTGTTATGCATCCGTTCAATTGAAATATTTCCCCTTTTTTAAGAGCATAGTCAGCGGGTGTACGGTTTTGGGGAAGTCTGGCACGAATCGGCGGTACCATGACACTTGTCCCAAGCTGCGTCGCAGTTTCCGAACGTTTTGTGCTTTGTGGTTTGAGCTCTCGTATGGCAGCGATGTTGTCTGGGTCTGTGTGGATCTAGGTATGCAATAGTATGTGGTTCCAATTCGGGGCCTATTACCTGGTCTACCTGGGCTCGTTGAAATGTTGCAGGCGCTGAGTGAAGGCCGAACGCCATTACCTTCCACTGAAAAAGTTCTCTACCTGGTACTGTGAACGCCGTGTACTTTTACTTCCCTCGGCCATCGATTTCTGCCAGTATCCATTCTTTGGATCGAGACGGCTAATATATTGGTACGAAATTGCCCTCCTGACAATTTATACCAACTCTCAATACTCGAATTCGTACCACTGGATTGTGTAGTAATCAAACAATCGCTTGTGAATAATTCAAAAGAGTTTCTTTGACCGGCAGTCAAATTCGTTTACACTTTAAATTGTATTTCATAATTTGACTGCAATTAATATGTGAAACGCGTATTCCAAATAACAAATATAAAAAAAAATGATATACACAATAGTCTACAAATCAAAGCAGCGAGAAATGAAACGCACGGCTTCAACGATAATCATGTGCTGCCTTTATTAAGTTCAAGAAGTAAAAAATTGGTTAATTTTTGCAAAGAGAGTTTTTTAGAGTTGCAGATATGCAATTTCAGAGAAACAAAGTTTTGAGTAGTGTTAAGTATTAAGTTATTTACATACATGTTAAGTACTCTTTACGGTATAAGAACAGGTTAAGGTGTTGTGTTAAGTTAAATGATTTAATAAATCTGTTCAGTACCAACCACCTAAGCGACTACATTGCAGTGGCGACGAGCATAAAAAATACAAAGTAAAAAGTAATTAGTGTAATACACAAACAATTTATAATGGCTACGGTAAATGAAAGCGTGGTGGTCGCAACCACAGCAACAACAACGAGTGTGCGCGAATTTCGTCCGCATCTTGACGGCTGGAGGAACTGGATGGAGGTATTGGACTCCCATTTTATCGAAATTTCGTGTCAAGAAGACCAAGTGAAGCGATCAGTTTTATTGAAAGCCATCGGTATGGAGGCCTACGGGTTATTAAGGGATTTGTGTGACCCTGATTTGCCCGCAAGCAAGACATATGACCAGCTGTGTGCGCTTCTGGAATTACATTATTCGAAAATGGTGATTGTGTTTAGGGAGCGCAAAGCGTTTTTTGCAGCATCGCGTGATAGGAGCGAAGCAGTTTCGGTATGGTACGCCAAGTTAAAGAGGTTAGCCAGGGATTGCAAATTTGGCATCCTGCTAAATGAATTCGTCTTAAATAAATTTGTAACCGGACTGGAGGGAAGGTCATTCGAAAGGTTATGCGAATCGCTAACAATGGAAAAAGCACTCAAGATCGCTATGATTGTGGAGGCGAAAGTAGCTGCACAGCAACAGCAACAACAACTGCAACTGGTACAAGGAGATTTAGCGGTCAACGCAATAGCTCAACGAACCGCTAGAAAATCCAAAGGCAAACGAGGTCAAGGCCGTGACAAGGGCAAAAGCGGAGAGAGTAGCAGCAAAGGATACAGTTACAACAGCAGTAGCAACAACAGAGGAGTACAGGAAAAGTGCAGGCATTGCGGTTGGAGAAATCACACGAGCGCAAACTGCAAGTACAGGAATAAGACGTGTAATAAATGCGGAAGAAGTGGGCATTTAGCTAGCGTCTGTTATGCAGATGTTAATGTGATATGTGAAGAAAATAGTTTCAATAATTTGTCAAATTTTAGTGTCTCTGGTACATCTCGGTTCCCAGCATTTTCTTCACCCACCCCATTTATGGTAGCTGCAGAGGTCAATGGTGTTGAGTTGGACTTCATGTTGGATTCAGGTGCAGCGTGTTCACTACTATCGAAGCTGGATTTTGATAAATATTTCGCACAAGAAATGCTCGAGGTGTGCAACGACAATTTTTTCAGCTACAGCGGCAGCGATATTGCAACTTTGGGTGAGTTTAGTGCTAAAATTAAGTGTCGCGGTCAGTCGCATACAATTAGGCTAATAGTGAGTGAATCGCGGAGCCCACCAATTTTCGGTAGGGATTTTATGTCAAAATTCGGAATGGGGATAAATGCAGTTAACGGATCAGTTAATATTGTAAATAGTTTTAAAAAAAATTTTATTCTGTTTTCAAAGGGGGTTTAGGTAGATATACCGGGAGTAAAGTTAAGCTAGAGTTGGAGGAAAAAGCTAAGCCGGTATTTTGCAAGCCTAGATCAGTGCCGTTGGCCTGGAAAGTAAAGGTAGAAGATCAGATTAACGAATTGGTGGCGAAGGTGTGTTAGTACCGGTCGATAATTCCGATTGGGGTACGCCTTTGGTACCGGTCCTAAAGGCAAATGGAGACTTGCGAATTTGCGGTGACTACAAGTCAACAATAAATAAGAATTTGATGGATGTTAAGTATCCATTGCCAAGAATAGACGAGATATTTGCGTCTGTAAAAGGGCCTTATTTTTCGAAATTGGATTTGTCAAATGCGTACAACCAATTGGAATTAGACGAGTCGTCGCAGCTTTTGTGTGCGTGGAGTACGCATATCGGCATTTTTAAAGTAACTCGACTACCTTTTGGGGTAAAGCCGGCAGCTGCAATTGTCCAGAGGACAGTTGAGAATATTTTGCGAGGGATTCCCAACGTAGTAAATTATTTGGACGATATAGTCATATCTGGGGCGACCTTCGAGGAGCACAAGAGCACATTAGAAAAGGTACTTAGCAGGTTGGAAGAAGTCGGTTTACGGTTGAACGAGAGTAAATGCGTTTTCTTTGAAAAAAAAATGTCATACTTAGGTTTTGATATAACTCCAGAAGGATTATCGAAGAATAGAGAAAGCATTCTATCGGTAGTTGAGGCACCTGCCCCTAAGAATGTATCTGAAGTGAGAGCTTTTGTGGGATTGGTAAACTATTACTCTAAGTTCATTACCAACTTTGCTAATAAAATGGAGCGACTATATGCGTTGTTGCGTAAGAATTCAAAATTCAGTTGGACAAAAGCAAGTCAGGAAGCCTATAAAACTTTAAAGAAGGAGATCACATCTGATAGGTTTCTGGCGCCCTTTGAACCTAGCCATCCAATAATATTGGAAACGGATGCTTCAAATGTGGCAGTGGCTGGAACTCTTTCACATGTGTATCCTAACGGCAGTGTTAAACCCATTGCTTTTATCTCTCGAGCGCTCACCGCAGCGGAGAGAAATTATAGTGCGCTTCAAAAAGAAGCCTTAGCAATAGTTTTTAGCATGACTAAGCTTAGGCACTATTTACTGGGCAACAAGTTTGTATTCTGTCAATTTTAGGGGAAAATAAGGGCTTGCATGGCAGCAGCCAGAATACAGCGCTGGGCCCTCACTTTGTCAGGGTTCAATTATACAATCCGGCATGTTAAAGGTTCCCACAATTTCACCGACAATTTGTCGCGCTTGCCCCAACAAGCGGTAAGACAGGAGAGCATAGGGAAAAATTATGTGAATTTTATTTCAGAAAATAACGCAATGAAGTTAGATTTCAAAGCGATTGCTAAAGAAACATCTCGTTACCCTATTCTGGCGAAGTTAAAAGAAGCTGTTCACAGGGGTGCCGTGCATACTCTGGAAGGGGACGCTTTTAAAGGTTTTAAAGATAAAAAGTCGGAATTATCTGTGGAATACGGATGTATTTTGTGGGGTTACCGGACAGTGATACCCCAACGACTCCGACCTAGTGTTCTTAGGGAGCTTCACAGATCTCACTTGGGTATAGTAAAATCTAAAGCTTTAGCTAGATCATACGTATGGTGGCCTAAAATGGATAGTGATATTGAAGCATTGGTTGCGAGATGTTTTCCTTGTAAAATTATACAAGGAAGCCCAAACAAAAGTAGATTAATCCTTTGGGTGCCACCAGAATCGCCTTGGTCGCGTATTCATATAGATTTTGCCGGGCCCAAGAAAAGTTTTTATTTCTTAATCATTATAGATGCACATTCAAAGTGGGTGGAAGTCTTTAAAACGAAGCAAATTACCACAATTTTCACAATTTCCAAATTGAGAGAGGTGTTCAGTAGGTTTGGGTTGGTTGATACTTTGGTTAGTGACAACAGACAACAATTTACAGCCAGTGAGTTCAAACGGTTTTTAGAATTGAATGGTATTAGGCATGTACTCACACCACCAGGGTTTCCAGCTACGAACGGGCAGGCGGAAAATGTTGTAAAGATATTTAAAAAAAGAGATAGACATAATCATTAGCAGGTTTTTGTTCGATTATCGATCAGCGCAGCATTGCACAACTGGGGAATCGCCAGCTAAGGTTTTGTTAGGAAGAGAGTTAAATAATCGCTTCAGCCTCTTAAAACCTCCTATGGTGAAAGATATGATAATAAAGAAGCAGTTAGGTAATGTAAAATATCATAGAGGCACTAGAGAGAAGCTATTTGAGGAAGGTTCTCCCGTTTTTATAAGGGACTATTCAGATACAAATAAACAGACGTGGCGATAGGCCACAGTCAGGGAGCGATTGGGTCCGCGCACTTACAATTGCACGATCGCCCACACTAACAGAATTATTAAGAGGCACTTCGATCAAATGATTCCGGACTATAATATTGTAAACGATCCAAACGCCGGTCATCCTGTTGAAGAATCGAATTGTATATCGGAAAACGAAGTCAAAGCAACTGAAACCAGCATTGGTCCAAATCATGACACGTCAGCTGTGGAGAATGGTGGGGGATCAGATGTGCCGGAGACCTCGCCGAAAACGCCAAGACTTTTGCGAGAACGTCGAGTAAAAATTAATTATAAAAAAATAACCTTCGAAAATACTTATTGCATTTTATTTATATGAATTTCTTTATATATAACCATGTAATACTAATTTTATTTTCTTTATTGGCATTTGATATAGAGATAAGTTCGTAGATATTTCTTAAAATTGTATACAGCTTAGGGAGAGAGTTGTTAAGTATTAACTTATTTACATACATGTTAAGTACTCTTTACGGTATAAGAACAGGTTAAGGTGTTGTGTTCAGTTAAATGATTTAATAAATCAGTTCAGTACCAACCACCTAAGCGACTACATTGCTTTTAGTTAAACATAAGGTACTATGCATAGAAAGAATTAGTTAAGAAAATAAAATAATTCAATGATCAGAAATTTTAATGAATTAATAATTGAAGTTTAGAAAGAAAAATGTAATAATAATAATAATAAATGCTTGACACAACAGCTTGGTTAAATTAAAATAATTAACTTTATTTAATTATTGCAATTTACACACTTAATCTCTTAAAGTTTACTTAAATACAATTTTGCACTAGTTGGTTTTTGGCAATCTCTTACTGTGTCTATCTTGTCTGGGTCTGTGTGACTTTATGGCCAAGGTAGTAGACTTCTTTCTGGAATAACGTAGTAAATTTCTTTCTTAGCGCTCAGCTTCAACCCTGAAGCTCCAAATCGCATCAATACTTCTTCCGTTCCAGTGAAGACCCTTTAGCTCATGTTCCATTAGGCGTTCAAATGTAGCTGGAGCGTTACACAGACCGAATGACATCAACAAAAATTGACATAGTCCATCGCCGGCACTGTATGCTGCCTTTTCCTTGTCAATGTCCGCTTTGTAAATCCAAAGTTAAGAACCAGTTTGAACCAGAAGGTGTATCAAAGGTATCATCGATGCGAGGCAATGGACTATAACTATATTTCTTCGTTACTTAATTAAGTTTCCGAACATCTACAGAGAAACCTGTGGAGCCAGCCTTCTTGACTAATACCACTGGCGAACTCCAGGGGCTGGCTGATGGCTCAGTGACATTGTTCTGATGCATTTCCTTCAGCAACACATTCACCTCTTCTCTCTTCGGCAGAGGTACTCTTGCGCTTTACGAATGGGTTTGGCATCACCAGTGTTGGTTGTGTGTTTCACCATCTTTGTTCTGCCTTCGTTTTTACTCTTTTCAGCAAATACTGACAGATGTTTTGAAAAAAATTGTGTGGCAGTCTTCCTCTGCTCTGTGGCTAAGTGTTTAGTCTTTCATCAGATCGTTGAGTACCTTTTTATCAGCTGGTATGTTACTTTTCGTGTCTCGCGGTAGGCTCTCACAGTTTACAATTACCGAAATTGCCTGGGAACTTCCAATTACCTCTCCTTAGTTTATGTTTCTAGCGGTATTTATAAGATTGACTACTCTTACTGGCATTATTCTGCTCTGCTATTCTTCAACGTTTTCCAATTATGATGTCGTCTATTAAAAATTAGTTTTCAGGCTCCACCATCTATAACTTGTTCTTCTCGACATTTCCGTCCGTTTTGACCCATATAACTGCCTCTGACTTTGGCAGGATTTTTGTCAGCTGCAATACAATAGCTTGTTGGATACCTCCATACTTATCCTCACCAATAAATAATGGTATTTCGGTGTTCGCATATTTCAGCACTCTTGGTTTTTCAAATCTAGCGTGAATCCATTCCGAATCATAACCTAAAATTAATCCTCACCTAAGATTAATTCCACAATATCCGCAACTACAAACTCGTGCGTTACTGTTGTGAAGCCGATAGTGATTTTACGTGTAGAGAATATACTCGAAACTTCTTTCGAAGTGTAGCTAATATTCTAGAATGTTCTTCTTTCGATGTGTAATGAATATTCTAGAATGTTCTATTTCAACACACGAGAGGTATAGAAGCCACCACACAATTGAAGTCGACACAGTTGAACAGCAATCGTATCACTGTGTACATTTTGATATTCAATAGTAACAGTAGCAGTACTGAGAAGTAATAAAGTGATTAAATTGGATTAAAGTAAAGTTTAAGCCTAATATTAATTGTGTAAATCGCAATAATGAAATAAAGTTAATTATTTTAATTGCGATTGTTTGATTACTACATAATCAAGTGGTACGAATTCGACTATTGAGAGTTAGAATAAATTATCAGGAGAGCAATTGGAATCAGAAGTGGGATTGTGTATCAGTAATAAAAAAATGGTTCAATTTGAAAAACTGAGCTCAAGAAGGACCTTGAGCATTTAAACTTGCAAACAAAATGGCTTAAAGCACAGCTGCAGGTGCGGTTAAGTAGCGCTTTAGTGGAGCAGGGTATATAATTCTATGAGCATTAAAAAAGAGACACCGCAAGGAACTAATATGGGTAACTTTGACATGAACGCACTTATCGTATCAATACAGATGCAGTTACAACAAAGCGATTCGAATATACAGCAGTGATTACAACAGAGTGCTGAATCCGTCAAACAAGATGTCAGAGAACAGTTACAACAAAATGCTCAAGCTATCAAAGAGGATGGCAAAGAACAGTTATACAAAATGCGCAAGCTGTCAAAGAACAGTTACAGCAGAGTGAAATACGACTTACTCACATAGCGGAACAGAACTCACAGCAGATGAAAGAAATGTCCGAGATGGTAGCCAGGAAGGTTTGTGAAATTGAGCCATTACAGGAATCATTTGAAAAATCGGTTGAATAAAAATTTATTGCGAACGAGCATAAGCTGAACGAATTTAAACAACAAATAAAACAAACAATGCACCTACTGCAGGAAGGTTCATTGCTTATGCCAGCTTTATCCTCAATAAAACTGAAGCTTCCGAGCTATGACGGAACCACGACATTACTGTCTTCAGAATACAGTTTGAGACTACCGCTAGCACAAATGGTTGCAGTACTCGTGAAAAACTGGCGGCATTAACCGTTTCGTTGAAAGGTGCTGCCGCTGATATACCTCAAACTATCTCAGAAAGTGAGCGAGACTGTTATGACAGCTTGTGATGAATGTCGTTTAGCAGAAGTATGGAAGTGAACATCATAAGCAGATGTACCAAGGAGAGCTACAAAGACGTGTACAGACGAGTCATCAGCAACTCATCTTGCCTATCCAGGAGAGATTACTGAGAGTTGTATGATGGACTCCTTCGTATATGGCATCCGCGATGCAGATATAAAGCGTACAGCGATATCAAATCCTTAAGCTACGTATATGGAGACTGTAGCTAGCGCTTTGTTATCAGAAACAGTAGCTCTGGTATGCCAGCCTGAAAGCAGAGGCCGCCAGGTTCAAACTGAAAGCCGACAAAGTTTCAAGGGCAAATGCTTTCTCTGCGGTGGTATAGAGCACATGGCTCGTGATTTTCAGCTGAGACAAAAACGTTATACAACACACTCGCCGGTAGGATTGCCAAAGCAAGACAAAGTCCGAAATAGGTAATCGGAAAAGATTGTCAAGCCGGCAACTGAACGGGCTCCCACAACATGTAACCCCAGAATCTTCGTTTCTTAGGTGGCACGGAAAATCAACTGCCTAAATGTCAACAGTGTAATAAACGGAAGAGAAATTGTTGTAACATTGGATACGGACGCATCACATTCCATAATCAGAATGGATCCCGTTCAGGGAATCGAGCCGCTTCTGTGAACAAGATATGCGAACAGCGAAATACCGTTAATTATTGGGGAGGGTTATTATGGAAGTGTTAAGCTATTTTATCGCGGCAGTCAAAAGTTCCACCGAAGTCAGAGGCAGTTAAATGGGCCAAAATTGGGCGGAGATGCTGAGAAGCACAATAGCCGAATCCTACCAGAAATAGCGGTGAATATTTCAAATACCGCTAAAACCATAGTGAAAGGAAAGGTAATTGAAAATTGCCAGGCAATTTCAGCAATTGTAAACTGTGAGAGGCAACCGCGTTTCATAATCCGCAAAAACTGCAAACACACTGGGAAGGTCCTTTCAAGGCACTAAAGTGGTTCAACAATGTAGTATACCGCATCCAGATGGCGTGAAATGTCAGGAGCAAAATGAAAGTCGCTTATTTGGGGAGGCTAGTTCCGTATAAAGGTTGTAGTACTATCCGTGTTCGGGACGAACAAGATGAAGTGGAGGGCAGCGAAACGTAAATGATTGCATATTTTTAGTATCCTCTATTCGTTGCATTTCACCACGCGAGAGGTAACAATGAAACATTTACATTACGTTGTCACAAAAGTAAAGTTCACTTTTCACCATTTAATCAAAATGCATTAATTCAAAAGCTTTTCGTCGGCATTAATTCAGGTGACCCAAAAATTAAGCAACGTTCCCTTTGTTAAAATTCAGAACCCAAAATTTGTTATCGTTTTTGGCTTAAGTGAAATACAAAGAAAATTACGGACTACTCCTGTTTTGCTGTACACAGACCGATAAATTTAATCAGTAAAGGCATCTCCTCGATATCCGATCTTCGTGGCAGCAATCTGCTTCTACTGTTCAAGTCTACTACCGACAAACTTCTACCTACTTAACAATTATTTCAAATTTGCCAGATTAAATGCACATTTCATAGATCACTAAACTATACTAAAGATACCATAGTTGCCCCATCCCTGAATAGTATTTCTGAAGACGAAATAATTTCTGAACTTCAATCGCAAGGTGTCACATCAGATTATAAATTTCAAAAAAAATGTCGGTGGAAAACTGCAGCCGAGTGGAGTGGTCTTATTAGCATTTGACCTTTACCACCGACCAGAAAACCTTGACATTTCATGGCATAAGGTGTGAACTTCTTGGGCATACCGCAAAGCGCTGCAGAAATAATTCAGCCAGCGTTACCTGCAACTTGCCCTCATGCATCCACCATTTGCAAACGCATATTCTGTGCAAATTGCTCAGAAGAACACTCGGCCTCCTCCAACCAATGCAAAATATGCACACAACAAAAATAAATTTTAAAAACTAAAACCAATAAAAAATGACTATGCGCGATGCCAATCAATTATACGGTAGCATGACATCTACTCCCTCTTCCACACTCTGCTATTCCGCTGTCGTTTATAAAACCACAAAAACACTAACCAACCAAACCAGTCTCCAGATAAAACAGTAGAAGAAAACAATAACCCAGAGCTCGAATCTCATTCGCACTCTTTTCACCTAAAACAATTACCCACCACTAACTCAATAACATATATCTAACACCAATATTAGGTTAGGTTAGGTTAACCTGGCTTGCTGAAAGCCACACATGGACCGATTGGTCCCTAGCGATACCAGAGGGGGCTGACCTTTATGCAGATTTCCAATAGACATCTCGTAGAATGTCAACGCTTTTTGCGAATTTAAGCAGTGCTGCCAGCTCCATTCCTGAGATGTCTTCCAATCTCCCACATTGTGGGACTCCTAAGCATTTTAAGCGCGTTTTTGATAGCGCAGGACATATACAAAGGAGATGTTCCAGAGTTTCCCTTACTCCAACCTCCTTACATTTCCTACATTCGTCATTGTCCGTAATTCCTATCTTGTGTGTATGTGCCGCCAATAAATTATGGACTGCCATTATACCTATGATAGCTCTGCAGTCTTTTCGTGAGAGCGCGAATATAAATCGCGTTTGTTTCCTATCGTTGACCTTACACATAACTTTTGCAATTTTGCAGGTGTTTAAACTGTGCCACCTTGCTTTCATCTACCTACTCATGTCCGTCCCTTTCATTGAATAGTTCTTTAAGGGGTTTCTGTATGTTGTTTTCTTGTTCAAGGGGTAAATAGACAGCGTTCTTTGCAATCTCATCTGCTATTTCATTCCCTTCTATTCCCTTATGACCAGGTACCCAATAGGTTTGCAGTCTTCTATTTGTGACTAGCCTATCTATGGCTTCCCTGATCTGTAGGACATTTTTGGATTTTATACTATATGAGTTAATCACCTTTATCGCTACCTGGCTGTCCACGTATATGTTTATTTTTGAGTCATTTCCTGTCTTGGTGTATGCTAGCTCTGCGGCTTTCCTGACAGCGAAGACTTCCGCTTGAAAGATACTGCTCTGGTCAGGCAGCTTTATAGGCTGCCTAATTCCCAACTCTGAGCAGTAGATGCCCGCTCCCACACCATCCATCGTTTTTGAGCCGTCCTTGTAAAAGTTTAAGGTCTTTCGGCTGGCCGTCATGCCCTTACGCCGCCCCTCCTCTTCGATTGTAGTTCGATACCCTCTTTCCCAATTAAAACGTGGAGTCATGTAATCAGTGTTGCACAAACCCCTACTGCCTATTGAGCTATGCCCGAAGGTTCTGTATGTAAATTCTCCCGTAGCCGTCAGTATCCCCGCGGATTTCGCTGCAAGATTCTCCGCCAAAAGGTGGATTGGCGGCATGTTGAGTACTGTTTCGAGAGCAGCCGTTGAAGTTCTCAGTGCGCCTGTTATGCAGAGTGAAGCGAGGCGCTGGACTCTTCGCATTTGCATTATATATGTAGCCTTCTTTGTTGCAGTCCACCACACTAAGTCACCATACAGTAAGATTGGTCTAACTATTGAGGTGTAGCACCAGTGCATCAGCGAGGGAGAAATACCCCAAGTAACGCCTAGCATTATTTTACATGCATATAGCGCGTTACTGGCCTTCTTCGCCCTTTCCTCAACATTGCGCCTCCACATAAGCTTATTGTCCAAAATTACTCCAAGGTACTTTGTGTGGCATTTGGGAGTAAGTTCACTGTCACCTAGCTTCGGGAAGTTCCACGCGGGGACCTTATACTTTCTGGTAAAGAGTATCATGTCCGTTTTATCCGCGTTTACCTCCAAGCCTGCTCGAGACGCCCACTGATGGATTGTTTTAAGAGTGTTGTTCATTATATTACTGATGGTATCTAGGTACTTTCCCGTTACTACTATTGCTATGTCATCTGCATATGCCACTACTTTAGGTGCCTTCCCATCAAATTCCCTGAGTATTTCGTTTACAAGTAACCACAGAAGCGGCGATAGCACTCCTCCTTGTGAGGTACCTCTGCCTGCCTGTTTGGTCACCTTAGCTTCGTTCCATTCCGCTCTTATCGTTCTGCAACCTAGAAGCTGCTTTATCCACAGATAAACAGTTGGTTCTACATTACTTTTTACCATGCTATTCAAAATAGCATCCTTCGTCACGTTATTGAAGGCTCCGGATATATCTAGGAATACCCCAAGGCTCTTTCTATATTCAGTACTACCGATTGGAGTGCAGACTCCATGGATCTGCCTTTACTATAAGTGTGTTATGCTTTTGACATATTGCCTGGTGCAATTGTGTCCCTTATATATATGTATGTCTAGTATCTCCTGTAACGCCTTCAGGAGGAATGAGGTCACACTGATGGGCCTTTATTCCTTTGAGTAGAGAAGGTTGCTTTTACCCGCTCTTGAGGAGAAGTTCAGCTGAAGCGAGTTTACTTTTGTGAGGATTGATTTGAAGAGCCTTCAGCATGCGGCACCGGCTCCCTCCCAGGGTTGAATATTTCTTCCAACTCTCCCTTCTCCACATCCCGGAAGTTCAGAGAGGCTTTCAAGACCTCTTCCAGGCCAAGATGTTTTTCCACCTCCCCAGTCTCGAGCGTGTTTTGGTTATCATCACCCGGCTTCCGCTTTTTGAGTTGAAGGTACACGCTACCAACTCCCCACGCCATCTTCCCAATCCGTGGATAAAGTATATCTTCTGCCGTCTATTGATCTGCAAGATGTAATTTTGGTCTCCCTCAGTATTCGCTGGTTTAGTCACACTTAGCTCCTTCCAGTCGCTCGTCGGCACGTCCGGATTCTGTCGTTGTAATAGTAACAGAGCATCCTCAGATTTCACCAGGAGCGGTATGAGCACCTTCGCCTTCGGTACCGATGGAATGCAGCTGCGATCGACAATTTCAAGCAAAGCCTCCTCCCACAGGCCTTGAAGCGTTTTTACGGCTTCCTTTACCCACTTTAGAGAAGGATCGTTTTTGCATTTTATGATTTTGACGCCGCCAAACCATCCTGCTCCGTCAAATGTTGGCATAGGTGCGCTGGGGTCTGCGTTCATTTTCGCAAATAGGGTTTCAAGCAGCTTCATCTCCACCGCTTTCCACCGTTCTTGCGTAGAGTAGAGCCGTAGAGCGTTGCCTTTTTTCAGCAAATTTGCTCCTCTAACCTATTCGCGAATTTTGGATCCGATGCGGCACACCATGGGAGAGTTGAGAAATGTGCCCGTCCTTTTTCCACTTCCTCCTTAGCCCAAGCCAACCGTTCCTTCTCTTGCTGAGTCAGGTCGTTTTTGGTGCTAAGTCGGTCGTGTACTCTTACCGCGGCCTTGTATCGACCTTTCGCTTTCATCCCCTCCTTACTTGGCTTAGCTCTAGGCCCTTTCTTGCGATCAGAACTGACACCTTCGAGTTTAACCGGAGAGCGAAGTAGCGCGTCTTCGTGGATTGTGTTTACGCTCGCTACGGTTTCGAGTTCCCAGTCTTCCTGGACTATGGCCCCTGTGAGTCGCAGAGCGAACGTCGTTGTTGTATTGGCAGTAGCTGTGCGACTGCTGTAAACTGTTCCCTTTACAGCAGAAGTGTGGCCGCTGGCGACACCCCTGATAGCTTCACTGTGCCCGCCGGTGGTAGTAGCCACTTCTCCCACCGACGTTTGGGCTGATATCCCAGCCCGCTTCTTTACATCATTGACCTCCATTGTGAGTTTTTGTTTCGGGAAGCCTCTATCCCTAACGTTTTATACCTGCCATCAGTTACCTTTTTAGCACTGACCTTATACTAGCTCCTCCGTCACCTATTGGGGCACAACATGTAGCTCTCCGCCAAGAGGGAAGGGGGGAGTTCATACATTGATCTTGGCTAGGCACCACCTGTTTGCATTGCTTCAAATAAGGTAGACCCCGCAACAGCACTGCAAACCGTGATGCCCATTGCCCGGTCGGCACCCGCGTGGAGGGTACAGCTAAGAGGATTTCTGCCAACCTCCAATATTCAAAACAACAACAATTCTAATTCATACACTACATATTCAATTAATTTTCACTCCATTTCCACTAAAACAAGTAACCAAAATGACTAAAATTTATCAGCTGTCTCTTTAAAAAAAGCATATACACCTGAAGTCAACTCGAACAATGAAACTAACACAAAAAATTGTCATAATAAATAATCTAATTTTTTATTACGAATTATTATAATCCAATACATTTAATGTATTACTCGTAATTGATTTTTCTTATATTTTACTTTGTATGTATTTATGATGATCAATATGTGTGGATACCATAATAATTACTCTACTCTCCAAATTTTAATAGAAGAACAAACCACACATATAATTTGTATACCAGAAACACACTGTAAACACAACTCAACTCCATTTGTACCAAAAAATTTACAGGGTACTTTCATAATTTTGCTTATAATCACCCCAATTCTCAATAACTTTCCGCAGTGAATTTTTTCACTTTCCGCCTTCCGCATATTCTAAACAAAATCCGCATATGATTTTTCACATTTCAATTTTCGAACTTGCGAAAAATCCGCAAAAGAATTCCGCATCCGCAATCCACGGTATTCTAAAGAACATAAATTCGCGGAAATTTTTCACATATCACATAATTTTGTTCGCCAACATTTTTGATGTGAAATTAGTGGAATCTTGAGAGTATTTAATTAAAACTTCTTGAAAATCCAATTCTTTTTATAAAATGGGGTTATAACTTAAGTTGATGAATTAAAATATGTTTATCTGTGAATTTTTTTTAGGCAAATTAAAAAAAAACTTAAAAATTTGGAAATTTATTTGCGGGCAAACACAAGGTATGTACTCGTATATACGAGTATGTGAATTGTAAATGCTTTTTTAAGGACGAAGACAACCAACAAGCTTCAGATGGAAAGTCTATTGGAAACAATGATTGCAAACCACGACCTTGCCAGTGGGTTCCACAAGAGGTCGAAGGAAGAAGTATCCAAGTTCTGGGATGAAGAAATGCGGAAACTAACTAGTGTTGGTCCGCCCCTTAAATAGTGTTGGTCCGCCCCTTAAATAGTGCTGGTCCGCCCCTTAAACATAAATAACTAACCCACATTATTTTTATTATTAAATAAAATCTAGGTTTGGGCTGATCAAAAGCGATATATTCGTAAGAAGATTGCTTCTAATGTAGAAAACAGGAATTGAACAGGTGGTGGCCCCAATAGAGAGCTAGCATTAAAGCACCTTACTAAAATTGGACTGAGCTATCGCTACATCGTGGTCCTTTCCAACTCCAGTTTGGTAACCTCCTTCTGCAAAGAAGCGCAAACACGCACTTAGCTTCACTATTGGAGCAATTGCAAATTTCTTCTTCCTCGTTGAAATTGTCGCTCAAATATCTCCTTCTAAATGCTACCACTGTTTCTGCTTCCTCTGCAACCAATCAAAACGCAATACTATGCATATTTATTATTAAAAACAATAATATAACAATCATCTGAAACAGATATTTTTAACGCCTTTATGATTTTTTTAAACTTTTTGGGAGTTAATTATCAAACCAAATCACATAATTAACTGAGCTGTTTGTCAGTTCGAAGTGTGGTTTGAAACTTCACTACGAATTCCGAATCCGCATACGGAAAATAAAATCCACGTGAAAAAGAATCCGCATGCGTATTTAGAATTGGGGTGAATGTTACATCTAAACAAGCAACAGCTATCTTAATACATAAAAGTATTCCCCACAAACGTGCTAATATTAAATCTAGTCTTTCCGCTATTGTTTTAGAAATAAATTTAAAAATAAAATTTACTTTAATATCCATATAGGTATATACCACCTCAACAAACTCTTTCTGTATCCGATCTATATAATTTAAGTAGGAATATTAGCTATCCAGTTCTGATATTGGGTGCCTTTAATGGTTGGGGCCCATTGTGGGGATCTCCATCTACAAACGAGCGTGGGAAAATAATTGAAGACTATATTCTTGCAACAAATATATCTTTATTAAATATCGGGGTACCTACCCATTTCAGCACCCACAACCCATTTACACACATTGATTTAGCTCGTTCTTCTCTAAACCTCATCTCCTTGTGCAACTGGCCCATTATTAATGATATGCATAGCAGTGATCACTACCCTACTATCACTAATATCAAGCTTAGCAGTAATACTACACTCCCTAAAATAACTCTTTCTAATACAAAACCATCCAACTGTCCAATGTTCCAGAACAATTTTGAGAATCTTTCTGAAAATATTCCTTCTTTTGAAAATATAAATAAAGAAGCAGCATCCATCCAAAAAATAATTCCCTCTGCTGCCAACTCCACTGCTCCGCAAACGACTTATAGTAAGACAACCTAAATCACTCCCTGGTGGTCTCCCGAACTGCGCAATTTAAGGAACGATAAACAAACTTCCTGGCACCAGTTTAAGCAAAATATGACAATGGATAACTTTGTTCTATATAAAAATAGAAACTAACTATTTAATAAAGCTAAAAAGCTGGCTAAACTAACCAGCTTTCGAGCTTTACTAACACCATTAATCCATGCACTTCCGTCACCAAAGTATGGCAAAGTATAAAGCTACTGACTGGCAGTTTCTCACCTCACAAAATAACTGCTATGAAAGTAAACAATAGTACTATAACTGAAACTCTTACAATAGCCCAATCATTTGCTGAACACTGGTCCGTCAAGGCTTCCGATTCTAACTTTTCCCACTTATTCAACTCATGCATGCACTAGATGAAATTTCAAAATGGTCTGAAGAATCTAGAGCAAATATCGCTCACAAAAAACCAAACATTTGCATATACGAGTATATCGAATTGCAGCCCTATTAACATAGTACACAACAATTTATTGATTGATAATGTTCACACTAGCAAAATTCTTGGATTGTACATAGATTGTAAATATAATTTTGAGCACCATTGTGATTATCTAAAAAAAAACTTAGCTGGCAGGTTAATTAGTATAAGCTATCTATCCTCCTACAAAAGTAAAGTTCACCCTAACATTCTTGTCAATCTAACACGCCAAACAGTACTTCAAAAAATTTACTATGGGTGGGTTACCAATATACTAAAAATGTGCGAAAACCAACCTTAATGGGGCGCAGTCTCAACTTAATGCAGCAATTAGATCCAGTCTTAGAGACCTCAGGACTACACCAATAAAAAATCTACTACCTGAAAGTGGTATGGAAACCATCGAAGAGGGCATTATGAGCATAAAATGTCGTGTATATGTAAATAAGGTGTTCTGCCCAAATACAATTTTATTACACAAACCAATCAACCTTCTCAAGAAGAGGTAATGTGCATTAAATAAATCATCAACACTTAGTAAATTACTAAACCTAGCGAATGATCTGAAAATTAACTACAACAAACCCATTACCATCACTGAAACCTACACACCATGGAACCTATCCCTGGATACTTTCATAAACAGCCTCACATTCTATGCCAAAAACGACACCTCCGCCCACACCTATCATCAACTATTCATCGAAACTAAAAACCGCTTCCCATATACAAGATGGAAATATCTTTATACAGACGGTTAAAAAAGTTCCAACACTGTGTCTGTCATATGCTGTGGTAGATGAAGACGGAAAGCGGTTTCACACGGTCTGCTACCCCACTCCGCCACGGCCTTCGACGCTGCAGCAGAAGCAGTTATAAGCGCCCTAGAGAAATGCAGAAAATCAAATGCAAGACATATTATCTGCACTGACAGTGGCTCTGTCTTTGAAGCGGCTAAAAATATGTTGCACAAAAATGAGGCTATTAAAATCATTACGCAACACGTCATCGCCCTGGCAGATAAAATTATGCTATGTTGGATACCGGGGCTTGGAGACATCAAAGGAATTGGCGTTTAAAGCGGCAAAAGATGTCGTCCTCTTTCCTGTTAAAACAGTTATCCCATAATAAATATAAAACAAAAATTGCAATCGCAAAACATTGGGAAATTCTAACAAGGAAATGGTGTAATTATTCTCACTATTACATCTTTCCCTTCATCTCCCCAGTACTACACAATGCCACAAAAATCTATGTTTTACCATTCTCCGACTAGGACACTCAAGACTGACACACTTGCATTTACTCAACAAGGAACCACAACCAATATGTAATTTTTGCAACAAGAGCCCACTAACCATACCTCAGATCCTATCAGATTGCACATCCCTTTTTCGATCCGCACTTCCATATTCAATAACACCAATCCAATATCCCTCTTAGCTAAAGTTAATAAAGATAAAATTAAGCTATGTTGGTCCGTGTTGGATTTGCCTGACATCCCATCGGACGCGTCCCCAGGTGGCGGATAGGGGGACCTTTGGTAGGCAAATGACATTACTTCTGAACCTCTTAGGAGGGGCGGGAGTTATGGCTGTCTGTCTATCACAATGATGGTATAGAGAATGGGTACCATCCGCGGACCAAACTGGCTAGGGAGGAGTCCCGAACAAAAACCACTGTCTGGCGATGGACAAAAAAGATTTATTACTCCAGGTGGAACCCACGCATGTGGAAATCCACCCGCTTCGGCGGCAGGGGCACGGATTCTGGAGGTCCCAACCATC
This sequence comes from Clusia tigrina, assembly GCA_920105625.2. Lineage (NCBI taxonomy): Eukaryota > Metazoa > Arthropoda > Insecta > Diptera > Clusiidae > Clusia > Clusia tigrina. The sequence continues at coordinate 80,645,877 of OV050030.1, forward strand.
GCTAAAGTCTCTCGCCTTTATCAGCGAGAGCGCATCCTGGAGGAGACGGGGATTGTTACCGCAATCTCTTCTTCTTCAGAGACGGAGGAACGTACCCTGGATCCAGAGGGCCTGCGTCGGGAAGTCACCACAATGGCGGAACGACCTACCAATGGTTCTAGGGTAACGAGAACACAAGCGAGGAGACAGAGAAAGAAGCGGCTTGATGGGCTTGTGCAGGAGAAATCCTCACGTGGCTCTGCCGGCCCTTCTGTGTCGACTCCCTCCAAAAGGCCCAGGTCGGCGGAAGCGACACCCACGGAAGCCACCGAGCCTGCGGAGGGATTGACCGCTCCGAAAGCTCGCTCGCGAGGTAAGCGGTGGAAGATTGTTGCTGAAAACAGCATTCCCACCTGCCCTGCAGCTGTTACTGCTGGTGGCGTCACGACCCCAAAGGGTACGAGCGAAACCTCGGTGGCGGCTAATGTGGCGGGAAAGAATGTTGCCAATAAGCTGCAACTTGCCCAGCCCCTCGTATCCAGCAAAACCATCTGCCCGGCGAAATCTCTGCCAGTGGCGGGTGGTGAGCTGGACTTTCGCCCAAGCACTTCCAAAGGTGCAGCCAAGCCATCGTACAGCGAGAAGGCTAACGGCCCGCAACCAATGGCGGTGATTGGGAAGCTGGGGCCTGACCATCAGCTGACTGATGCAGAAATAAAACACTGCAAAGGTCATCTGATGCGTCGCGTCATTGCCTCCGGTCCTGAAGCTAATGCGAGGGGCTATGAAACAAAGGACGGCACTCTACAGGTGTCGTGCGCGTCTCAGGCCAACTTTGATTGGCTCAGGGGTGCAGTCAAGGACGTGCCCCCCATGGGGACCACTCGCTTCGCGGTCTATAGCGAAGCAGGCGTGTCCCTCAGGAAGGCCATCTGCTGGATTCCGGATCCCGATCTGACGACCACAGATGTCCTTTCTTGTCTGCGTGCTCAGAACCCTGGCATCAACACGAGGCTTTGGAGAGTTCTTTCGCACACCAGGGGTAGCAACCGGGATGGTAAAGAAGGTGCTAGTCTTGTGGTGCGAGTGGACGAGGCCATTGTTGATGTCATGGTTTCTCGGTACCGGAGCCGTCTGAGTCTCTTCTTTGGGACTGTGACCATTCATGTCTTTCCCAGATGAGTGGCTCGGACGATTCTCGTAGCTATCGTCCTTTGACGGTAACGCAGATCAACTTGCAGCATTCTAAAGCCGCTACTGTACTCCTAAGTAGACGACTCACCCAGCTGCACGCATCACCTCACATCACAACAGTACAAGAGCCCTGGGTCTTTAGGGGTTGCCTCTGTGGCCTTGGCTTGTTGAAAGGGGCCACGATATTATATGACAGAAACTCGATTAGACCAAGAGCCGGCCTTATAATATCATCCCATCTCGCAGCGACCTGCCTTGACGCATTCTGTTGTCAGGATCTGGTTGCGGCAGAGATTAGTTTTAAGAGTATGCACGGATGGTCGAGGTTTGTGATTGCATCTGCTTACTTTCCTTACGATGCTTTGGAGGCGCCACCACCTGGGAAGGTCGCTACTCTCGTAGGGTTCTGTGAGCGGCGCGGTCTTGGTCTGGTTCTTTGCTGCGATGCTAATGCCCAGCATACGATCTGGGGCAGCAGCAAGTGCAATGAGCGGGGCTCTCGACTTTTCGAGTATATTGCCTCCTCCAGCCTGAACATCCACAATGTAGGCAGGCAGCCTACTTTTGTGACTGCGAGAAGGCAGGAGGTAATTGACGTCACCCTGTCAAATCCAAGACTGGGGTGGTCTATCAACAACTGGAGGGTCCTCGCCGAAGACTCGTACTCGGACCACAGATACATTGAGTTTCAGTGTGGCGAGCGGGCGCAGATGCCATTGCCCACCAGAAACCCAAGAAAAACAGACTGGCCGAAGTTCAGGGAGGCACTGCGTAGCAATCACGTGACGCCACTGAGACTTCGCAAGGAGCAGAACATTGAGACGGCTGTTGAGCATCTCAACACCGCTCTAACAAACTGCTTCGAGCTAGCCTGCCCAATTAGACCTCCTCTTAGCCGGACTCCTGTTCCATGGTGGAACCGAGAGCTTCAGGTGCTGAGGCGTGATTCTAGAAAACTCCTCAACCGGGCCCTCAAGACGAATCTTGACGAGGACTGGGAACGATATCGACGTGTTCAGAGGGACTACAAGAAGCTAATTCGGGACTCGAAAAGGACTTCTTTTAGAGACTTCTGCAGTGATATCGAATCCCTGAGTGACACGGCAAAACTGGTGAAAGTCCTGAAAAAGGACCAAACCGCTAAGCTGGGGTCGCTCAGGAAACCTGATGGCTCCTATACGGAGAGGCAAAGTGAGACACTCAGCTTGCTGTTGGAGTCACACTTTCCAGGAAATCAGGTAAGCATAGCCCGTCAACAACCACCTTTGGTCGGAAATGTTGTCAGGGCAGCTGCGCCCTCTCGACATGATTGGTATGTAGCCAGAACTGTGGCGAATGAGACTGCTATTGGATTTGCTATCAAATCCTTTGACAACTTCAAGTCGCCCGAACTGGATGGCATATATCCGATTGTGTTGAAGGAAGGCATTGAGCTAGTGATGGCAACACTGAAGAAGATCTTCACTGCATGTCTCGCACTGGCCTATGTACCACGCTCTTGGAGGATGGTGAGGGTTGCCTTCATTCCTAAGGTTGGAAGAGACGACTACACCAATCCCAAGAGCTTCAGACCTATTAGTATGACCTCGTTCATGCTAAAAAGTTTAGAACGGCTGGTGGAGCTTCGCATGCGTAGCGAGTCTCTGAAGACGCATCCACTATCTCCATTTCAGCATGCCTATCAAAGCGGAAAATCCTGCGAGACGGCTCTGCAAAACCTTGTTGGAAGGATAGAGCGAGCCATCGACAGGAAAGAATACGCAATAGGCGTCTTTGTGGACATAGAGGGTGCGTTTGATAATGCTACTTTCGACAGTATGTGCGGCTCTGCTAGATGGCATGGCGTAGACCGGGTCCTAGTAAATTGGATACGTTCAATGCTGGCCCAGAGAATCATAACGGTGCGGGCGGAGGAAGATTTGCTGGTGTCGTCTGGGGTTAATAGAGGCTATCCCCAAGGTGGTGTACTGTCTCCATTGCTCTGGTGCATGGTAATCGATCCCCTGCTTAACCCCATTAATGACTCGGATGTATACGCTCAGGCATATGCGGATGATGTTGGCTGTCTTGTGACAGGTCCATCCCTTATGATTGTCTGCAGAAGGGTGCAGAGAACGCTGGATATGATTGACACTTGGTGCAGTGCGAATTGGCTATCGGCTAATCCTGTCAAGACTGGTATTGTCCTCTTTACCAGAAGGAGAAAGCTTGATGGACTTTTTCTGTCTACACTGAAAGGAGTCACTATCCAGCTATCCAAGGAAATCAAATATCTTGGAGTCATCCTTGAGAACAAACTTCTTTGGAAAACACATGTCGAACTGAAGACATCCAAAGCACTGTCAGTTTTTTGGCAGTGTAAGCGTATATTTGGTAAGACATGGGGTCTTTCCCCTAGTAAGGTCCTATGGATCTATACAGCTATGGTAAGACCTATTATCACCTATGCATCGATGGTTTGGATGAGCAGACTTTCTCTTGTAGGGGTCAAAAAAGCTCTATCAAAACTACAACGTGCTGTGGCCATATGTTGTACCGGAGCATTTCCGACTACTCCAGGCCCGGCACTTGATTCTTTGGTGAATCTCCCGCCACTAGATGTCTTCATCCGCGGAGAGGCCATTAAGGCCATGTGCAGAGTGAAACATAGTGGCTACTGGTATGGGGTGTGCTCGATGTTGGACGACGGCGCAGGCACTGACATCGATTCTGCAATCCTGTCTATGCCCCCGGACTCCATGTCGTCAACCGTCATACTAGAAAAGCGGTACAATGTGTTGCTGCCAGAGGTTCGTTCATGGTTAGATCCCGATAACGAGCCCGGCAAACACTGCTGCCGTATTTTCACTGATGGCTCCAGGACTGAAGAAGGTTCAGGTTCTGGTGTCTTCGTGGAATCCTGTGGGACCCGTCGGTTCTTTGCCCTTGGTCTGCATGCGTCTGTGTTTCAGGCGGAGGTGTATGCGATACTTGAGGCGATGGACTTTGTTGTGGAAAACAGGTGGAAAGGCAAATCTATTTGTGTCTGCAGTGACAGCCAAGCTGCGCTCATGGCCTTGGATAGTCCGACCACCACTTCCACGATAGGCAGGTCCTGCAAATCCAGGCTAAATTGTGTTGGAAAACATAATAGTCTGACGTTGACTTGGGTCCCGGGACACGCTGGCATTGCGGGTAACGAGACCTCTGACTCCCTGGCCAGGATGGGCTCCGAGGCTGTTTTTATTGGCCCTGAGCCTGTTCTGCCACTCCCTTCCGCTGCCATCAAAGCCACTGCAAACAAGTGGGTTGTTTCGACCCACAAGCGAGCATGGCGGGCTGAGAGAGGCTGCCGATGGACGAAAATTATGCTACCTGCTATCTCTGACCGATGGTCACGGTTCCTTCTGTCTTTAGGTAGGAGGGACTGCAGGCTGTTGGTTGGCGTGATGACAGGGCACTTTCTATGGGCTAGGCACATGGAAAGGATTGGCATATCAGACAGTGCGCTGTGCCCAGCCTGTGGAGAGGAAGACGAGACGGCGGACCATTTTCTTTGCGTCTGCCCTGCCTTTGCTCGAATCAGGTTCGGGATTTTTGGCACTGATGTGCTGAGGAGTAACCAACTTGGCTCCTTGGCACCACAGGATCTACTTCTACTTCTTCGGAGGTCGGGTAGATTTAAAACAGAGTAAAAGGGAACCTTAAGTGCAGTACAATGGATATATACTCTGTCTGCGCTCTGTGCGCTTACTAGATTGTTCCAACAAAAAAAAAAAAAAAAAAAAAAAAGCGATGTTGGATACCGGGGCTTGGAGACATCAAAGGAATTGGCGTTTAAAGCGGCAAAAGATGTCATCCTCTTTCCTGTTAAAACAGTTATCCCATAATAAATATAAAACAAAAATTGCAATCGCAAAACATTGGGAAATTCTAACAAGGAAATGGTGTAATTATTCTCACTATTACAAAAATATGAACCGTAACATCTTTCCCTTCATCTCCCCAGTACTACACAATGCCACAAAAATCTATGTTTTACCATTCTCCGACTAGGACACTCAAGACTGACACACTTGCATTTACTCAACAAGGAACCACAACTAATATGTAATTTTTGCAACAAGAGCCCACTAACCATACCTCAGATCCTATCAGATTGCACATCCCTTTTTCGATCCGCACTTCCATATTCAATAACACCAATCCAATATCCCTCTTAGCTGACGCCTCCCTCTCTAATATAGAATTATTTTATAAATTTATAATTAAATAAAAAATTAACAGCTTTCTGTAACTACACCCAATTTTAAGAATGGATCAAGCCGATAGCCCTGGTAGCTAATGCTTATGATATAAGTTTATTATAAATTTAGTTATAGTAAATATATAAATAATAATAATAATAAATTTCAATTATTCGTTCTTAAAATTCCTGATTTTCAATGGTTAGTTCTGAGGCCAAGTTGTCTGATACAACTTTGAACGGCGTTTATCATGTTAAAATACATGACATATTTTACCATTTTGCTGGTGTGCGTTAAGTTCTGAATATGGTTGTCAGCCGTGTTATGCACAGCGGTAAGATACAGAATGCGTGAAGGAATAAGCAAATGTAAAGAATAATGAGAATTAATGAATGAATTGGACAGTTTCAATAATTTTGTTCTGTCTTTTAAGTCGATGGCCGATTCTTATCGATCTAAACCAAATACCTTACCCCAAATTTTTGAATTTCCCTAGAGTGCGGTCGGATTTCTTCCGTTGGTTTCCACTAGTATATATTATTTGCTTGTCTCTACTGACATATAGGATTAGGGAAAACGAGATTTAATCAGTGGCGGAGATATCTAGTTCTAGTTCTTTTCTGAAATTTCTATTTCGCCAAATTATTAGTACGATTAAAAGAAGAAAACAGAAAGTGTGGTCGGTATATGAGAAAACCTTCGTTTTGTAATCACACTGTGGAATTTTACTGTCATTTCAAATATATTGTGACTTCAATCTCCGTTTTATTAAAGCAATTATTGCGATCATTTTTAATTTTTGAGGGAATGGGCTACTCGTATTTGTGTTTTAATTTTATGTCGAGACTATTTCAAAACTAATTTTTAAAAACTTTTATAGTCAAGGAAAAGATGAAGGTACACCATTTATGGATGACTACATATCAACGCAAGAAAAAGTTGTAGATTATCTAACACAATTTTCTGGAATTAAACCCGGTGATTTAGACGCAAATTTCAGCAAAAAACGGTTGACAGCCCTAAAGAATTCATATCAAAAGCTAAAATACTTGGTGGACATTGGTGTTATATTTGTGGGTCATGGGTTAAAAAATGATTTCAGGTACGATGTGTACGTAAATTAATTAATTTAATTATTAATATTACATAATATTTCAGAGTAATTAATATTTATGTACCCTCCGAGCAAATTATCGACACCGTGTATCTATTTCATTTGCCACATCATCGCATGGTCTCGTTGAGATTTTTAGCTTGGCACTTTTTAGGTTTACTTTTACTTGGCACTGTATGTAACACAATAGGGTTGATTATTATTTTCTTTTTTAAGCAGGCACAAAAATCCAATCTGAAACACATGATTCTGTGGAGGATGCTCGCACTACTCTTCAACTTTATAAACATTATTTGCAGTTGAAAGCCGAGAAGAAATTTACTTCTGCTCTAAAAACCCTCTATGAACGTGGTAAGCTATTGCAGTGGAAAGTGCCTGAGGATTGAAAACAATGTAACTAAAGTCCAAGAGGGATTTTAAGGAAATATGAAATCCTGAGAAAAACAGAAAAAGTACAAAACAAACACCGAGCCATGAGCTAAAACTTTTTTATTCCATTTATATGAAAAACTACAACACAAAACATAATATTTTGTAAAGCATTTCTTTATAGAGCCAAGTTTTTTGCTGCAAATAAAAAATTTAAAGTAAATGTCCAATTTGATTTTAAAATAAATTGAAACATCTTCAATCTAATAATGAAAATAGTAATGCAATAATGAATATATTTTTGAAACTGGATAATAATAAACATTTTTATAAATATATTTATTCTAAACTTAATAAATTCCGATTCACATCAGTGTTAAATTAATTGTGCACTGAGTATAAGAGTTAGCTTTCCACTTTTCAGAATTAGATTTTGATCATATATGTGGTGCAGATATTGAAATTTTCTCTCATTTCAGGGCACTTCATTTGAAATGTAGTATCTAAATAAACACCTTAAGTTTTCGACTGTTTCGAAAATTTCATAATTAGAATATGTTTACAATTAAAAATGTTGTCATTATCACCCTTTTAAATTTTATATACAGTTTTGTTATTAAATGTTCGAGTAGAAAAATACATTTTAGTTCTGTGTAAGAGAAATACTCGTACAAGGTGTGATAAAAAAATAACCGTTATTTTCATCTTTTCGTGAGTTACATATGTTCGATGTTCGCATTTTTTTTTTATGTTGGTACACATGTCTGTTATATATGTTGGCAATACCAACCATTTTGGATTGTCAGTTTGTTTTTGACAGATAAAAAGGTTAGTCGTGTTTTGGTGTGCTCTTCTATTTTGTGCTATTCGAAAAAATGGATCGAAGAAACTGTATTCAGTTTTGTGTAAAAAATGAAATTAAATGCGCAAGGACATTTGAAATGTTGACTGTGGCCTTTGGCGAGTCTACTATGAGCAGAACACAAGTTCAATTGTGGTATAACCGGTTTAAGGAAGGCCGAGAAGATGTCAATGACGATGCTCGTCCTTGTCGCCCGAGCACGTCAACAACCGATGAAAACATTGACGCAGTGAAGAAAATGATTTTAGATAATCGTCGAATCACTATCAGAGAGGTTGCTGATGATGTTGGCATATCGTTCGGCTCATGCCAAGCAATTTTTACGGATGTTTTAGGCATGAAACGTGCGGCAGCGAAGATTGTTCCAAAATTGCTAAATTTTGAGCAAAAACAATGTCGCATGGACATCGCTCAGGAGCTGTTGAACATCGTCAACGACGATCCAGATTTCCTCAAAAAGATCATAGCTGGTGACGAATCGTGGGTGTATGGCTATGACATTGAAACCGAAGCCCAATCATCCCAATGGAAACGTCCAGATGAGCCAAGACCGAAAAAAGCACGTCAAGTTCGGTTGAACGTAAAGGTTTTGCTGACAGTTTTCTTTGATTGCAATGGCGTGGTGCATCATGAATTCTTGCCACAAGGTCGTAGGGTCAACAAGGAATACTACCTTGAAGTTATGCGCCGTTTGCGAGAAGCAATTCGCCAGAAACGCCCAGAATTGTGGAAAAACCAATAATGGATTTTGCACCATGATAACGCACCAGCTCACACATCGATGCTTGGCGTAATTTTTTGGCCAAAAACAAAACCGTTATCATGCCTCAACCAACGTATTCACCGGACTTGGCCCCCGCTGACTTTTTCCTCTTTCCAAAACTGAAGACACCGATGAAAGGAAAGCGTTTTGCTACGATTGAGGAGATAAAAGAAAAATCGAAACAGGAGCTGTTGGCGATACCAAAAAAAGCGTTTCAGAAGTGTTTCGAGGATTGGAAAAAACGCTGGTATAAGTGTATTATATCTGAGGGGAATTACTTTGAAGGGGACAAGATAGTTGTTGATGAATAAATAAATACTTTATTTTTTGATCACACAATAACGGTTCTTTTTTGATCACACCTCGTATATATATTTTTAAAATTATTTTCCAGATTGGACACACATCTTTTAAGATTGCTGTGTTCTTCGATATATTCTATAGTCAAGTGGTATGATACATTCTGAGAATAATTTTTTTTTAAAATACACAAAATTTGGAATGAGTGCAGTGACTTTTTTAAATCCCAATTGAGGTTTCGTATTCGTATTTTCAGTGGTACATCTTTTTGGTACGGATTTTTAGCATCGACTGATTTAAATTACCTTTCCGTCAAAAAAGTCGGAGTGACATCCTTTTCAGCAGTAATCTTTCACATTAAAACAACAATAGTTTCCATTTGCAAAGAACCGTGTGTGTTATTGTAATATTAATTTGGGTTTTGTAAAATATGGTAATATGCGGCGATTGGATTAATATAGTATATTTACTCGTATTGTGATATAATTACTCGTTGCTTATATTTATGAACAGTTTCTAGATGACTGTACATTTTGAGAGCTTTTTATTCGGATTTGAAGTGCGATAGCTAGTCGTAAATACAACTATCCAGCTGTATTAACGGCTAGCTATTCCGATTGAAGAATAGAAGTCACTCGTGATATGATGTAAAGATATACCTCTATGATATCAGCAGTAAAATACCAATGACCCAATTGTGTTATCAAAGAGTTTTTCTATTTCAATTATAAAATATTATTGAAACGAAACGTCCCTACTAAACCGCCAAGCATCTAATCTTTATTTTTTGAAAATAAAAGAGGGAATATATACAGTTTCCGAAAGAAGAGTGCCAGGACTATTTACAATTGAATACACATCAAAATAATGTTCGTCAATGTTAAAGTATGATCCAAAGTACGTTTGGCATCGATTCATTTTGGATTGGATGCAAAATAGATCTATCACAGGGGCCAAGTCACAGAGAAAATGGTTGCAGCGGTGAACTTCTCGTGAAAGTATCTACACCGATGAAGGCGAATATGATCTCATCGGCCAACAAGGTAATGACCACATATTCTAAAATGTACAAGGCATAACTGACATTGACTACATTTAAAAAAAGAAAATGACTACCGTCGAACATTATTCCATCTTACTCCAAGAATTCACATTCAGTTTTTTGATGATTTAGTTTGAATGAAATAATTAATTAATGCACTTTTCAAATATTTTGCAATATTTTTTTATAATAAAAAGGTGCAATAAGATTCACTATAATTTTTTTTTAGCATTAAGATTAGAAGGTAAGTATAATGAGTATATCCTACCGAGCCTATACTATCGGAGTTTATATAAGCTGGTAGGTCCTAACCCTAATATTAAGTGTGTAAATTGCAATAATTAAATAAAATTAATTAATTCAATTTAACCAGCGATTGTTTGATTACTACACAATCCAGTGGTACGAATTCGACTATTGAGAGTTAGAATAAATTGTCAGAAGGGCAATTTCGTAACAATTGGTGTCAGAAGTGGGATTGTGTATCAGTAAAAAAAAAAATGATTAAATTTGAAAAACTGATATTGGAACAGCTCAAGAAGGAACTTGAGCGTTTAAACTTGCAAACGCAATGGCTTAAAGCAGAGCTGCAGGTGCGGTTAAGAAGCGCTTTGGAGGAGCAGGGTATATACGTCAATGAGCATGAATTCCATTTTGTAGAGCAAAGGACATCTCGAAAGGAAGAAACACCGCAAGGAACTAATAAGGATAGGGCCATTTGAAGTTTTATTAGTGTTTGATTTGGGACTCCAGGGTAGCATAGCTTTGAGCGATAGCTTAAATTGACAAGATTAAAAAGTTTCTGCCATACAACACACACAGAGTGCTGGAATCTTACTTAGCGAATAGAAAGTACAAAGTGAAATACAAGCAATTTGTAATCCCCGAATTTCAAATTTTTGCTGGAGTACCACAAGGGAGTGTGCTTGGTCCTATTCTCTACCTTATATATGTGTCTGACCTACCAATAAATAACAGCCTAGTTACATGCACATTTGCTATTTTAAATACCCATCAAAATCCGCATATCGCCTCTCGTGACCTAAACGAACACCTTACAGATGTAGAAATTTGGCCGGCAAACTGGCGTATTAAAGTTAACGAAGCGAAATGTACTCACATAACGTTCTCCCTCAGAACCAGCACCTGTCCAGCCGTGTCACTAAATGACATAAAAAAACCGCAAGTACCAGAAGTGAAGTATTTAGGAATCCATCTTGACCGTAGATTAACTTGGAGGAAGCACATAGAAGCGAAAAGAACTCAAATGAGACTAAAAGCTAACTCTCAGAATTGGTTAATCAACAAAAAATCAAAGATGCGCTTGGAATACAAAGTCCTTCTATACAAATTCCTTCATCTCCCCAGTACTACACAATGCCACAAAAATCTATGTTTTACTATTCTCCGACTAGGACACTCAAGACTGACACACTTGCATTTACTCAACAAGGAACCACAACCAATATGTAATTTTTGCAACAACAGCCCACTAACCATACTTCAGATCCTATCAGATTGCACACCCCTTTTTCGATCCGCACTTCCATATTCAATATCACCAATCCAATATCCCTCTTACCTGACGCCTCCCTCTCTAATATAGAATTATTTTATAAATTTATAATTAAATAAAAAATTAACAGCTTTCTGTAACTACACCCAATTTTAAGAATGGATCAAGACGATAACCCTGGTAGCTAATGCTTATAATATAAGTTTATTATAAATTTAGTTATAGTAAATATATAAATAATAATAATGATAAATTTCAATTATTCGTTCTTATAATTCCTGATTTTCAATGGTTTGTTCTGAGGCCAAGTTGTCTGATACAACTTTGAATGGCGTTTATCATGTTAAAATACATGACATATCTTACCATTTTGCTGGTGTGCGTTAAGTACTGAATATGGTTGTCAGCCGTGTTATGCACAGCGGTAAGATACAGAATGCGTGAAGGAATAAGCAAATGTAAAGAATAATGAGAATTAGCGAATGAATTGGACAGTTTCAATAATTTTGTTCTGTCTTTTAAGTCGATGGCCAATTCTTATCGATCTAAACCAAATACCTTACCCCAAATTTTTGAATTTCCCTAGAGTGCGGTCGGATTTCTTCCGTTGGTTTCCACTAGTATATATTATTTGCTTGTCACTACTGACGTATAGGATTAGGGAGAACGAGATTTAATCAGTTGCGGAGATATCTAGTTCTGATTTGAATTTAGCTTAAATAAATTGAATTTGACAAATATTCTTATTTACTGATTTTCTGAAATTTCTATTTCGCCAAATTATTAGTACGATCAAAAGAAGAAAACAGAAAGTGTGGTCGGTATATGAGAAAACCATCGTTTTGTAATCACACTGTGGAATTTTAGTGTCATTTCAAATATATTGTGACTTCAATCTCCGTTTTATTAAAGCAATTATTACGATCATTTTTAATTTTTGTGGGAATGGGCTACTCGTATTTGTGTTTTAATTTTATGTCGAGACTATTTCAAAACTAATTTTTAAAAACTTTTATAGTCAAGGAAAAGATGAAGGTACACCATTTATGGATGACTACATATCAACGCAAGAAAAAGTTGTAGATTATCTAACACAATTTTCTGGAATTAAACCCGGTGATTTAGACGCAAATTTCAGCAAAAAACGGTTGACAGCCCTAAAGAATTCATATCAAAAGCTAAAATACTTGGTGGACATTGGTGTTATATTTGTGGGTCATGGGTTAAAAAATGATTTCAGGTACGATGTGTACGTAAATTAATTAATTTAATTATTAATATTACATAATATTTCAGAGTAATTAATATTTATGTACCCTCCGAGCAAATTATCGACACCGTGTATCTATTTCATTTGCCACATCATCGCATGGTCTCGTTGAGATTTTTAGCTTGGCACTTTTTAGGTTTACTTTTACTTGGCACTGTATGTAACACAATAGGGTTGATTATTATTTTCTTTTTTAAGCAGGCACAAAAATCCAATCTGAAACACATGATTCTGTGGAGGATGCTCGCACTACTCTTCAACTTTATAAACATTATTTGCAGTTGAAAGCCGAGAAGAAATTTACTTCTGCTCTAAAAACCCTCTATGAACGTGGTAAGCTATTGCAGTGGAAAGTGCCTGAGGATTGAAAACAATGTAACTAAAGTCCAAGAGGGATTTTAAGGAAATATGAAATCCTGAGAAAAACAGAAAAAGTACAAAACAAACACCGAGCCATGAGCTAAAACTTTTTTATTCCATTTATATGAAAAACTACAACACAAAACATAATATTTTGTAAAGCATTTCTTTATAGAGCCAAGTTTTTTGCTGCAAATAAAAAATTTAAAGTAAATGTCCAATTTGATTTTAAAATAAATTGAAACATCTTCAATCTAATAATGAAAATAGTAATGCAATAATGAATATATTTTTGAAACTGGATAATAATAAACATTTTTATAAATATATTTATTCTAAACTTAATAAATTCCGATTCACATCAGTGTTAAATTAATTGTGCACTGAGTATAAGAGTTAGCTTTCCACTTTTCAGAATTAGATTTTGATCATATATGTGGTGCAGATATTGAAATTTTCTCTCATTTCAGGGCACTTCATTTGAAATGTAGTATCTAAATAAACACCTTAAGTTTTCGACTGTTTCGAAAATTTCATAATTAGAATATGTTTACAATTAAAAATGTTGTCATTATCACCCTTTTAAATTTTATATACAGTTTTGTTATTAAATGTTCGAGTAGAAAAATACATTTTAGTTCTGTGTAAGAGAAATACTCGTACAAGGTGTGATAAAAAAATAACCGTTATTTTCATCTTTTCGTGAGTTACATATGTTCGATGTTCGCATTTTTTTTTTATGTTGGTACACATGTCTGTTATATATGTTGGCAATACCAACCATTTTGGATTGTCAGTTTGTTTTTGACAGATAAAAAGGTTAGTCGTGTTTTGGTGTGCTCTTCTATTTTGTGCTATTCGAAAAAATGGATCGAAGAAACTGTATTCAGTTTTGTGTAAAAAATGAAATTAAATGCGCAAGGACATTTGAAATGTTGACTGTGGCCTTTGGCGAGTCTACTATGAGCAGAACACAAGTTCAATTGTGGTATAACCGGTTTAAGGAAGGCCGAGAAGATGTCAATGACGATGCTCGTCCTTGTCGCCCGAGCACGTCAACAACCGATGAAAACATTGACGCAGTGAAGAAAATGATTTTAGATAATCGTCGAATCACTATCAGAGAGGTTGCTGATGATGTTGGCATATCGTTCGGCTCATGCCAAGCAATTTTTACGGATGTTTTAGGCATGAAACGTGCGGCAGCGAAGATTGTTCCAAAATTGCTAAATTTTGAGCAAAAACAATGTCGCATGGACATCGCTCAGGAGCTGTTGAACATCGTCAACGACGATCCAGATTTCCTCAAAAAGATCATAGCTGGTGACGAATCGTGGGTGTATGGCTATGACATTGAAACCGAAGCCCAATCATCCCAATGGAAACGTCCAGATGAGCCAAGACCGAAAAAAGCACGTCAAGTTCGGTTGAACGTAAAGGTTTTGCTGACAGTTTTCTTTGATTGCAATGGCGTGGTGCATCATGAATTCTTGCCACAAGGTCGTAGGGTCAACAAGGAATACTACCTTGAAGTTATGCGCCGTTTGCGAGAAGCAATTCGCCAGAAACGCCCAGAATTGTGGAAAAACCAATAATGGATTTTGCACCATGATAACGCACCAGCTCACACATCGATGCTTGGCGTAATTTTTTGGCCAAAAACAAAACCGTTATCATGCCTCAACCAACGTATTCACCGGACTTGGCCCCCGCTGACTTTTTCCTCTTTCCAAAACTGAAGACACCGATGAAAGGAAAGCGTTTTGCTACGATTGAGGAGATAAAAGAAAAATCGAAACAGGAGCTGTTGGCGATACCAAAAAAAGCGTTTCAGAAGTGTTTCGAGGATTGGAAAAAACGCTGGTATAAGTGTATTATATCTGAGGGGAATTACTTTGAAGGGGACAAGATAGTTGTTGATGAATAAATAAATACTTTATTTTTTGATCACACAATAACGGTTCTTTTTTGATCACACCTCGTATATATATTTTTAAAATTATTTTCCAGATTGGACACACATCTTTTAAGATTGCTGTGTTCTTCGATATATTCTATAGTCAAGTGGTATGATACATTCTGAGAATAATTTTTTTTTAAAATACACAAAATTTGGAATGAGTGCAGTGACTTTTTTAAATCCCAATTGAGGTTTCGTATTCGTATTTTCAGTGGTACATCTTTTTGGTACGGATTTTTAGCATCGACTGATTTAAATTACCTTTCCGTCAAAAAAGTCGGAGTGACATCCTTTTCAGCAGTAATCTTTCACATTAAAACAACAATAGTTTCCATTTGCAAAGAACCGTGTGTGTTATTGTAATATTAATTTGGGTTTTGTAAAATATGGTAATATGCGGCGATTGGATTAATATAGTATATTTACTCGTATTGTGATATAATTACTCGTTGCTTATATTTATGAACAGTTTCTAGATGACTGTACATTTTGAGAGCTTTTTATTCGGATTTGAAGTGCGATAGCTAGTCGTAAATACAACTATCCAGCTGTATTAACGGCTAGCTATTCCGATTGAAGAATAGAAGTCACTCGTGATATGATGTAAAGATATACCTCTATGATATCAGCAGTAAAATACCAATGACCCAATTGTGTTATCAAAGAGTTTTTCTATTTCAATTATAAAATATTATTGAAACGAAACGTCCCTACTAAACCGCCAAGCATCTAATCTTTATTTTTTGAAAATAAAAGAGGGAATATATACAGTTTCCGAAAGAAGAGTGCCAGGACTATTTACAATTGAATACACATCAAAATAATGTTCGTCAATGTTAAAGTATGATCCAAAGTACGTTTGGCATCGATTCATTTTGGATTGGATGCAAAATAGATCTATCACAGGGGCCAAGTCACAGAGAAAATGGTTGCAGCGGTGAACTTCTCGTGAAAGTATCTACACCGATGAAGGCGAATATGATCTCATCGGCCAACAAGGTAATGACCACATATTCTAAAATGTACAAGGCATAACTGACATTGACTACATTTAAAAAAAGAAAATGACTACCGTCGAACATTATTCCATCTTACTCCAAGAATTCACATTCAGTTTTTTGATGATTTAGTTTGAATGAAATAATTAATTAATGCACTTTTCAAATATTTTGCAATATTTTTTTATAATAAAAAGGTGCAATAAGATTCACTATAATTTTTTTTTAGCATTAAGATTAGAAGGTAAGTATAATGAGTATATCCTACCGAGCCTATACTATCGGAGTTTATATAAGCTGGTAGGTCCTAACCCTAATATTAAGTGTGTAAATTGCAATAATTAAATAAAATTAATTAATTCAATTTAACCAGCGATTGTTTGATTACTACACAATCCAGTGGTACGAATTCGACTATTGAGAGTTAGAATAAATTGTCAGAAGGGCAATTTCGTAACAATTGGTGTCAGAAGTGGGATTGTGTATCAGTAAAAAAAAAAATGATTAAATTTGAAAAACTGATATTGGAACAGCTCAAGAAGGAACTTGAGCGTTTAAACTTGCAAACGCAATGGCTTAAAGCAGAGCTGCAGGTGCGGTTAAGAAGCGCTTTGGAGGAGCAGGGTATATACGTCAATGAGCATGAATTCCATTTTGTAGAGCAAAGGACATCTCGAAAGGAAGAAACACCGCAAGGAACTAATAAGGATAGGGCCATTTGAAGTTTTATTAGTGTTTGATTTGGGACTCCAGGGTAGCATAGCTTTGAGCGATAGCTTAAATTGACAAGATTAAAAAGTTTCTGCCATACAACACACACAGAGTGCTGGAATCTTACTTAGCGAATAGAAAGTACAAAGTGAAATACAAGCAATTTGTAATCCCCGAATTTCAAATTTTTGCTGGAGTACCACAAGGGAGTGTGCTTGGTCCTATTCTCTACCTTATATATGTGTCTGACCTACCAATAAATAACAGCCTAGTTACATGCACATTTGCTATTTTAAATACCCATCAAAATCCGCATATCGCCTCTCGTGACCTAAACGAACACCTTACAGATGTAGAAATTTGGCCGGCAAACTGGCGTATTAAAGTTAACGAAGCGAAATGTACTCACATAACGTTCTCCCTCAGAACCAGCACCTGTCCAGCCGTGTCACTAAATGACATAAAAAAACCGCAAGTACCAGAAGTGAAGTATTTAGGAATCCATCTTGACCGTAGATTAACTTGGAGGAAGCACATAGAAGCGAAAAGAACTCAAATGAGACTAAAAGCTAACTCTCAGAATTGGTTAATCAACAAAAAATCAAAGATGCGCTTGGAATACAAAGTCCTTCTATACAAATTCCTTCATCTCCCCAGTACTACACAATGCCACAAAAATCTATGTTTTACTATTCTCCGACTAGGACACTCAAGACTGACACACTTGCATTTACTCAACAAGGAACCACAATCAATATGTAATTTTTGCAACAACAGCCCACTAACCATACTTCAGATCCTATCAGATTGCACACCCCTTTTTCGATCCGCACTTCCATATTCAATATCACCAATCCAATATCCCTCTTACCTGACGCCTCCCTCTCTAATATAGAATTATTTTATAAATTTATAATTAAATAAAAAATTAACAGCTTTCTGTAACTACACCCAATTTTAAGAATGGATCAAGACGATAACCCTGGTAGCTAATGCTTATAATATAAGTTTATTATAAATTTAGTTATAGTAAATATATAAATAATAATAATGATAAATTTCAATTATTCGTTCTTATAATTCCTGATTTTCAATGGTTTGTTCTGAGGCCAAGTTGTCTGATACAACTTTGAATGGCGTTTATCATGTTAAAATACATGACATATCTTACCATTTTGCTGGTGTGCGTTAAGTACTGAATATGGTTGTCAGCCGTGTTATGCACAGCGGTAAGATACAGAATGCGTGAAGGAATAAGCAAATGTAAAGAATAATGAGAATTAGCGAATGAATTGGACAGTTTCAATAATTTTGTTCTGTCTTTTAAGTCGATGGCCAATTCTTATCGATCTAAACCAAATACCTTACCCCAAATTTTTGAATTTCCCTAGAGTGCGGTCGGATTTCTTCCGTTGGTTTCCACTAGTATATATTATTTGCTTGTCACTACTGACGTATAGGATTAGGGAGAACGAGATTTAATCAGTTGCGGAGATATCTAGTTCTGATTTGAATTTAGCTTAAATAAATTGAATTTGACAAATATTCTTATTTACTGATTTTCTGAAATTTCTATTTCGCCAAATTATTAGTACGATCAAAAGAAGAAAACAGAAAGTGTGGTCGGTATATGAGAAAACCATCGTTTTGTAATCACACTGTGGAATTTTAGTGTCATTTCAAATATATTGTGACTTCAATCTCCGTTTTATTAAAGCAATTATTACGATCATTTTTAATTTTTGTGGGAATGGGCTACTCGTATTTGTGTTTTAATTTTATGTCGAGACTATTTCAAAACTAATTTTTAAAAACTTTTATAGTCAAGGAAAAGATGAAGGTACACCATTTATGGATGACTCCATATCAACGCAAGAAAAAGTTGTAGATTATCTAACACAATTTTCTGGAATTAAACCCGGTGATTTAGACGCAAATTTCAGCAAAAAACGGTTGACAGCCCTAAAGAATTAATATCAAAAGCTAAAATACTTGGTGGACATTGGTGTTATATTTGTGGGTCATGGGTTAAAAAATGATTTCAGGTACGATGTGTACGTAAATTAATTAATTTAATTATTAATATTACATAATATTTCAGAGTAATTAATATTTATGTACCCTCCGAGCAAATTATCGACACCGTGTATCTATTTCATTTGCCACATCATCGCATGGTCTCGTTGAGATTTTTAGCTTGGCACTTTTTAGGTTTACTTTTACTTGGCACTGTATGTAACACAATAGGGTTGATTATTATTTTCTTTTTTAAGCAGGCACAAAAATCCAATCTGAAACACATGATTCTGTGGAGGATGCTCGCACTACTCTTCAACTTTATAAACATTATTTGCCGTTGAAAGCCGAGAAGAAATTTACTTCTGCTCTAAAAACCCTCTATGAACGTGGTAAGCTATTGCAGTGGAAAGTGCCTGAGCATTGAAAACAATGTAACTAAAGTCCAAGAGGGATTTTAAGGAAATATGAAATCCTGAGAAAAACATAGAAAAAGTACAAAACAAACACCGAATCATGAGCAAAAACCTTCTTATTCCATTTATATGAAAAACTACAACCAAAACATAATATTTTGTAAAGCATTTCTTTATAGAGCCAAGTTTTTTGCTGCAAATAAAAAATTTAAAGTAAATGTTCAATTTGATTTTAAAATAAATTGAAACATCTTCAATCTAATAATGAAAATAGTAATGCAATAATGAATATATTTTTGAAACTGGATAATAATAAACATTTTTATAAATATATTTATTCTAAACTTAATAAATTCCGATTCACATCAGTGTTAAATTAATTGTGCACTGAGTATAAGAGTTAGCTTTCCACTTTTCAGAATTAGATTTTGATTATATATGTGGTGCAGATATTGAAATTTTCTCTCATTTCAGGGCACTTCATTTGAAATGTAGTATCTAAATAAACACCTTAAGTTTTCGACTGTTTCGAAAATTTCATAATTAGAATATGTTTACAATTAAAAATGTTGTCATTATCACCCTTTTAAATTTTATATACAGTTTTGTTATTAAATGTTCGAGTAGAAAAACACATTTTAGTTCTGTGTAAGAGAAATACTCGTACGAGGTGTGATAAAAAAATAACCGTTATTTTCATCTTTTCGTGAGTTACATATGTTCGATGTTCGCATTTTTTTTTTTATGTTGGTACACATGTCTGTTATATATGTTGGCAATACCAACCATTTTGGATTGTCAGTTTGTTTTTGACAGATAAAAAGGTTAGTCGTGTTTTGGTGTGCTCTTCTATTTTGTGCTATTCGAAAAAATGGATCGAAGAAACTGTATTCAGTTTTGTGTAAAAAATGAAATTAAATGCGCAAGGACATTTGAAATGTTGACTGTGGCCTTTGGCGAGTCTACTATGAGCAGAACACAAGTTCAATTGTGGTATAACCGGTTTAAGGAAGGCCGAGAAGATGTCAATGACGATGCTCGTCCTTGTCGCCCGAGCACGTCAACAACCGATGAAAACATTGACGCAGTGAAGAAAATGATTTTAGATAATCGTCGAATCACTATCAGAGAGGTTGCTGATGATGTTGGCATATCGTTCGGCTCATGCCAAGCAATTTTTACGGATGTTTTAGGCATGAAACGTGCGGCAGCGAAGATTGTTCCAAAATTGCTAAATTTTGAGCAAAAACAATGTCGCATGGACATCGCTCAGGAGCTGTTGAACATCGTCAACGACGATCCAGATTTCCTCAAAAAGATCATAGCTGGTGACGAATCGTGGGTGTATGGCTATGACATTGAAACCGAAGCCCAATCATCCCAATGGAAACGTCCAGATGAGCCAAGACCGAAAAAAGCACGTCAAGTTCGGTTGAACGTAAAGGTTTTGCTGACAGTTTTCTTTGATTGCAATGGCGTGGTGCATCATGAATTCTTGCCACAAGGTCGTAGGGTCAACAAGGAATACTACCTTGAAGTTATGCGCCGTTTGCGAGAAGCAATTCGCCAGAAACGCCCAGAATTGTGGAAAAACCAATAATGGATTTTGCACCATGATAACGCACCAGCTCACACATCGACGCGTGTGCGTAATTTTTTGGCCAAAAACAAAACCGTTATCATGCCTCAACCAACGTATTCACCGGACTTGGCCCCCGCTGACTTTTTCCTCTTTCCAAAACTGAAGACACCGATGAAAGGAAAGCGTTTTGCTACGATTGAGGAGATAAAAGAAAAATCGAAACAGGAGCTGTTGGCGATACCAAAAAAAGCGTTTCAGAAGTGTTTCGAGGATTGGAAAAAACGCTGGTATAAGTGTATTATATCTGCGGGGAATTACTTTGAAGGGGACAAGATAGTTGTTGATGAATAAATAAATACTTTATTTTTTGATCACACAATAACGGTTCTTTTTTGATCACACCTCGTATATATATTTTTTAAATTATTTTCGAGATTGGACACACATCTTTTAAGATTGCAATGTGTTCTTCGATATATTCTATAGTCAAGTGGTATGATACATTCTGAGAATAATTTTTTTTTAAAATACACAAAATTTGGAATGAGTGCAGTGACTTTTTTAAATCCCAATTGAGGTTTCGTATTCGTATTTTCAGTGGTACATCTTTTTGGTACGGATTTTTAGCATCGACTGATTTAAATTACCTTTCCGTCAAAAAAGTCGGAGTGACATCCTTTTAAGCAGTAATGTTTCACATTAAAACAACAATAGTTTCCATTTGCAAAGAACCGTGTGTGTTATTGTAATATTAATTTGGGTTTGTAAAATATGGTAATATGCGGCGATTGGATTAATATAGTATATTTACTCGTATTGTGATATAATTACTCGTTGCTTATATTTATGAACAGTTTCTAGATGACTGTACATTTTGAGAGCTTTTTATTCGGATTTGAAGTGCGATAGCTAGTCGTAAATACAACTATCCAGCTGTATTAACGGCTAGCTATTCCGATTGAAGAATAGAAGTCACTCGTGATATGATGTAAAGATATACCTCTATGATATCAGCAGTAAAATACCAATGACCCAATTGTGTTATCAAAGAGTTTTTCTATTTCAATTATAAAATATTATTGAAACGAAACGTCCCTACTAAACCGCCAAGCATCTAATCTTTATTTTTTGAAAATAAAAGAGGGAATATATACAGTTTCCGAAAGAAGAGTGCCAGGACTATTTACAATTGAATACACATCAAAATAATGTTCGTCAATGTTAAAGTATGATCCAAAGTACGTTTGGCATCGATTCATTTTGGATTGGATGCAAAATAGATCTATCACAGGGGCCAAGTCACAGAGAAAATGGTTGCAGCGGTGAACTTCTCGTGAAAGTATCTACACCGATGAAGGCGAATATGATCTCATCGGCCAACAAGGTAATGACCACATATTCTAAAATGTACAAGGCATAACTGACATTGACTACATTTAAAAAAAGAAAATGACTACCGTCGAACATTATTCCATCTTACTCCAAGAATTCACATTCAGTTTTTTGATGATTTAGTTTGAATGAAATAATTAATTTACTAGTAATGCACTTTTCAAATATTTTGCAATATTTTTTTATAATAAAAAGGTGCAATAAGATTCACTATAATTTTTTTTTAGCATTAAGATTAGAAGGTAAGTATAATGAGTATATCCTACCGAGCCTATACTATCGGAGTTTATATAAGCTGGTAGGTCCTAACCCTAATATTAAGTGTGTAAATTGCAATAATTAAATAAAATTAATTAATTCAATTTAACCAGCGATTGTTTGATTACTACACAATCCAGTGGTACGAATTCGACTATTGAGAGTTAGAATAAATTGTCAGAAGGGCAATTTCGTAACAATTGGTGTCAGAAGTGGGATTGTGTATCAGTAAAAAAAAAAATGATTAAATTTGAAAAACTGATATTGGAACAGCTCAAGAAGGAACTTGAGCGTTTAAACTTGCAAACGCAATGGCTTAAAGCAGAGCTGCAGGTGCGGTTAAGAAGCGCTTTGGAGGAGCAGGGTATATACGTCAATGAGCATGAATTCCATTTTGTAGAGCAAAGGACATCTCGAAAGGAAGAAACACCGCAAGGAACTAATAAGGATAGGGCCATTTGAAGTTTTATTAGTGTTTGATTTGGGACTCCAGGGTAGCATAGCTTTGAGCGATAGCTTAAATTGACAAGATTAAAAAGTTTCTGCCATACAACACACACAGAGTGCTGGAATCTTACTTAGCGAATAGAAAGTACAAAGTGAAATACAAGCAATTTGTAATCCCCGATTTTCAAATTTTTGCTGGAGTACCACAAGGGAGTGTGCTTGGTCCTATTCTCTACCTTATATATGTGTCTGACCTACCAATAAATAACAGCCTAGTTACATGCACATTTGCTATTTTAAATACCCATCAAAATCCGCATATCGCCTCTCGTGACCTAAACGAACACCTTACAGATGTAGAAATTTGGCCGGCAAACTGGCGTATTAAAGTTAACGAAGCGAAATGTACTCACATAACGTTCTCCCTCAGAACCAGCACCTGTCCAGCCGTGTCACTAAATGACATAAAAAAACCGCAAGTACCAGAAGTGAAGTATTTAGGAATCCATCTTGACCGTAGATTAACTTGGAGGAAGCACATAGAAGCGAAAAGAACTCAAATGAGACTAAAAGCTAACTCTCAGAATTGGTTAATCAACAAAAAATCAAAGATGCGCTTGGAATACAAAGTCCTTCTATAAAAATTCCTTCATCTCCCCAGTACTACACAATGCCACAAAAATCTATGTTTTACTATTCTCCGACTAGGACACTCAAGACTGACACACTTGCATTTACTCAACAAGGAACCACAACCAATATGTAATTTTTGCAACAACAGCCCACTAACCATACTTCAGATCCTATCAGATTGCACACCCCTTTTTCGATCCGCACTTCCATATTCAATATCACCAATCCAATATCCCTCTTACCTGACGCCTCCCTCTCTAATATAGAATTATTTTATAAATTTATAATTAAATAAAAAATTAACAGCTTTCTGTAACTACACCCAATTTTAAGAATGGATCAAGACGATAACCCTGGTAGCTAATGCTTATAATATAAGTTTATTATAAATTTAGTTATAGTAAATATATAAATAATAATAATGATAAATTTCAATTATTCGTTCTTATAATTCCTGATTTTCAATGGTTTGTTCTGAGGCCAAGTTGTCTGATACAACTTTGAATGGCGTTTATCATGTTAAAATACATGACATATCTTACCATTTTGCTGGTGTGCGTTAAGTACTGAATATGGTTGTCAGCCGTGTTATGCACAGCGGTAAGATACAGAATGCGTGAAGGAATAAGCAAATGTAAAGAATAATGAGAATTAGCGAATGAATTGGACAGTTTCAATAATTTTGTTCTGTCTTTTAAGTCGATGGCCGATTCTTATCGATCTAAACCAAATACCTTACCCCAAATTTTTGAATTTCCCTAGAGTGCGGTCGGATTTCTTCCGTTGGTTTCCACTAGTATATATTATTTGCTTGTCACTACTGACGTATAGGATTAGGGAGAACGAGATTTAATCAGTTGCGGAGATATCTAGTTCTGATTTGAATTTAGCTTAAATAAATTGAATTTGACAAATATTCTTATTTACTGATTTTCTGAAATTTCTATTTCGCCAAATTATTAGTACGATCAAAAGAAGAAAACAGAAAGTGTGGTCGGTATATGAGAAAACCATCGTTTTGTAATCACACTGTGGAATTTTACTGTCATTTCAAATATATTGTGACTTCAATCTCCGTTTTATTAAAGCAATTATTGCGATCATTTTTAATTTTTTAGGGAATGGGCTACTCGTATTTGTGTTTTAATTTTATGTCGAGACTATTTCAAAACTAATTTTTAAAAACTTTTATAGTCAAGGAAAAGATGAAGGTACACCATTTATGGATGACTACATATCAACGCAAGAAAAAGTTGTAGATTATCTAACACAATTTTTCTGGAATTAAACCCGGTGATTTAGACGCAAATTTCAGCAAAAAACGGTTGACAGCCCTAAAGAATTCATATCAAAAGCTAAAATACTTGGTGGACATTGGTGTTATATTTGTGGGTCATGGGTTAAAAAATGATTTCAGGTACGATGTGTACGTAAATTAATTAATTTAATTATTAATATTACATAATATTTCAGAGTAATTAATATTTATGTACCCTCCGAGCAAATTATCGACACCGTGTATCTATTTCATTTGCCACATCATCGCATGGTCTCGTTGAGATTTTTAGCTTGGCACTTTTTAGGTTTACTTTTACTTGGCACTGTATGTAACACAATAGGGTTGATTATTATTTTCTTTTTTAAGCAGGCACAAAAATCCAATCTGAAACACATGATTCTGTGGAGGATGCTCGCACTACTCTTCAACTTTATAAACATTATTTGCCGTTGAAAGCCGAGAAGAAATTTACTTCTGCTCTAAAAACCCTCTATGAACGTGGTAAGCTATTGCAGTGGAAAGTGCCTGAGCATTGAAAACAATGTAACTAAAGTCCAAGAGGGATTTTAAGGAAATATGAAATCCTGAGAAAAACATAGAAAAAGTACAAAACAAACACCGAATCATGAGCAAAAACCTTCTTATTCCATTTATATGAAAAACTACAACCAAAACATAATATTTTGTAATCAAAGTCGAACGTTGCGTTATTACCAAAAAAAAATCGTTATTTTTTAGTTCATGTAAAATTACCTTAAACGTTGGCATAAAGTTATCTCGAATAATGTTCGTTGCACCGAATGACGTTCTTTGAAAGCATGAATTCTACTTTTGAATATTCTTCAAGAAATGACTTGAATTCGGTGCGCCACCCAATATCAAAGACAGCAACGGTTCTGGCGGTGCCATCAAATCAAGTGACTTTACTTGCCCATTTGCACAACATACTCCAGGTGTTTCAGATTTGAATTTCAATGCTTTACAATGCTTGCATACAATATCCATTCCACCAATCGAAACACTTTGATGTGAAGCATAATCAATACTGGAGTCATACGCAAATGCTGCTCTTTCAAGCACCACATGACGAATAGGATTTTGTTGCATTCGAATAGCTGCACGACGACGATTAGCAGAAGTAGCAAAAGCAGAATTCGTAGTCGCACGCTGCTCATCGCTTTGAGAAGCCCTTAATAAAGCAACTGCTCTCGCTCTTCGAGTACGACGTCCCAAATTACTACGTGGCCGTACCATATTACACTGAATTTAAGTCACACGAAAATATCAATGTTATTGTTCTTATGAAAATGATAATCAATTTTTATTAAAATGAAAATAGTTTAACCGGCTTTATTCACTGTGTATCACACGGAGTTAAGTTGAAATGTGACATTATAAGAAACACTGAGATATATATACGCACATAAGCAGGTACGCAATGCTCTGCAATTCTGTTTTGTTGTTATTCGCAATGAAGTCGGCTGTAAAGTTATTTGACGTTTCTCTTTAAACTTCATACAATTCAAACAATTCATATTACAGAGTTGCAATTTTATATTAGTCAAACAGGGATTAGTCAAACAGTAGTGAAGCGATTCCACCACCATTTGTGTATACGTATACACGTATACGCACATAAGCAGGTACGCACATTCAAACGCACATAACTAACGTACCAAAAGAGATACAGATGTCGCATATAACCTTTCAAAAAAAAAAACAAATTTGAAAATCCGTCAACGCATTAAGGCTAACATCGGTTACATATACTTTTTACAACTTTTTTTATACATATAGATTTACAATTCATAATTACAATACAAAAACTGACCTTTCTGGTGTTTCAGTTTCGCACCTGTTAATTGGTGTCAGTTGGTCAAGCCAACTGACCTACGCAATTCTGAAATGTTGATGGTGCATTCGAACTTTCAATGCCCTTTAGTGGCTCTTCTGCAGGCAGCTTGATTCTAACTCACAACATCCCTCCCCTCTTTCTGAAAGAAGTTAGTGCAACGAACTTCTAATGAACCTTTACAATATTTTTCTCTTTTCTGCACTTTAAACAATCTGTGCATTTTCTTAAACCTATAGTACATATGTATAGTTTTTCTTTTTTCAAATTCGCCTTATTTGGGTTCAATTGTTGTATTCTGTTCTTTTTACTTTTGTGTTCTTTTCTTTTTTCCTCTTTTGTTTAATTTTGTCCTTTTATTTCTATCTTTTTTATTTTCTCCTTTTTTTCTTTTGTTTTATCCTGTTCTTTTGTTTCCATCTTCTTTTTTTTATATTCCCCTTTTTATATTTGGTCTTTCATCGACTCTTTTCTCACTGGCGTATATACAAACAAAGTTACAAACTAATTACATATTTAGCTACGCTTCTTATAAATACGGTCCTCTGCAATTGTTGGTCCTGGAAACGTCCGTCCTGCGAGAGTGAAGTCCCTTGATGAACTCTGCATACTCCTCCCTTCTTTCTGGATCGGTACGTACAAAGATGTTATAGGTTGGCGATCTGGTTTGCCATTAAAACTTTGCTTTTAGTGGCCTTCTTCGTTCCATTTATATAGCGTGCCCCACGGCTGTAGGTGGTACTGCCTCTGCTTATAGTATTCAACTTGTAAAAAACATTTGGAATACATGAGAGATTACAATACACCTTCCTACTTTGCAGCACTGCATTTTATGGTGGAAGTGTTTCTCTTGAGCTTTGACATCGTTTGGCTTTGATGTGGAGACAATCGGTATTTTTCTGAGATACACGTTTAATGATGTAATTGTGTACTCTGGTCGGTTACCAGTCTCCGTGTCTTCTTGTATTAAATCATATGTAAATCACATTTCATATGTTCATACCCTAGATTGGACATATAATTCAATGAAGCAATTAACTTCCGTGAGCCAAATCTCCTCTGCTTATTTTATTTGGTGGTGGTTTCAGTCACCCACCTTAAGCTTTTACCCATCTTCAATCGATTCTGTTCAGATTGTGATACAATGGGTGGACATTGTAATATAAAATTGTCCAATTCAAAACATGACTCCGCAAGGAAACTTGCTTATTTTTCGTTACTTGTCATCCACAACGCGTTCAAATGCTGCGGCCATATGCCGTTTCGCAAAGAAAAGCAAATCCGTCACCATTCATCCCCAATCCAATATATTGTCATCCTTGCGGTCACAACCGGATTCCCAAACCTTGGATAGCTGCCAGAAATCCTTGATTTTCTAAAACACATCTTCCCGAATACTATGTTGGTCCCTTAGTCCGCACCGTATTCCAATATCCGTTCTTCCCGGAACTTCCTGCTTCGCTTCACATCATCAGAGCTATTTAGAGAACACCTATAATAATTTTCCTTATTTTCTAATATACATTTTAGTCAATTTAATAGATGAATTTCAAAATTATATAATATTTAAATAAATACACTATATGTACTATATATACTCTTGGGTATAATTTTCTGATTTAGTATAATTTGTATTTTTTTTATTATAACACTTATTTAATTATAAAGTTAGATTTTAAACAATTAATTTTTAACTCTAATTATTTTCCATACCACCTTTAATTTTAATCTGAACTTTTACTCAGATTATAATTTTTTTAATCTTTAACTTTTCTTAAACATACGCTATTCCTGAATATATAAACAAAAAACAATATTTCTACAACATGCTTTTTTTATAATTGAATGCTATATCATTCAATTTGCCGTCCACTCGTCTTCTCCCCTTACATTATCGGATTCGCTACCGTATCCTGGAGGAAAAGAGGACTGAACTATGTGTTTTCATAGCCATATAGGGCATCAGGTTTTGCTCTGATTAATTTTTCGTGCTTTTTTTCAACACGTGAGTTATCACTCATTTCAGTTTTGAACCAATTCATTGGTCCTCCTACAAAAACCAGATTATATAAAATAATCCCGTTTGTGTCAAAACTTTGTCCAATGCATGACTATATCTTTCATCGCATACAATTACTTTTTATTTAAATTTACTTCTAGCCTGAAATATATATATATATATATATATATATATATATATATATATATATATATATATATATATATATATATCCATTAACGATTCTATTTTCCATCCTGTAATTATATATATATATATATATATATATATATATATATATATATATATATATATATATATCCATTAACGATTCTATTTTCCATCCTGTAATTAGCTCGTATATGGCTACATACATTCATGGCGCTTTAAATTACCTAGAATTAATTGCTTATTTTCCCAAACAACCTATACATTTTTTTTTATATCCCAACATATACATTTATTCTATTCCATCCTTCTATTTTCCATCCTGTAATTAGCTCGTATATGGCTACATACATTCATGGCGCTTTAAATTACCTAGAATTAATTGCTTATTTTCCCAAACAACCTATACATTTTTTTTTATATCCCAACATATACATTTATTCAAATTTCTATACGCTAATTTCCTAATCAATAAACAGTTAAAACCTATGTACGAGTATATCTACATATAGCCTGCTGCAGTATCTGCAAATTCCCAATTCCTAATCATATGTCCCTACATACTTACTTATATGGCCATACCCATTCCTATAACTAGAATACTTACTTCTTTAAATATTTCCTCGTACATTCATTCTGTATATTATACAGTTACATACATATATATTTACTTCACCAACGGTGCCGGCGCTACTGCTTTCATTTCATTAACCGCCGTATGTATGTATGTTAAGTTTTATATTACTTACCCACGACTGTCTAACTATTTTATTCTATTTTTTAAATACGTGCAATGAACCCGTTTATTATTGTAAATAAAAAAAAAAAAATATTTTTCTCTACTGCCTTCATTCGGCAATAGTGTTTAATAAGCAGATTTACATTACTTCAATTTTACTTGCCCGAGTTTAAGCGGCACACTTTTACTGGCATTGACTCTGAAAATCGGCGCTGTGTGTTTTTTGATACACACACGTACTTGTTTATGTTATTTTCCTTGTGTTTACACTTGTAAAACACTGTTAACACGTGAATCTAGGTGTGTGGTCTAACGTGGAATAATTTCAACAAATTATTATGTAGCTTTTTATTCTTGCCCTTAATCGTTACGACTGTTGTAACTGGGCTTCGGATCTCTGCTACTACATACGGACCTATCCACACAGGCGAGAATTTGTTTCACCTAGCCTGATTCCTCATGAGTACCTAATCACCCACGTTCAAAACGACTGGGTTTAGTACCTT
Source organism: Clusia tigrina (assembly GCA_920105625.2). Lineage (NCBI taxonomy): Eukaryota > Metazoa > Arthropoda > Insecta > Diptera > Clusiidae > Clusia > Clusia tigrina. The sequence goes on from OV050030.1 coordinate 80,675,828, forward strand.
GTTATAGGCCTCCCTGGCTACTCGTTTAGCACAATCCTGGTTTTCTCTAACCAACTCGTGCGCTCGCTGTAGCTGATACTTTTGCACTTTATTCGGGTCATCAGCATTGTACACTGGCGCACATTTGCGCTTCAGATTTGCTGGCATGTTGAAATCAAACCCGTAGAGCGTCCTAAACGGAGTTTGCTTCGTTGATACATGTACCGTATTATTGTGTACATGCATTGCAGTAGTCAACCATTGATCCCAATTCGAGCCGTCTTCTTTGGCAAAACTGCGCAAGTACTCGGCCAGAGGTCGATGACTACGTTCTAATGAGCCATTCGCCTGTGGATGATATGGTGTTATGTGCAATTTCTTGATTCCCAGCATTTTACATGTTTCCGAGAACAGTTTCAATACAAAATTGGAACCATTGTCGATTATCAAAGCCTTTGGTATGTTGTACCGTGCTATTATTTCATCAAAGAATGCCTTGGCCACCGTACCTGCTTCAGCATCGGGTATAGCCACGCACGCCATATACTTTGAGAAATCATCTTGGAACGTCAATATGTACTTGTTTCCCGAAACTGTCTCAGGTAAAATACCTACAATATCCATATGAACTCTGTCAAATGGTCGTTTTGGTGTGTCAGTTAACACCATTGGCATCTTTGTTAGCCTTGAACTTTTATTGCCCTGACATTTTGGACAACTCTTTATATATTTTTTAATGTCCTTGAGCTTACCTTTCCATCCGTATACTCGCCTAATTCTGTCATGGGTTTTCCAGAATCCCTGGTGTCCTCCTAGAGGCGAATCATGGAAACCCTTTAACCCAGCCTGGATATCCTTTATATCCTCCAGCCATTCCACACTGCTGGCTCTTTGTTCGTGGGCATCTTCACCCGCCTTGCTAACATCTCTTGTAGCATCAACTTTATCCTCTTGCATTCTCTCGGCCTTCTCCTTATCTGACCGTGCTTTATACCTCGTTTGCACTACTGATATTTTTTGTTCCTGCGGTACTCTGCTGAGTGCGTCCGCATTCAGATTCTTTTTCCCAGGTTTGTATATAATTTCAAAATCATACTCAGACAATTTGTGTCTGAACCTGGCTAGCCTAGACGTTTGGTCTTTCAAATTGGCTATGCCTCTCAACGGCTGGTGATCAGTGTATATCTTAAATGGGCGTCCTAGCAGATATGCCCTAAAATTCTTCGTAGCCCACACTATGGCCAGAAATTCCTTTTCTATTGTGGAGTATCTCTTCTCCGTGTTGCAAAGCGCTCTGCTTGCGAATGCTATTGGTCGGTCATTACCGACTTCCTCTTGTGACAATACTGCCCCTAATGTTTCATTGCTAGCATCAGTGGTCAACAAAAAAGTTTGCTCAAAGTCGGGGTACGCCAAAATTGGTGGCGAGCTAATTATCTCCTTTAGCTTCTCGAATGCTTGCTGACATCTCTTTGTCCATTCGAACTTTGCTTCTTTTCGTAGCAACTTATTAATTGGCAACGCAATTCCTCCACGAACTTTCTATAATAGTTCACTAGTCCTAGGAATGCTTGCACTTCCTTTCTATTTCTTGGAACCGCTAAATTTTTAACGCATTCCGCCTTCTGCGGGTCAGGCAATGCTCCTGCTTCTGAGCAACGATGGACTAAATAAACCACCTCTCTTCGCAAAAATTGACACTTCTCCGTGTTCAATTTCAAAATATGTTCTCGTAATTTCTGGAGCACCTTGCACAAGCGTTGCGAATTCTGCTGCAAGTTCTTCCCATAAATTACAGTATCATCGAGATACACAAAACAATCTAACCCTTGCAAGCCTGTTAGCACATGGTTCATTAGCCGTTGGAAGGTAGCCGGTGCTCCTGTTAATCCAAACGGCATTCTGTTAAACTCATAATGCCCTAAACCGGTGCTAAACGCAGTTTTCTGCTTATCTACCAGAACTTGATGGTAGCCACTTGCTAAATCAAGTGTAGAAAAATATCTACTATGTCCCAAATGATCCAGAATCTCTTCTATCCTAGGTACCGGGAACACCTGCTTGATAGTGGCGTCGTTCAATTTCCTAAAATCGACGACCATTCTTCACTTTTTTTGACCCTGAGCACCTCCCTTCTTCGGTACCAAAATTATTGGTGAGTTCCAAGGCGAGATACTCGGTCAAATTATTTTATCCTTTAACATTCCTTCTACTTGCCTATTTACCTCATCTTTGTGAGCTTGTGGCAATCTGTATTGTTTCTGGTTAATTGGTGGTTGATCTACTCTAGTAGGTATCTCATGCTCTACCTCTGGTGTATACGTTAGCTGGTCTCCATCCAGCAAAAATATGTCATGGAATGACGCACAAATGGCTTCTATTGATGCCTTCTCTTCTGAATTCACGCTTGGGTCTAACTTCAGGGATTCTAGCACCCCCTCCATTCTTTTTATTATATCTACCTTCCTAATCTGATTCACCGATCTATGATTCGGTTCCTTAAAATTATCATAACTAGTGAACTTGGGCCTAAAACCCTCTTCCATCAGGTAGTCCTTTTCTGAGGCGTTGAGTACGCAAGCGTACACCTTACCCTTATCAACGTGCGTTATAGTTTGTCCCATATATACGCCCTCCGCTAGCTGCTGCTTGTGCAAAACAAGAGTCCTAAGTTTCGTGTTTATATGCATAGTAACTACTCTGGTTGACCTTGCATTCACTACCTCCATACCACACTTCTTAACCCTAGTCACGGTTCCTTCCTGCCATGACATTAATGGAAGAGTGAGGATTCTATTCTTATTATTATTGTAAAACGATAACTGCTTGTAGAGCGCATCCAGTATGGTGCGGCCCCAAAGATTATCCCAACAGCCGGGATACCTTTCCTATCCACTTCCACTGCGTGCACTCTAAAACTCATACCCTTAACTCCACTGTGCCCTATTCTGAGCGACCCCAATGTCCTAATGCACCCTCCAAACGCTCCGTTAAGCGTTCTTACGTTCATTTGATTAATGTCTAGCCCCTTTCGTAAAACACTAGATTTTACGAGGCTAGTGTCCGCCCCTGAATCTACTAATAGCACTAGCTTTCCTCTCGCTGCCTCCTCGCAGGGTATCTCGATGAAGGCATCACCTATCCTGCTCATAGCGAAGCAACCTCCTTTTGATCCCAATATGGACGTGTATCCACTCCCTAACTCTTCGGGATACTGGAGAGCCTCTTGCTCCTCCTTCTTCTGGACTGTAGTTCCTACATTACTAGTCCCACGTACTTCCAGCCTAATTATTACTCTCTTTCTTTTGGCTTTCCAGACTATTGGCTTCGACTGGGCCGCTGGAAGTTTCCCTGGTTCTTTTGTTGGGATTGTCTATACCTGCATTCCGCTGCCCGATGTCCCATCTGTCCACATGAGAGGCATCTTAACCCCTGTTTGGTGTTGCTTATCCTTTGTTCACTTCTGGAATCCCAATTTGGTCGCTGCTGACCACTCCCAGTTTTGAAAGGATTTCTTCTTTGGTTAACGCGGGGACTACTGAAGTTACCCCTGCTGTCCCTCAAGGGTGGAACCGGGCGCCCCGTAGCTGGCTGCCTTCTACTTTGATCCCATTTAGTGTCTACTTGGCACTGTCTACTTGCCTCATGACCGTAAGTTTGGCACTCCAAACAGTAGGGCGGATTATCACAGAATGAGCAAATGGGTTTCCTTGGCTTAAACCCCTCAACCAAGAATTCTTGGTATCTTTGTTGCGGAAATTGGCCCATCAATCTACCGACTCCACATCTGTTTTGCTGCTGTACTGTTCCTACCTCTGCTGGAGCATTCGTCCAGCAGATTCCACCTGTTGTCGTTTGCTGTTGTAATGCTGCTACAGCGGATGAGACCGCTTCCACTAGCTCTGCCATACTCCTCGGCGTGAGAGTAAGAGTATAATTAGCTAAATCCCTATTTATCAGGCCTGCCTTGAACACAGAAATCATAGTCCGTTCTACTTTAGCCTTGTATGCTGCAACATTTTCTGGAAACTGCCTGTTGGCTTCCGTCTCAGCAGCGTTCCCGAGAGACTGGAGCCTTCGTCCCCAGGCTCTCAATTCCTCCCCCGGTGTCTGAGTTGATTCCTGAATTTCCCGAACGAGACAGTCGTATGACTTTTGTTTTAAATACGTCCTATCCAAAAGTACATATAATTCTGCCAGGGTGCTTACTGAGCTTTGCACCAGTAAATCAAACGCACCACCTGTGGCTTTGCCTAATACACTTTATTAAGTGTTCCCCGTCCGCTTCCGGAACACTCTGTTGCGCTAGCTCACAACCTTCTTTGAAGCGCCGGATCTCAGTTCTCAGGTCATACAACTCGACTCCTGAGAACATGGGCACCAACTTCTCCACCGCATGAGCAAATTCCAGAATGCCCATTTTCTTCCTTTGTGTTTTCTCAAAAACCTTAGCTTTATTAATCTCTTTGGGAGTTTCCAAATTCTCTTCTCCCGGAGCTGAGAGGTAATTGGCCAGTGACGGACTCAAACTAATTAGTCTCCGATCGTTCGTTCGCACAGGCGAAATACTGTCCACAGTATCGGGACTTTGCCGCTACTGCTTCCGGCTCCTTTGGCGGATATCCCTGATTTTTATTATTTATCGGGCTTCCCGGAGAAAAAGGCTCGACACCGATTTCAGATGCGCCAAACAAAAATTCAGCTTGCCTTTCTTCATTAAGTACTAATTTTGGCTTTACCATGCGGCTTATCCCTTCTGGTGTTAAATATTCCGGCCAACGTACTTCCGGAGGCAATGTCAATACTGTCTGTGTAAATCCAGCCGATGCTGATTTTGGTCTCTCCTTTTTATGTGAGTTGCTATTGGTCGCCCGTTCTCTTTTCAATTCTGCACACTCCTTCTCCAACAGCGCTGCTGCTTCCTCTGTTTCCGTCAATCTCTGAGAAAGTTCCTTTACCTTATGCTCAAGATACTCTTTTTGTGCTCTCCAATCTTCTGTTTTCTTATGAAAACTGAACAACTTTTCTTCTGTTCTTTTTTGGATTGCCGTTAAGGCTTGATCCGCTACTTCTAATGGTGACACAGCTCCTCCAGCATTCGCCTGCTTCCACAATTCCTGAGCTTCTTCCCTGCTCGTACTCGCTTCGAACTGGTCAATTATTTTCCCAGTAAACAGTTCCACCTCTGACTGCATTGATTTCAATCTGTTCCTTACTTCCTCGTCTGGCGAAACCAAACTCACAGTTTGTTGCCCTAGTCCTTCTAATTCAGAACTAAATATTTCTGCCCATTCGTTGACCAGACTATTTATGTAGTCTGCGTAATTTTCCGCAAAATATTTTCCCTTGCCGTACTCAACTGCGTGAGGCAACAACAGTCCATGATTATTGTTGAACTCTCTCCCTAGATTTTGCAACTGTGTTATTCGCTTGCGGCAATACACGTTGTCCTTACGTAAACTGCCGTCTTTCTTAAAATTACGGACCAATTTTTCAATCGCTTCGCCAATTTGCTCCTGCATCAGCAGTAATCCTTGCGCTTCCCTCGTCATATCCCAAAAGCCAGAACAGATGGCGTTCCCAATTACAAATAAAAATCCAATAATTGTTAAAACTTGTTACAATATTTTATTCGATCTTACTTAATGATTCAAAACAGAGTTATTAAAAAAAAAACATTCCACCGTAAATTCTATCTTTATATACATATTCTGCTATACTTGTTTTCCATTACAAAGTTCCGCTGTCTACCGGCGTCCATTAAGTCCTTCCATCAATGCAAATTGGTCCTTGACTTCCTCACAGATACTCCTTGATTTCCTCTCACCATCTTTAATCCTCCCAAGAATCCATAGAAAAGGCCATATGTTTGTAAAAACCGAAATTTGATTTACCGGCAAAAGTGTCTTGATTCATTCCCGGAAATTTGAATCCATATTTAAAAACAAACCCGTAACGTATGCGCCACATAATAATAGCATTTAAATGTTATCTTCAACATTGCTACGCAAATTGTAGTTTCCGAACCACAAAATCTTTGATGCAACAACACGTGTTATCGGCACCTTTTCACCTAATACCCTAAACTCAAAATGCCAAGTATTTAAATCAAATGTTCTATGTTTGTTTTCAAACAACATAAATTTAGAACATCTGAATTTAAACAATATAAAAATAATTTAAATGTCTCCAATATAGATGACATGGCTTAATAAACCATATAAATGTCCCTCACGACAAACAAATTCAAATCCCCTACAAAAAAAATCCTCACAGCTAGGATGAACATACATAGACCGTCCGATCATACTGACGGTTTATGGTTGCCATTCAAAGCTGCGTGCAACAGCGCAAACGCGCCTGTATGTTGCAACTTCTTTGACCAGCGCTACGGCGCCTACAGGGTCGCTGAAGTATCTACTTAGATTACGCTAATATACACTCTACTCGTATCTTGCTCGAACCAACGCTCGGCGGATCTATACAAGGTAGCGATCAATAGGGTAGGTGAGATATAGCCGGGTGCACAGCTCAACGCTGTACCTTTGGACCAGGTTCCCCAACGCCCTCGCTCCAAAACATGGCTTCCTGCCGAGCCCTCTGAGCCCGAGGCAATCTTAAAGATCCTCAAGCTCAGCAACACCGATCTTCCCACCGATGGCTGGAAGGTCGCGAAAGTTGGTGACCCCAAAGGCACTTTGCGTGAGGTCACCATCATTTTGAACAAGCAATCCCTTGTTCCCATCATCTCTCGCGAGGGGGTGATTAATTATGGCTTTGGAGCCATCACTCTCCGCATCTACAAGTGCGATGCCCAAGCCCCCCAACAGCCTCCCCCAGCTGGAGCTGTCCCACAAGCCACTGCCAAAGAGCCTAGCTGCTCGGGCCCGGCTCTCACCAATTTGTCGGGTAGTGACAATGAGAGTATGTGCTCCGTTACAACCAGAAGCAGCCGCTTCTCAACTTCCGAACTGGTCGGAGAATTCTTCGACCACATGGACACGGATGCGGCTGGTGGATACATCTCTCCAATGTTCGAAGAGGAGGAGTTGAATTCCACTATAATCACTCTTCCAGACAATGCTGAAGGTACTACAGATTAACCTTCAGCATTCGAAAACTGCCTCGGCAGCCCTGCTTCTCCGCCTCTCGGATATAGGGGAGGAGCTCATTCTCGTCCAAGAACCTTGGGTCATAAATGACCGGGTTTCTGGACTCAATGCATACGGATATCGTATGGTATATATCGAGGATCAAGGTAAACCAAGATCCTGCATTCTGGTAAAAAACAGCGTTAACGCTCTTTTACTCCCTAGATTCAGTGACAAAGACAATGTTGCCATGGTCATTGAAATGGGTCCACGGACTTTCTGGATCTCCTCGAACTACATGGCTCATGACTATGGCGACTCCCCGCCACCAGACATACTGAAGCAAATGGTTGCTGTAGCCCACCAGAAACAGATTCCGGTAATTATCGGCGCCGATGCCAATGCCCATCACGGGCAGCTGCCCCATATTTCGTGAACCAAACCTGTTATACGGGTCGGTCTTCTGCGAGGGGGACGAGCTTGCCAAGGCAGGCACGCTAATGCACGACATTCACCCCTCTGCATCGGCATTCCACTGGCAACAGCCAAGCTCGAAGTCAAACGGAAATATCTGGCTGACGCCTACAAATCCTGGGCTAACGAGGAATCCTGCCACACGGCTAGACTAACTTGGGCAAGCATGGACAAAAATAGAACCAATCAACTTCTTCGACTTGATCGCGTATCACTGTCGACAACTGTGCCGGTTTTGACAGGCCACTGCATAATGGGACAGCACGCAGAAAGACTGGGCCTACCCTCAAATGACTTTTGCCGAGGCTGTGGCTTCGAGGAGGAGGACGAGACGGTTTTCCACCTCTTATGCCACTGCCCATCCTTGAGCAGAAGAAGAATTCGCACTTTGGTGCCCCATTTCTTACAAGCCTGACAGAGCTGTCATCCATTAATATTAGGGACATAGCCAGGTTCATCAAAGTATCGGGATGGTTTCCTGAAACATGACGGGGGAGTCGTGCCTTTCCAGGCGCTGTCCTTGCGCTGACTATCACCATCCCAAGTATGGGAACCTTTTTAGTCAGTGCTTGAACGGCGCCACACCGTGGTATCACAATGGGCCATTATGTGTGCTCAAGTGTGCTTTTGGCAAACTGGGAGGCCACTCCTACCTACCTACCTACACTCTACTCACCAGAATTTTCTCGGATGACATCTTGGTCCTTTGTTTTTTGTTGCAGGATTCTTCCCTGCTACAGGGTTCCTTGCCCTGGGATTCCTCCTGTAGGTCTTTAAGACCGGCTGCGCCAAAATGTTGGGGTATTGTCCTTGTTTGACGGGGGACGTCCTTCTGCTGTGCGCGTGTATCTGAAAAGCCTAAATCACTCTTTGTAAAAAATCACTACATTACACTTTTAGTTTTAAAATCACAAGCCTTTATTTCTTTGAATACTAACTCTTATATACTATTTACAATTCATAATTACAATACAAAAACTGACCTTTCTGGTGTTCCAGTTTCGCACCTGTTAATTGGTGTCAGATGGTCACGGCAACTGACCTACGCCATTCTGAAATATTGATGTTGCATTCTAACCTTCAATGCCCTTTAGTGGCTCGGCTGCAAAACTGTAGCACCCTAAAAGTTTACATAATAAATATTACATAGGTAATATTAATTCTAAATACTCGCACCCTAAATATATGTGCTTTCTTAAGTAACTTTAACACATGCTAATCACACAGAAAGTGTAGCATCTGTTAGGAGTCGATGATGTGAGACACTACGCGCAGGCAGCTTGATTCTAACTCACAATACTGAGAAGAAATTTACTTCTGCTCTAAAAACCCTCTATGAACGTGGTAAGCTATTGCAGTGGAAAGTGCCTGAGGATTGAAAACAATGTAACTAAAGTCCAAGAGGGATTTTAAGGAAATATGAAATCCTGAGAAAAACATAGAAAAAGTACAAAACAAACACCGAACCATGAGCAAAAACTTTCTTATTCCATTTATATGAAAAACTACAACACAAAACATAATATTTTGTAAAGCCTTTCTTTATAGAGCCAATTTTTTTATTGCAAATGAAAAATTTAAAGTAAATGTTCAATTTGATTTTAAAATAAATTGAAACATCTTCAATCTAATAATGAAAATAGTAATGCAATAATGAATATATTTTTGAAACTGGATAATAATAAACATTTTTATAAATATATTTATTCTAAACTTAATAAATTCCGATTCACATCAGTATTAAACTAATTGTGCACTGAGTATAAGAGTGACCTTTCCACTTTTCAGAATTAGAAATTGATTATATAAGTTAGCAACATACGAGTTGCATGTCGTTGGCGCCGTGCGCTTGCGCAGCGGTACAAAGAATTGTACGAAATACGCTGCAACAGCGTCTGCTGCCATCCGCTGCGCAGTGGCACGGTAGACGGTACTGGTTATCGGTGCGTGAGAAAACAAAAGGCGGAGAGCATTGGCGCCATGCACTAGCGCAGCTGTGCAAAATACGCTGTACGAAATACGCTGCAACAGCGTCCGCTGCCATCCGCTGCGCAGGGGACGATAGGCGGTGCTGGTTCTCGGTACGCGAGAAAGCACACGAAGAGAGTATTGGCGCCATGCGCTTGCGCAGCAGTACAAAGCATTGTACAAAATACGCGGCACAGCCTCTACGCATAGATACGGTAGACGGTGATGGTTCTCGGTGCCGGAAGAATTGGCGAGACATGTGTTGTATGTCGGTGCCGCCAAGCCCAGCCGTGAAACGCTGTCGCGCAATGCAGACTCGAAGCGCAGTCACCATGCGATTGTCGGCGGCGAAAACGTATAAAAAGAACCCGAGTATGAGAGCTCGTATCTTTTAATTGACAGGAGAAGGGCGATTAGAATAATAAAATATTAAAATAAAAATTAAAACAATATTTCTATAATTAAATATTTTTATAATTTTAGATGTAAACAGGAGATATTTAGCTGGCGCCCAACTTGGAGCATGCGAAAAAGTCGCTGCACAGGCTCATAATCCACCCTTGAGAGGGGTGAATAAATAATAAAATCTGCGATTCCTACGGGACCCTCCAGTTTTTGTATCGTAAGTTTGGGCATGCGGAAAAGTCGCTGCCCAAGCTCTTACCATACCCTTGAGAGGGGTCAATAAAAAAAGCAAATCTGCGATTCGTACGGGACCCTCCAGTCTTTGTGTTGTAAGCGTGGGACATGCGAAAAAGTCGCTGCCCAGGCTCTTACCATACCCTTGAGAGGGGTTAATAAAAAAGCGAATCTGCGATTCCTACGGGACCCTCCAGTTTTTGTGTCGTAAGCGTGTGGCATGCGAAAAAGTCGCTGGCCAGGCTCTTACCGTACCCTTGAGAGGGGTTAATAAAAAAAAACAAATCTGCGATTCCTACGGGACCCTCCAGTTTTTGTAACCTACACATGGTGTATATTGTGTTAAAATCTGCGACTCCTACGGGACCCTCCAGTTTTTGTAACCTACACATGGTGTACGAGGTGTGATAAAAAAATAAGCGTTATTTTCAAATTTCGTGAGTTACGTATGTTCGATGTTCACATTTTTTGTCTGTTATATTGGTATATATATATATATATATATATATATATATATATATATATATATATATATATATATATATATATATATATATATATATATATATATATATATATATATATATATATATATATATATATATATATATATATATATATATATATATATATATATATATATATATATATATATATATATATATATATATATATATATATATATATATATATATATATATATATATATATATATATATATATATATATATATATATATATATATATATATATATATATATATATATATATATATATATATATATATATATATATATATATATATATATATATATATATATATATATATATATATATATATATATATATATATATATATATATATATATATATATATATATATATATATATATATATATATATATATATATATATATATATATATATATATATATATATATATATATATATATATATATATATATATATATATATATATATATATATATATATATATATATATATATATATATATATATATATATATATATATATATATATATATATATATATATATATATATATATATATATATATATATATATATATATATATTGGGCGACCTAGCAGATATGCCCTAAAATTCTTCGTAGCCCACACTATGGCTAGGAATTCCTTCTCTATTTTGGAGTATCTTTTCTCCGTATCGCTAAGCACTCTGCTTGCGAATGCTATTGGTCGGTCATTACCGACTTCCCCTTGTGACAATACTGCCCCTAATGTTTCATTGCTAGCATCAGTGGTCAACAAAAAAGTTTGCTCAAAGTCGGGGTACGCCAAAATCGGTGGCGAGCTAATTATTTCCTTTAGCCTCTGAATGCTTGCTGACAACTCTCTATCCATTCGAACTTTACTTTTTTTCGCAGCAACTTATAATCGGCAACGCAATTCCGGCTAGTCCTTCTAGGAACTTTCTGTTATAGTTCACTAGTCCTAGGAATGCTTGCACTTCCTTTCTATTTCTCGGAATCGCTAAACTTTTAACGCATTCCACCTTCTGCGGGTCAGGCAATGCTCCTGCTTCTGAGCAACGATGGACTAAATAAACCACCTCTCTTCGCAAAAATTGACACTTCTCCGTGTTCAATTTCAAAATATGTTCTCGTAATTTCTGGAGCACCTTGCACAAGCGTTGCGAATTCTGCTGCAAGTTCTTCCCATAAATTACAGTATCATCGAGATACACAAAACAATCTAACCCTTGCAAGCCTGTTAGCACATGGTTCATTAGCCGTTGGAAGGTAGCCGGTGCTCCTGTTAATCCAAACGGCATTCTGTTAAACTCATAATGCCCTAAACCGGTGCTGAACGCAGTTTTCTGCTTATCTTGGGTATCTACCAGAACTTGGTGGTAGCCACTTGCTAAATCAAGTGTAGAAAAATATCTACTATGCTCCAATTGATCCAGAATCTCTTCTAACCTTGGTACCGGGAACACCTGTTTGATAGTGGCGTCGTTCAATTTCCTAAAATCGACGACCATTCTCCACTTCTTTTGACCCTGAGCACCTCCCTTCTTTGGTACCAAAATTATTGGTGAGTTCCAAGGCGAGATACTCTGTCAAATTATTTTATCCTTTAATATTCCTTCTACTTGCCTATTTACCTCATCTTTGTGAGCTTGTGGCAATCTGTATTGTTTCTGGTTAATTGGTGGTTGATCTACTCTAGTAGGTATCTCATGCTCTACCTCTGGTGTATACGTTAGCTGGTCTCCATCCAGCAAAAATATGTCATGGAATGACGCACAAATGGCTTCTATTGATGCCTTCTCTTCTGAATTCACGCTTGGGTCTAACTTCAGGAATTCTAGCACTCTCTCCATTCTTTTTCTTATATCTACCTGCTTAATCTGATTCACCGATCTATAATTCGGTTCCTTAAAATTACTATCACTAGTGAACTTGGGCCTAAAATCCTCTTCCATCAGGTAGTCCTTTTCTGAGGCGTTGAGTACACAAGCGTACACCTTACCCTTGTCCACGTGCGTTATGGTTTCTCCCATATACTCGTATACACCCTCCGCTAGCTGCTGCTTGTGCAAAACAACAGTCCTAAGTCTCGTATTTACATACATTGTAGCTACTCTGGTCGATCTTGCGTTTACTACCTCCATACAATTCCTAACCCTGTTCACGGTTCCTTCCTGCCATGACTTCAATGGAAGAGTAAGGATTCTATTCTTATTCTCATCATAAAATGATAACCGCTTTTCTAGCACATCCAGTATGGTGCGGCCCCAGAGATTATCACGGCCAATTAAGCCATCCGCCGGGATACCTTCCCTATCCAATTCCACTGCGTGCACTCTAAAACTCATGCCCTTAACTCCACTGTGCCCTATTCTGAACGATCCCCGTATCCTGATGCAACGTCCAAACGCTCCATTAAGCGTTCTTATATCCATTTGATTATTATCCAGCCCTTTTCGTAAAACACTAGATTTTACGAGGCTGGTATCCGTCCCTGAATCTACTAAAAGCACTAGCTTTCCACTAGCTGCTTCCTTGCAGGGTATCTCGATGAAGGCATCCCCTATCCTGCTCATAACGAAACAACGTCCTTTCGTTCTGAACATGGACGCGTATCTACTTCCTACCTCTTCAAACTGTTTTCTCCATGCACCACAGTTATCCCTTGCAATCCTATACTCCTTCAAAACTACCGTGAATATCTTAAGTATCCGTCCTCGTACCACGTACGCGGCGATTGGCCTATACTCTCTAACCTTATTAAAACTTAATCTAAGTACTAGAATCATCACAGTTACCCCAATCAACACGCAATCAAAAAGTTTTTCCCGGAGAGACTCTTGCTCCTCCGTATCTTGAATTTCTCGGTACGTGGTATTGGAGAGCCTCTTGTCCCTCCTTTTCCTGGACTATAAATCCTACATTACCAGTCACACGTACTTTCGGCCTAACTTTTACTTCCTATTTTTTAGCTTTCCAGTCTACTGGCCTCGACTGGGCCGCTGGAAGTTTCCCTGGTTCCTTTGTTGGAATTGTCTATCCCTGCATTCCGCTGCCCGATGTCCCATCCATCGACATGAGAAGCATTTCAACCCCTGTTGGTTGTTGCCTATCCTTGGTTCACTTCTAGAATTCCAATTTGGTCGCTGCTGACCACTCCCAGTGTTGAAAGGATTTCTTCCTTGGCTAATTTCTTCCGTTGAATTAACTCGTGGACTACTACCCATGCTGTCCCGCAAGGGTGGATCCGGGCGCCTCGTACCTGGCTGCCTTCTACTTTGATCCCATTTAGTGTCTATTTGGCACTGTCTACTTGCCTCATGACCATATGTTTGGCACTCCATACAGTGGGGCGTATTTTTGCGTGTAATGCATTCATCCCTTGTATGACCTGGCTTATGGCAGAACGAACATGTGGGTGCCCTCTTTACAAACTCCCTGTGCGGATTTCTCTAATTCACGGCTCTGCTGTCGGAGACACCGGGATTATACGCTCCTCTGTATATGTTTGGGACGGTATTACTTCCTTCTCTATCCATGACAGCGGCAGTTAAACTGTCCTGTCTATTCTCGAACATATGTATTTCCTCCAAACCGGCCGTACTCCGTTCCACGAGGACTTGTGCTCTAATTGCTTCTTCTACAAGTTCCTCCAGATTTCCTGTTCTGCTATTCAGCATATGCATCTTTAGAGCGGAGTTACGGAGGCCCACTACGAAAGTTGTTACCACCGACTTGTCAACTTCGTATAATAGTGCTGTATCTCCAACGCCATTGTACTTATTTTTTATTAGTTCCTGGGCCAACATCCGAAGTGACTCCAAACGCCTGGCAAAGCCGCGTATGTCTTCCCCTGCCAGATGTTTCCCGATTCTAATCTCTTGGGATATGTCTTCCTGAGTTCTATCCTTTAAATAGGTTCTCTTCAGAAGGCCGTAAAGCTCATTCACACTGGCGAATTCTTTCGGCAGCACAAGGTTGCATGCATCTATAACCTTTGCTTAATATGCATGCACCAAATAACCTTTGCTTAATACAGTCGAAGAAATCCTGTAACTCATCAGGGCTTATGTTCCGCTTTGCAAGCTCACAACCTTGAATGAGCCTACTGAGTTCTGACCTTAAATATTCTGAAGCACCACCAGTAAACACAGGTACTAGCCTGGCCACTGCCTTTGAAATCTCACCTATACCCATCTTTTCTATTCTGCCCGTAAGTGATTCTTTTCAAAATTAAGGACCAACATCGGTTTTTCCTGTTGCACTGCTTTCTGAGCCTTCAATGATTCGTTAACTTTATTTGACAATTGCTTCGAATGCCAATTCATAAAACCATAATCTCATTATGACTACACAGTTTTTTCTACAATACATATTTCTACAAAAAAAATACACTCAACTCATACATAATTTTTTTATTTACGCTGGTTGCAAATAAAAATACCAACATTATCCGACTTCTTAATCTAATGATTTGATCATAACAAATTTATTAAACAGTTTCCACTCTAAATTCTATCTTTATATATATTTTCTGCTTTACTTGTTTTCCATCACAAGTTCCATATCCGGTGTCCATTAAGTCCTTCCAGCGTCCATTAAGTCCCTCCATCAATGCAAATTGGTCCTTGACTTCCTCACAGACACTACTTGATTTCCTTTCACCAAATAACTTGAAAATTCCCTTAAATAATCCCATATGACTACCCCAAATTCAATGAGTCCCCAAATAAACGCATAACAGTATACCAAAATACGGTTTATTCATATTTACATTTATTTTGTTCCACAAAATTATTACCAAAAAATTTTTACACCCAAAGAAGTATATTACAGCAGAATCATACGCATTTTCATGCTCTGTTGAGCTGTGTCGCTTTTCGGTGCGAAATATTGGTTCAACATTGCTGCGCAAATTGTAGTTTCGCAACTACACAAACTTTGATGCAACAACACGTGTTGTAAACACTTCTTGAAGTATTTTCGCCTAATACCCTAAGCTCAAAAAGCCAAATATTTAAATCAAATGTTCTATGTTTGTTTTCAAATAATATAAATTTAGAACATCAGAATTTAAACAACACAAAAACAATTTAAATGTTTTAATACAGACTACATAGCCTTATAAAAAATATAAATGTCCCTCACGACAAACAAATTCAAATCCCCTACAAAAAAAATCCTCACAGCTAGGATGAACATACTGTTACGAAATTGCCCTCTTGACAATTTACTCTGTTACAAAATTGCCCTCCGGACAATTTACTCTGTTACAAAATTGCCCTCCTGACAATTTCTCTAACTATCTGTACTCGGACTCGTACCGCTGGATTGTGTAGTAATCAAACAATCGCTGGTTAAATTAAAATAATTAGCTTTATTTAATTATTGTTATTTACACATTTAATATTAGGCTTAAAGTTTACTTAGTTATTATTTGCACTTTATTTCACAAACCATTAGTCACTTTATTTAATAAGTAATTTCATCACTTTATTTAATAATGAATTTCATCACTTTGCAAAATTACAAATACTGCTAATACTGCTGCTTAGATTAAAATGCCTGATGTATACACTTTTACGATCTCTGATCTACTGTCCTCGACTTTCAACAGTCTTGTCGCTTTTATAGTTTTCGAAAGGTTGGTGTAGAAACTTCCACGCTATTCTCGTATATTCTAGAAGCTTCTATCCTCTTCGACAGAAGTCGAGA
The DNA here is from genome assembly GCA_920105625.2 of Clusia tigrina. Taxonomy (NCBI): domain Eukaryota; kingdom Metazoa; phylum Arthropoda; class Insecta; order Diptera; family Clusiidae; genus Clusia; species Clusia tigrina. Next base: position 80,692,206 of record OV050030.1, read on the forward strand.
ATATTCTTTTTGATATTACCGACAGATGGTTCTTGAATAAGCTTTTATTCGAATAGTTCGCATCTTGACTCACAGGGGGCATTCATTCTCCAGATGGGATCCTAAAAATATGCTATCCCGTTTCACTGATATGCAATCACGTTTCACTGCCCTCCGCTTAAACTTGTTCGTCCCGAACAAGGATAGTACTGCAACCTTTATAAGGAGATAGCCTCTCTAAATGAACGACTTTCATTTTGCTCCTGACATTTCTCGTCCACTGGATGCGGTATCTAACATCGTTGATCCGATTTATCACCTTATAAGGTCCTTCCCAGTGTGTTTGCAGTTTTGGCGATAATCGACTTTTCCTTTGCCGATTATGAAGCATAACTAGTTGCCCTTCCTGAAATCCCTTAGAGTTTACTCGTACATCATATCTCGCTTTCCTTTTATCACTCATCAGTTGCGTACGATTTCTGCTGTTTCCATGAATTTCATTCAACTGTGCTCGTTTTTTAGGTATACAATTGCTGCATGGAAGTACTGTAGATGACTCTTTAGACCATTCTTTCGCTAGATCGTCGGGTACCTTTTTATTAGCTCGTATCTTGCTTTTCGCGACGCGCGGTTGCCTCTCACAGTTTACAATTGCTGAGATTCTCTGGCACTTTACCTTCTTTTTCTCTATGGTTTCAACGGTATTTGAAATATTCACTACTTTTTCTGGTACGATTCAGCTCTTATGCTTCCCAACATCTCCGCCCATTTTGACCCGTATAACTGTCTCTGACTTGGGTCCGATTTTTGTCCATCGCGATACAATGACTTGTTTAACAACTCCATACTTATCATCACCTATAAATAACGGTATTTCGGTGTTCGCATATTTCAGTACTCGGCTTTTAAAATCTAGTGTGAATCCATTCCGAATCATGAAATCCACACCTAAGATTACTTCATCCACAATATCCGCAACTATAAACTCGTGCTTCACTGTTGTGGTGCCGATAGTGATTTTCCGTGTAAGTTTTCCAAGTACCGGTGCATCATCTCCAGTTGCCGTACGCAAACTTATTCCCTGAAGCGGCTCGATTCCCCGAACGAGATCCCTTCTGATTATGGAATGTGATGCCCCCGTATCCAATGTTACCACAACTTTTCTTCCGCTTATTACACTGTTGACAGTTAGGCTGTTATTTTTCCGCGCCATCTGAGAAACGAAGATTCTTGGGCCATCAGTTGTGGGAGTCCGTTCATTTCCCGGCTTGACAATCTTTTCCGATTCCCTAATTCGGACTTTGTCTTGCTTTGGCAATCTTACCGGAGCGTGTGTTGCATAACGTTTCCATCTCAACTGACAATCACGAGCCATGTGCCCCACATCACCGCAGGTAAAGCATTTGCCCGTGAAACTTTGTCTGTTCTCGACTCTTATCTGACGGGCTGTGCATTCTGACCGACACACCAATGCTGCTGTCTCTGATAACAAAGCGCTAGCTACTGTCTCCATATATGTAGCTTTCGGATTAGTTATCGCAGAACGCTTTATCTCCGCATCGCGAATGCCATATACGAAGGTGTCCATCATACACCTCTCAGTGATCTCTCCTGGGTAGGCAAGATGAGCCAACCGCTCCACTTCCGCCGCAAACTGTTGAAGAGACTCACCACTCTTTTGTACACGTGTTCGTAACTCTACTTGGTACATCTGCTTCCGGTGTTCACTACCATACTTGCGCTGAACGGCATTCATTAAGCTTTCATAGCAGTCTCGCTCACTTTCTGAGATAGTTTGAAGCACATCAGCGGCAGCACCTTTCAATGAAACGGTTAATGCAGCCACTTTTTCGCGAGCACTCCAACCATTTGTGCTAGCGGTAGTCTCAAACTGCATTCTGAAGACACTAAATGTCGTGGTTCCATCATAGGTAGGAGGCTTCAGTTTTATTGAGGATAAAGCTGGCACAGGCAATGCACCTTCCTGTAGTAGATTAATTCTTTGTTCTATTTGTTGCTTAAATTCATTCTGCCTTTGTACTAAAGATTTTTCGAACGATTCTTGCCGTGTCTCAATTTCACAAACCTTCCTGTCTACCATCTCGGACATTTCTTTCATCTGCTGTGAGTTATTTTCCACTAGTTGAGTAAGTCGTATTTCACTCTGCTGTAACTGTTCTTTGACATCCTCTTTGACTGCTTGTTTGAGCGATTCAGCACTCTTTTCTACGTCCTCTTTGACGGATGCAACACTCTTTTCGACTGCTTGAGAACTTTGATGTAACTGCTGCATATCCTGTTTAAAGGATTGCATTATCCCGATAAGTGCGCTCATGTCAAAGCTACCCGTGTTAGGTTCTTGTGGTGTTTCTTCGTGGCGATATGTCGTTGGCTCTTCACACTGGAATTCATGCTCATCGACGTCTATACCCTGCTCCTCTAAAGTGCTTCTTAGTCTCACCTGCAGCTCCGCTTTAAGCCCTTGTGTTTGCAAATTTAAACGCTCAAGCTCCTTCTTGAGCTGCTCCAATCGCAGTTTTTCGAATTTAACCATTGTTTATTACAGGTACACAATCCCACTTCTGACACCAATTGTTACGAAATTGCCCTCTTGACAATTTACTCTGTTACAAAATTGCCCTCCGGACAATTTACTCTGTTACAAAATTGCCCTCCTGACAATTTCTCTAACTATCTGTACTCGGACTCGTACCGCTGGATTGTGTAGTAATCAAACAATCGCTGGTTAAATTAAAATAATTAGCTTTATTTAATTATTGTTATTTACACATTTAATATTAGGCTTAAAGTTTACTTAGTTATTATTTGCACTTTATTTCACAAACCATTACTCACTTTATTTAATAAGTAATTTCATCACTTTATTTAATAATGAATTTCATCACTTTGCAAAATTACAAATACTGCTAATACTGCTGCTTAGATTAAAATGCCTGATGTATACACTTTTACGATCTCTGATCTACTGTCCTCGACTTTCAACAGTCTTGTCGCTTTTATAGTTTTCGAATGGTTGGTGTAGAAACTTCCACGCTATTCTCGTATATTCTAGAAGCTTCTATCCTCTTCGACAGAAGTCGAGAATATTCTTTTTGATATTACCGACAGATGGTTCTTGAATAAGCTTTTATTCGAATAGTTCGCATCTTGACTCACAGGGGGCATTCATTCTCCAGATGGGATCCTAAAAATATGCTATCCCGTTTCACTGATATGCAATCACGTTTCAATACATAGACCGCCCGATCATACTGACGGTTTATGGTTCCAAGCTGCGTGCAACAGCGCAAACGCGCCTGTATGTTGCGACTATGGCGCCTTCAGGGTTGCAGAAGTATCAACTTAGATTACGCTATTATACACTCTACTCACCATTATTTTATTTGATGACATCTTTATCTTAGGGTCCTCTGTCCTTTTGGGTCCTTTGACTTTCGTTGCAGGATGCTTCCCTGGTTCAGGTTCCTCGCCCTGGGATTCCTCCAATAAGTCCTTTAGACCGGCTGCGCCAAAATGTTGGGGTGTCCTTGCTGGTCGTCGAGAGACGTCCTGTCTCGGTTCGCTGGGCGCGTAGCTGAAAACACTAAACCACTAGCTCTAAAAGATACACAGAGACACGTTTTGGTTTCAAAGATAATAATCACAAGACTTTATTTCTTACAAATACTAATTCTTATATACTATTTCTTAACACTCATCTCAGTCTGTGAACTGACCTTTCTGGTGTTCCACACCTGCTAATTGGTGTCAGTCGGTCAAGCCAACTGACCTACTGTAAAAGTATTGACGGTGCATTCTAAATTACAATGCCCTGCGTCGATACGACTGCGGATCTGTAACACCCTAAAAGTTTACATCATAAATATTGCATTAATACTATTAATTTACAATAATTAGACCCTAAAAGTATGTGCTACTCTTTCACAACTTTAGCACATACTAATCCCACATAAAGTGTGGCATCTTTTAGGAGTCGATGCTGTGAGTCAACTACTCGTAGGTAGCTTGATTCTAACTCACAATAGGATGTAGAATATGGTGGTGCGGCCGATCTTGACATACGGCTCCGTGGTTGGGAGGAAGCTCTCAGCTAGGGCTACAATCTCAGAAAACTACAAAGAATCCAGCGCATCACGTGCATTGGAATTACAGGAGCCTGCCGCACTTGTCCGGGGGTTGCTTTAGACGGGAATCTAAACATTATCACTATAGATCTTTATACTTATTGTATTTCCGCCCAAAGTGCATCAGAACTCAGTATCCTCAAGAACCGACTTCCTAGTTCGCAATCTGGATTTTGCGGGCTGTGTTAACACAGTTCTACCAAGCAGGAATAACTGGAAGTAGATAAAGATGCTCGCGGAGGGGGATTTGCCCATTTTCACCGATGGTTCCAAGATGGAATCTGGGGTGAGTGCTGGAATATTTTCAGAACCTCTAAATTTTCTGTTCTCCTTCAAATTGCCATCGACATCAAGTGTCTTTCAAGCAGAGGTCTTTGCAATTTGGCAGGCATTTAGGACGTTACAGGGGCACAAGCTGACCAAAAACATATCCGTATACTTCGACAGCCAAGCGGCAATAAAGGCGCTAGCGTCATATTTTACCAGCTCTTAGTTGGTCGGTTCCTGCAGGGAGGAATTTAAATTATTATCAGGAAATAGTATTATATCGCTTGTCTGGGTTCCAGGAAACAGGAACATGGAGGGCAACGAGAGGACTGAGCAACCTCATAGCTGCCTGCACAGGTCATTGGACTATTGGCACACACTCTGAAATGGGCAATCCGTTCAATGCTCATTGCAAGAGCTGTAAATACCCACAGGAGAAAGAAACATCGTGCAGTTTCTTTGTGATTGACCAGCCCTCGCTCGCTTGAGACTCTAATATCTCGGAAGTCATTTTATGGATAGTCTATGGCATTATGTTTTATGAAATCAAGTCTATTTATTTGTTTTTATGTTGCCTTTTGTATGTTGCCTCTTGTATTATATATATATATATATATATATATATATATATATATATATATATATATATATATATATATATATATATATATATATATATATATATATATATATATATATATATATATATATATATATATATATATATATATATATATATATATATATATATATATATATATATATATATATATATATATATATATATATATATATATATATATATATATATATATATATGTGTATATATAAATTCGAGATTGAAATGTGAAAATCGCATGCGGATTTTGTTTAGAATATGCGGAAAGCGGAAAGTGAGAAAATTCACTGCGGAAAGTTATGTAGAATTGTAAATTTTTTTAATTTTCTCATCCTATTGGAGTGTATTCTTTTATTTCATTGTTTAGAACTCATTCTAAGAAACATTATTGCGTCCAGTTTTGTATTTTATAGCCGTTCCTCGTTTTCTTCACTTGCCCTTCAGTAAATATTCGCCCGAACTTTTCATCCAAAATTTGGATACAAAATTTCTCGAACTGTACTAGATGACGCAAATATTTTATTGTATTTAAACATTCTATGAACATTCTTGAGTTTTTCATTTTCGAGCCGAAATGTCTTTTTAAAAAATTCATTCATTTTAATTCTTCATTCCTTTTATTTCTGCAAATTGGTTGTAAGCATACGCTACTACTTTTGTTTCTGATTTAGTTCAATTTCCCGTTCCAAAGCTCCTATTTGAAGATTAAGAGCACCATTTTCAATGTCTCTACACCCATCACGATGTTCGATAATAATAGGTTGTTCATCGTTGCAGAGTTGTGTGGAACTTTCCTCTTGTAAAGACTTTTTAACGCTTGGGACTGCATCGGGTTTTAGCTTCCGTACATTTTTTTCGGTAAATCTGATTCAACATAATATGACATGATCGTTACAGCATTAAGTACACAGCTGACACGAGTTGCAACTCACCCATTTCAAATTTAAATTTCTTTCGAAGTCTTAATTTTTAAAGGGCAATTCTGTTCTTCTTAGTAATGGGTCGGCTTCTTTCGCAAAAGCAAATCCAGCAATTCAATTGCTCCGGATTTCTTGGAAACATAAAATAATGTATTATTTTTCTAGAACCTGTTTTACCAATCAAATACAAATATTTTTACAGACAATTCAGTTTAACCTCAAAATATAATATATTCAAATGTATTCCCAAAAATCTTACTTTTTTGCGGCTATCTTTCTTGCAACTGTCTATTGTACACTTAATTTCTTGCAAAAATCCAAAAGAAGCTTTTTAAGTTTTTCTTTTTTCACTTAAAGTATTTAATTTCACTTTTATTTCACTTGAACACTTTAAAACAAAAGGTTTTCGCGATAAATTGCTCTTTCAATGCAGATATGCCAAACCTCAAAATATTAATATATTTTCTTTAAGATCTGTTCAAAGACAAGAACGATTTATCATACTTAGTTCAAAGCGGCACGTAAAATATATTATTTATGAATGAATTAAAATATCTGCGTAAAAATATATTAATATACATATATAGCGAATTCCAGTCATTGGTGATACAAAAGGCAACATAAAAACAAATAAATAGACTTGATTTCATAGAGCATAGGTTGGCAACTCTTAGATGTTCAACATTGACGTTATCTAAAGGGACATCCTGTGCATGGCGACAATCTGTTCTTTATAATTCTTGGATTGTATGCGGTTCCATCCAACTATGATGACTCATCATTGATGAGTCATCATAGTTGTCATCTCTTCATAATTGTTATAAATACTTAATTCTTATTCTCTTAAAATTCTACTTTTAATACTATTTTACCTATATACTTGTTCTTGTTTTTATTTTTAAATATTTATGTCTTTGGTGCTGGCGGACGTCCCATTGCTGTATTTTATTTATCAGTCTTCAGTATTAATTTTCACAAAACCATTAATTTATTCACAAAGAAAGTGTCAAGCTATATCCTCATTGTAGGTAGGTAGGTAAAATGGCTGGCGACCTCGGGTTAGTAATAGTGCCATTTTGGTGCCATGTCCTCGCGAGCCAGAAGAAAATGGTAATATACTTTTGTTCATTTACAACCATCCGGAGTTGCTGACAAATTTGGATAGCTCTGAAAGTTATAAACTAGAGCAATGCCATAGACTCTCCAGAAAAAAACTTCCGAGATATTTGAGTCTCAAGCGAGCGAGGGCTGGGCAATCACAAAGAAATTGTACGATCTTTCTTTTTCCTGTGGGTCTTTACAGCTCCTGCAATGAGCATTGAATGGAATGCCCATTTTTTCAGCGTGTGTGCCAATTGTCCAATGACATTTGTGCATACAGCTATGAGGTTGCTAATTTTATGTCTTGGTTTATTAAGAAGGTGGTTAGTTCTTTTAGCACTGTAATCAGGCCACATCATTCTGGCACATGTCGCAGTGTTTTTCCACCTCTCGCGAACCTTGCGAAGAAATTGATTAAAAAATTTTCCTTAACAACTGTTAGGGGACGCCCACGTCCATACAGGGAAATACTTGATCGGTTTCCGATGAGCCTTTTCATGCTAGCTCTTCAGCCCTCTCGTTGCCCTCAATGTTCCTGTTTCCCGAAACCCAGACTAGGGATATAATACTATCTCCTGATAATAATTTAAATTCCTCCCTGCAGGAACCGAGCAACTAAGAGCTGGTAAAAGGTGACGCTAGCGCCCTTATTACCGCCTGGCTGTCGAAGTAAACGGATATGTTTTTGGTCAGCTTGTGCCCCTGTGACGTCCTAAATGCCTACCAAATTGCAAATACCTCTGCTTGAAGACACTTGCGGTCGATGGCAATTTGAAGGAGAACAGAAAATTTAGAGGTTCTGAAAATATTCCCGCACCCACCCCAGATGCCATCTTGGAACCATCGGTGAAAATGGGCGAACCCCCTTCCGCGAGCATCTTTATCTACTTCCAGTTATTCCTACTTGGTAGAACTGTGTTAACACAGCCCGCAAAATCCAGATTGCGAACTAGGAAGTCGGTTCTCGAGGATACTATGTCTGGTGGCAGTTGTCTCAAAATGCTACCATGACCATACTGGGTATCCCTCAAGTTACCGGATTCCCTGAGTTTTGATGCACATTGTGCGGAAATACAGTAAGTATGAAGATAACCCCCGGACAAGTGCAGTAGGCTCCTGTAATTCCAATGCACGTGGTGCGCTGGATTCTTTGTAGTTTTCTGAGATTGTAGTCCTAGCTGAGAGCTTCCCTCCCAACCACGGAGCCGTATGTCAAGATCGGCCGCACCACCATATTGTACATCCAGAGCACAATTGTTGGTCTAAGACCCCATTTTTTGCCAAACATCGACTTGCAAGCATAGAAAGCCATACAGGCCTTCCGTACTCGATCATCGACGCTCGTTTTCCAACCAAGTTTGGGGTCCAATATGACACCAAGATATTTTATCCTGGATGATAGTGAGAGCCGCTGACCGTTAAGCCTCGGAAGTTTGAAGGATGGAGGCTTATATTCTTTTGTGAAGAGCAAGCCCCAGGACACACCTGTTCGCCCATCTACTAAGGTCGTCCAACGCACCCTCCACGATGTCACTCATCACAGTGGGGAAGGATCCAAAGACCAGTACCGCTACGTCGTCAGCATACGCTACTACTTTGACTGAGAGTCAAGTTTAGCGAGAATTTCATCGATAGTTACTAGCCACAACAGAGGTGAAAGGACTCCGCCCTGGGGTGTACCTCTGCACACATTTTTCGTAATCCTGGCACTACCTAATTCAGCTATGATGTGTCTGTTTGCCAGCAGGGATTAGATCCCATTACAAATCGGTCCTTCGATCCCTGCCCTGTTAAGAGCCAAGTTAATAGTTTCAGCCCTTACGGTATTAAAACCCCCTTCGATGTCTACGAAGCAGCCACAGTAAATTGGTTAAAATGAAGGGATCTTTCTACCACTCGCACCACTTCATGTAGAGTAGTCTCCATATATCTCCCCCTTAAACGTGCATGCTGCGCTATAGAAACTGGATGCTCCTCAAAGAGATCTCGAATATGACGATCGACGACTCTCTCAAGAACTTTCAGAAAGAAGGAAGTAAGACTAATCGGTCTGAAATCTTTGGCCCCTTTTCCCACCGTGTACCCAACGAAGACAATCCTAGACTATTTATAAATCTCGTAACTGCTGTGGGCTTAATTTCGCAGACGTCAATTCTCTCCCTTTAGTGTTTTGCTGTATGAGTAGTATAAAAAATTGTTGGTATATAGTACCAAAGTTAATTTAAGCATAGGCAACCCAACTGCTGTCAAGCTCTAACTTATTGTTCTTACTGTGTCAAGTAATCATTCCTTTCTAATAAACCTTCTAAACTGAACGGTCGTGTTTTTATTCATTGCGCTTATTCTGACAAAGGTTATGGGCCCAGATCCAAAAGCCAATAGCTAAACACGTGTTTCGGAAGTTTTTTGTAAAGTGTTCGTTAGTCGAATTAAAATTTAAAATGAGTAATTCGTTTTCGCTAATCGAAAAAATTGACCAGTGAAAATTATACATCTTGGTCGGTCCAGATGCGAAGTCTGTTAATTACACAGGATCAATGGGATGTCGTGGAAAACGCATGTCCAGCAACAGCAACGGCGGCTGAACCACTTTGGTGGGAAAAGGCGGACAAAAAGGCGCTAGCAACGATCACATTGTGTGTCAAGTCAGCGGAGCTAATCCACATAAGAAGGTGTGTTTTATGCAATGGGCGCATGGGATACATTGAGAAATTTATATAAAACAAACGCACCAGCGCGCAAGGTAAGTTTGTTCAGAAAACTAGCTCGCTTTCGATTCAAAATCGTTGAAAAATGGGCTGAACAAATCAAAGAGTTTTGTACCCTTGCGGATGATCTAAAAGACATTGGAATCGACGTTCCAAAGGATCTACTCAGCATCTTGCTACTATGCAGCTTGCCGGAAGATATGGACAATTTTGTTGTGGCAATGGAGAGTCGCGACGTGCTTCCAAATGTCGAGCAGTTGAAGGTCAAAATATTGGAAGTGCTGCAGCGACGACATGAGCGGAAAGACGTCAGCGGAGAAAGCGTTTTCGCAGCGAATCAGCTGAAGGTCAAGCAGGTCGACGTCACTGGGAAAAGAGCTTTAAATCAGGTTGCAGTGACAGTAGAGATATGTCAGCGAAGCGAAATATAAAGTGCTATTCGTGCGGTAAGCGGGGACATATACGATCGGAATGCAGAACAAACGAGCAGCGACGTATGGATACTCGATAGTGGCGCATCGTCGCATATGTGCCGAGAAAACAAGTTTTTTTCTTCGATTGAGAATCGCGCGCAGAAAGTAATACTGGCTTCGGGCGAAAGTGTGAATGCAATGGGTATAGGTAATGTGACTCTAAAATCAGTTACCTCTGACATTACATTGTGGGACGTGTTGTATGTGCCGAATTTACATTCTAATTTCTTGTCAGTGAGTAAAATAATCAGCAATGGTCATAAGATACAATTTCGCAAAGACGAAGCGGTGATTGAAACGCAACATAATAAATTAGTGTTCTCAGCAAAAATGAACGGCGGCATTTTCTGTACTATATTTCTAAAAAGTGGTAAAAATTAATATTTGTATACCACGTTTACTAAAAAGCAAGAAATCGAACTGTGGCATCGCAGGTATGGGAATATAAATGTTAATGACTTGTACAAACTGTATAATAAAAATATGGTTTGTGGTTTAAATATAGACAATCCAAAAGATTTTCTATGTGTCACTTGTGCAGTCCGCAAAATTAGTCGTTTAGGTGCTATCCTAATGTAAATACAACCAGTGCTCTAGAAGTGCTCCACACCGACATTTGTGGTCCAATGCGCGTTTGCACGCAAGGTGATTCGAGATACTTCATCACCTTCATTGATGATTACTCGAGGTATGTAGAAACTAAATTTTTGCAGCACAAATCGCAGGCCTATAAAGCATTCGTGGACTTCATAACGCGTGTGGAGAAGCAGACTGGACGTAAGCTGAAATGCTTAAGGAGCGACAACGGGTTGGAGTATGTAAACTCAAATTTCAATAATTTCTTCAAGCGATATGGCATCGTGCATCAGAAGACAGTTAGCTACACACCATAGCAGAATGCCATAGCGGAGAGCTAATAGAACGCTCGTCGAAATGGCTCGGTGTATGCTGGAAACAGCGCATCTTCCTCAAAGCTTATGGTCGGAGGCTGTAAGTACTGCTACGTACATACGTAATCGTTCTCCTACAAAGATATTGAATGACAAAACTCCATATGGACGTTGGTTCGAGAGGAAACCATATGTAGCACATTTCCGAACGTTTGGTTGTAATGCTGTTGCACTCGACAAGAATCGGAATCGGTCGAAATTTGAGCCAAATGGTTTTTGTTGGCTACGCGAGAAATATATAAGGGTTATAGGCTTTATAACAAAGCATCTAAAACTATAACTATTGCACGGGACGTCAATTTCTTCGAAAACTCAATTATATTTAGTGATGCAGCTGTCGCAGATCAAGCAGTGGAAAACGCCAAGGATAGATTCTTCATTTACGCAGAGCCAAACTATGAGACCAACAAAGAAGTAGCAGTAGTGAGCGCGCTAACGTGAAAAGTGCAGGTATTAAAGGTACAGGCAATGAAGATGGCGAAGACATTAGCAGCGATGGTGAGAGCATTAGCGCAGATATAGCGCGCACTGCAACGCACGTAGGCGTAAATACAAGAGAGGTACACGAAAACTCGGAGGGAAGAGAGGCTCAAGAGCAGGAATGGTCGTCTGACGAAGCGGTGGAAGTCGCTGTGGGAAAGCGAAAGAGAGGCAGACCGCGAGTAAATCGCACTAGCAGACCTGGCAGGCCGAGCAAACTGTATGTCACTGAATCATTGAACGGTATTATTACAAATCCAATCACCGCAGCTGAAGCGCTACAATCAGCAAATGGGACTCAGTGGCGGAACGCGATGCAGGTGGAATTTGATGGTTTAATCAAAAACGGCACCTGGGAGTTGGTTGACTGTCCAGCAGGAAAAAACGTTATCGGATGCAGATGGGTTTTTACAACCAAATTCAACGCTGATGGAACGATAGAAAGAGCAAATACTGTTTAGTTGCACAAAGATGCGGTCAGAGGAAGTTTGAAGATTTTTTTGACACATACGCACCAGTAGTGAGGCACTCAGCTATTCGGCTTATGCTTGCACTTGCTGCGAAACATAAACTTCTTGTTAACCATATTGACATCGTAGCGGCATACCTCAACGGAGAGCTGTCAGAAGACGCTTTTATGCGCCAGCCGGAGATGTTCACAAATGAAAAGATTCCCAATAAAATCTGCAAATTAAAGAAATCATTGTACGGGCTTAAGCAAGCAAGCAGAGGTTGGAACACCAAAATCAACATTATTCTTTCTCAAATTGGTTTCACTCGATGCCAGACGGACTCATGTTTGGACACCATGATGAGAGATGGAGAAATTAACATCATAACACTTTATGTTGATGATATTTTTTTGGTGTGCTCTCTCGAATTAACAATGCGCAATATCGTTAAGCAACTCAGTGCGCAGGTGGAAGCAGTTGATCGAGGTCCTATAAAATTATATTTGGGGATGTAAGTCGAGCAACACGGACTGCGCGGCGATACATCAATTAACCAAAATCGGTATACGCGTGAGCTTCTGGAGTGGTGGAAAATGCACGAGGGCAAACTACCCACTACACCATTCGCAGCGGGCACAGTTTTGCAAAAGTGCGGCGAAAAGGACTGCGAAGGGTTCGATATAAAGAGCTATCAATCGCTCATTGGAGGTCTAACCTATTTAGCGGTAATTACACGACCTAACATCGCACATATCGTGTCAAAATTGGCGCAGTTTCACGCACATCCGCACAAGGAGCACTTCGCTGCGGCGAAACATGGCGATATTTAAAAGCAAATACTAAAGGTACGTTAACATACACATGTAATAACAAAGATTTGGTATGTTTTACAGACGCAGATTGGGGTTCTGAGTCGACTGATCGCAAATCCTACAGTGGATTTGTTCTATTTTTTGGTGGCACCCCCATCGCATGGGGTCGAAAAAACAGCATGTGGTTTCGCTAAGTACCATCATTCCACCGAAGTTTGCTAAAGGAGATGAGATTTGAGGCCTACGTAAAGCACGCAACAACTATTTTTTGTGACAACCAGGGCGCGCAATTTTTGGTCCAAAATCCCATTGCTCACAAACGCAGCAAACACATAGACATCAAGTACTATTACATTCGGGACAAACATCTTTCGAACGAGATAGGTATCCAGTACATTCCATCTTCGGAAAATGTAGCTGATGTTTTTACAAAATGTGTAACTAAAGATAAACATAAATTTTTTGTAAACTGTTAAAAATTGAATTTGTTTAATTTTCGATTGAACTATATTTTTGTGAAAAATTTGCCAATATGTATATAAATTCTTGATTCTGATTAAATTTTGTGTAATCGCATTTGGGTAGAGGCAGAGTATGTAGCTATATAGTATCAAAGTTAATATAAGCATAGGCAACCCAACTGCTGTCAAGCTCTAACTTATTGTTCTTACTGTGTCAAGTAATCATTCCTTTATAATAAACCTGCTAAACTGAACGGTCATGTTTTTATTCATTGCGCTTATTCTGACAAAAATACATATTGCACAATTGAAAATAATTATTCAGTGATTCTTAAATTTATTATTACACTTACATATGATTCTGCAAATACTCCACTTCGTCGAATACATTTCTGTTATTAGCGACGATTCCTCGTGATGTTGTTGCTCTATAAGTATATTTGTAGGATAGAGGAAAGAGTTTTCCTTATTCTCATCTACAGTACGATCACACTTAGAACCTCTCTGGACACACAGCTCTCTACCAAAAATATCCCTATAAATAACTGCTTTTGATTTCTATTACCATTATGAGATGCGACAACATTTTGCTCTTGGAGTATCTTAAGCGACAATGTTTTTTTTTCTCTCCGTTCAACGCGTTAAGTACGCTCCGCATTTTCAAAAGTCTGGTTGAAAATCGTTTGCACAACGCCGCGGTCCATGCCATGTTTTTATAACCTGCCCCCGCACATTGTATTTTTCACAATTTTCACTTTTCTTATTTATTTAATGATTTATTAAGAATACACAATCCGTAGTACTGTGACGTCACAGCCAATCAACTAAATGTCAACCTCAAAGGGAAAATAATACCGGACCTGCGCAATGCGTAATCTTTTTCTCTATCGTTCTTGTTATGCGCAGGTACTCCATTGACGTCATTTTAAACGTGTTCATATGACTAAAAATTGTGTGCAAAAGAAAATGAGCGGAGAACGGAACAGTGGGACAGATTGATTTATTTTTGTATATTATTTAAGTAATGGTGATGCGAAATCCATATTTTGTCTTGGTTTTTGCGTCTAATATAGTGGTGCAATAAACGATGTTTAGGAAAACTTCAAAGTCTTAAGTTTCAGAACCACACTTCGAACTTACAAACAGTTGAGTTTCCTATATGATTTGGTGTTGGAATTAACACGCAAAAAAAGTTTAAAAATTTTACGTAAAATGATTAAAAAGCGTTGAGATTAGTTGCAGAAGAAGCAAATGCGGAGGTAAGATTTAGAAGGAGAAATTTGGAGGACAGTTTGAACCCTCTGGGGTTAACTGAATCACGGAGTGTGAATTAATTTTGATAATTTTAGCAACAATATATACTTTTCTTGCAATTTAGATTGACCTGTATTTGCTTCAAATGTTAACAGTGCTTTACAACAGAGGAAAACAAATTTAGGAATGCTCCAATATTAAAGCTAAGTGCGTACTTGCGCTTCTTTGCAAAAGGAGGTAATCAAACTGGAGTTGGAGAGGCCTACGATCTAGCGATAGCACAATCCACTTTTAGTAAGGTGCATGTGAAAAATTTTCGCTCATTTAGGTACTTTAGAATACTTGGTATTGCGGATGCAAATTTGTTCGCAAATTCGAAAATTGAAATGTGAAAATCGCATGCGGATTTTGTTTAGAATATGCGGAAAGTGAAAAAATTCACTGCAGAAATTTATTTAGAATTGTAAATTTTTTTAATTTTCTCATCCTATTGGAGTGTATTCTTTTATTTCATTGTTTAGAACTCATTTTAAGAAACATTACTGCGTCCAGTTTTGTATTTTATCCACGTTCCTCGTTTTCTTCACTTGCCCTTCAGTAAATATTCGCCCGAACTTTTCATTCAAAATTTGGGTACAAAATTTCTCGAACTGTACTTGATGACGCAGATATTTTATTGTATTTAAACATTCTATGAACATTCTTCAGTTTTTCATTTTCGAGCCAAAATGTCTTTCTAAAAAAATTCATTAATTCAAATTCTTTATTCCTTTTATTTCTACAAATTGGTTGTAAAGTGATTTAGTTCATTTGTTGATTTGTTTCTGATTTAGTTCAATTTCCCGTTCCAAAGCTCCTATTTGAAGATTAAGAGCTCTATTTTCAATGTCTCACGATGTTCGATAATAATAGGTTCTTCATCGTTGCAGAGTTGTGTGGAACTTTCCTCTTGTAAAGGCTTTTTAACGCTTGGGTCTGCATCGGGTTTTAGCTTGGGTACATTATTTTCGGTTAATCTGATTCAACATAATATAACATGATTGTTACAGCATTAAGTACATTTAAATTTCTTTCGAAGTTTTCATTTTTAAAGGGTAATTCTGTAATTCTTAGTAATGAGTCGGCTGTTTCGCAAAAGTAAATCCAGCAATTCAATTGCTCCGGCTTTCTTGGAAACATAAAATAATGTATTATTTTTCCAGAACCTGTTTTACCAATCAAATACAAATGTTTTTACAGACCATTCATTTTACCAAAAAATATAATATATTCAAATATATTCCAAATATATTTCTGTTTGCGGCTATCTTGCTTGCAGCTGTCCATTGTACACTTAATTTCTTGCAAAAAGCCAATAGAAGCTTTTTAATTTTTTTTCCACTTAAATTATTTAATTTCACTTTTATTTCACTTTGACACTTTAAAACAAAAGGTTTTCGCGATAAATTGCTCTCTCAATACAGATATGCCAAACCTCAAAATATTAATATATTTTCTTTAAGATCTGTTCAAAGCCAAGAACGATTTATCATTCGTAGTTCAAAGCGGCACGTAAAATATATTATGTATGAATGAATTACAACATCTGCGTAAAAATAAATTAATATACATATATAGCGAATTCCAGTCATTGGTGATACAAAAGGCAACATAAAACAAATGAATAGACTTGATTTCATAGAGCATAAGGTTGGCAACTCTTGGATGTTCAACACTGACGTTATCTAACGGGACATCCTGTGCATGGCGACAATCTGTTCTTTATAATTCTTGGTTTGTATGCGGTTCCATCCAACTATGATGACTCATCATTGATGAGACGGCTCCACAGACCGAAGCTCCATATCTCTTCATAATTGCTTATAAATACTTAATTCTTATTCTCTTAAAATTCTACTTTTAATACTATTTTACCTTTATACTTGTTCTTGTTTTTATTTTTAAATATTTATGTCATTTTTGCTGGCGGAGGTCCCATTGCTGTATTTTATTTATCAGTCTTCAGTATTAATTTTCACAAAACAAATAATTTATTCACAAAGAAAGTGTCAAGCTATATCCTCATTGTAGGTAGGTAGTTAAAATGGCTGGCGACCTCGGGTCGCCTCAATTAGTAATAGTGCCATTTTGGTGCCATGTCCTCGCAAGCCAGAAGAAAATGGTAATATACTTTTGTTCATTTACAACCATCCGGAGTTGCTGACAAATTTGGATATCTCTGAAAGTTATAAGCTAGAGCAATGCCATAGACCCTCCAGAAAAAAACTTCCGAGATATTTGAGTCTCAAGCGAGCGAGGGCTGGGCAATCACAAAGAAATTGTACGATGTTTCTTTTTCCTGTGGGTCTTTACAGCTCCTGCAATGAGCATTGAATGGAATGCCCATTTTTTCAGCGTGTGTGCCAATTGTCCAATGACCTGTGCAGACAGCTATGAGGTTGCTAATTTTATGTGTTGGTTTATTAAGAAGGTGGTTAGTTCTTTTTGCACTTTAATCAGGCCACATCATTCTGGCTTATGTCGCAGTGTTTTTGCACCTCTCGCGAACCTTGCGAAGAAATTGATTATAAATATTTCCCTTAACAACTGTTACGGATACGCCCACGTCCATACAGGGAAATACTTGATCGGTTTCCGATGAGCATTTTCGTGCTAGCTCTTCAGCCCTCTCGTTGGCCTCAATGTTCCTGTTTCCCGGAATCCAGACTAGGGATATAATACTATTTCCTGATAATAATTTAAATTCCTCCCTTCAGGAACCGACCAACTAAGAGCTGGTAAAAGATGACGCTGGCGCCTTTATTGCCGCCTGGCTGTGGAAGTAAACGGATATGTTTTTGGTCAGCTTGTGCCCCTGTAACTTCCTAAATGCCTACCAAATTGCAAATACCTCTGCTTGAAAGACACTTGATGTCGATGGCAATTTGAAGGAGAACAGAAAATTTAGGGGTTCTGAAAATATTCCAGCACTCACCCCAGATTCCATCTTGGAACCATCGGTGAAAATGGGCAAATCCCCTTCCGCGAGTATCTTTAACTACTTCCAGTTACTCCTACTTGGTAGAGCTGTGTTAACACAGCCCGCAAAATCCAGATTGCGAACTAGGAAGTCGGTTCTCGAGGATACTATGTCTGGTGGCTGTTGTCTCAAAATGCTACCATAACCAAAGAGGGTATCCCTCAAGTTACCGGATTCCCTGAGTTTTGATGCACTTTGTGCGGATATACAATAAGTATGAAGATCTATAGGGAGGGTGTTTAGATTCCCGTCTAAAGCAACCCCCGGACAAGTGCGGCAGGCTCCTGCAATTCCAATGCACGTGGTGCGCTGGATTCTTTGTAGTTTTCTGAGATTGTAGACCTAGCTGAGAGCTTCCCTCCCAACCACGGAGCCGTATGTCAAGATCGGCCGCACCACCATATTGTACATCCAGAGCACAATTGTTGGTCTAAGACCCCATTTTTTGCCAAACATCGACTTGCAAGCATAGAAAGCCATACAGGCCTTCCGTACTCGATCATCGATGCTCGTTTTCCAACCAAGTTTGGGGTCCAATATGACACCAAGATATTTTATCCTGGATGATAGTGAAGGATGGAGGCTTATATTCTTTTGTGAAGAGCAAGCCCCAGGACACACCTGTTCGCCCATTTACTAAGGTCGTCCAACGCACCCTCCACGATGTCACTCATCACAGTGGGGACGGATCCAGAGACCGGTACCGCTACGTCATCAGCATACGCTACTACTTTGACTCCTTCAGAGTGAAGTTTAGCGAGAATGTCATCGATAGTTACTAGCCACAACAGAGGTGAAAGGACTCCGCCCTGGGGTGTACCTCTGCACACATTTTTCGTAATCCTGGCACTACCTTATTGAGCTATGATTTGTCTGTTTGCCAGCAGGGATTAGATCCAATTACACATCGGTCCTTTGACATCTGCCCTGTTAAGAGCCAAGTGAATAGTTTCAGCCCTTACGGTATTAAAACCCCCTTCGATGTCTACGAAAGCAGCCACAGTAAATTGCTCAAAATGAAGGGATCTTTCTACCACTCGCACCACTTCATGTAGTGCAGTCTCCCCCTTAAACGTGCATGCTGCGCTATAGAAACTGGATGCTCCTCAAAGAGATCTCGAATATGAAGATCGACGACTCTCTCAAGAACTTTCAGAAAGAAGGAAGTAAGACTAATCGGTCTGAAATCTTTGGCCCCCTTTTTCCCACCGCGTACTCAACGAAGACAATCCTAGACTATTTATAAATCTCGTAACTACTGTGGGCTTCATTTCACAAACGTCAATTCTCTCCCTTTAGTGTTTTGCTGTATGAGTAGTATAAAAAATACATATTCCACAATTGAAAATAATTATTCTGTGAATCTGAAATTTATTATTACACTTACATTTGATTCTGCAAATACTCCACTTCGTCGAATACATTTCTGTTATAAGTAGTGTTAAGTATAATAGTGTTAAGTATATTTGTAGGATAGAGGGAAGAGTTTTCCTTATTCTCATCTACAGTACGCGGGTCTTCTGCGATCACACTTGGAACCTCTCTGGACACACAGCCCTCTACCAAAAGCTCTTTTAAAATTTACAACTTTAATATCCCTATAAATAATTGCTTTTGATTTTTATTACCATTATGAGATGCGACTACATTTTGCTCTTGGAGTATCTTAGCGACAATGTTTTTTTTTTCTCTCCGTTCAACGCGTTAAGTATGCTCCGGATTTTCAAATGTCTTTTGAAAATCGTTTGCACAGCGCCGCGGTCCATGCCATGTTTTTATAACCGGCCCCAGCACATTGTATTTATCACAATTTTCACTTTTCTTATTTATTTAATGATTTATTAAGAATACACAATCCGTAGTACTGTGACGTCACAGCCAATCAACTAAATGTCAACCTCAAAGAGAAAATAATACCGGACCTGCGCAATGCGTAATCTTCTTCTCTATCGTTCTTGTTATGCGCAGGTACTCCATTGACGTCATTTTAAACGTGTTCATATGACTAAAAATTGTGTGCAAAAGAAAATGAGCGGAGAACGGAACAGTGGGACAGATTGATTTATTTTTGTATATTATTTAAGTAATGGTGATGCGAAATCCATATTTTGTCTTGGTTTTTGCGTCTAATATAGTGGTGCAATAAACGATGTTTAGGAAAACTTCAAAGTCTTAAGTTTCAGAACCACACTTCGAACTTACAAACAGTTGAGTTTCCTATATGATTTGGTGTTGGAATTAACACGCAAAAAAAGTTTAAAAATTTTACGTAAAATGGTTAAAAAGCGTTGAGATTAGTTGCAGAAGAAGCAAATGCGGAGGTAAGATTTAGAAGGAGAAATTTGGGGGACAGTTTGAACCCTCTGGGGTTAACTGAATCACGGAGTGTGAATTAATTTTGATAATTTTAGCAACAATATATACTTTTCTTGCAATTTAGATTGACCTGTATTTGCTTCAAATGTTAACAGTGCTTTACAACAGAGGAAAACAAATTTAGGAATGCTCCAATATTAAAGCTAAGTGCGTACTTGCGCTTCTTTGCAAAAGGAGGTAATCAAACTGGAGTTGGAGAGGCCTACGATCTAGCGATAGCACAATCCACTTTTAGTAAGGTGCATGTGAAAAATTTTCGCTCATTTAGGTACTTTAGAATACTTGGTATTGCGGATGCAAATTTGTTCGCAAATTCGAAAATTGAAATGTGAAAATCGCATGCGGATTTTGTTTAGAATATGCGGAAAGCGGAAAGTGAAAAAATTCACTGCAGAAATTTATTTAGAATTGTAAATTTTTTAATTTTCTCATCCTATTGGAGTGTATTCTTTTATTTCATTGTTTAGAACTCATTTTAAGAAACATTACTGCGTCCAGTTTTGTATTTTATCCACGTTCCTCGTTTTCTTCACTTGCCCTTCAGTAAATATTCGCCCGAACTTTTCATCCAAAATTTGGATACAAAATTTCTCGAACTGTACTTGATGACGCAGATATTTTATTGTATTTAAACTTTCTATGAACATTCTTCAGTTTTTCATTTTCGAGCCAAAATGTCTTTCTAAAAAAATTCATTAATTCAAATTCTTCATTCCTTTTATTTCTACAAATTGGTTGTAAAGTGATTTAGTTCATTTGTTGATTTGTTTCTGATTTAGTTCAATTTCCCGTTCCAAAGCTCCTATTTGAAGATTAAGAGCTCTATTTTCAATGTCTCACGATGTTCGATAATAATAGGTTCTTCATCGTTGCAGAGTTGTGTGGAACTTTCCTCTTGTAAAGGCTTTTTAACGCTTGGGTCTGCATCGGGTTTTAGCTTGGGTACATTATTTTCGGTTAATCTGATTCAACATAATATAACATGATTGTTACAGCATTAAGTACATTTAAATTTCTTTCGAAGTTTTCATTTTTAAAGGGTAATTCTGTAATTCTTAGTAATGAGTCGGCTTTTTCGCAAAAGTAAATCCAGCAATTCAATTGCTCCGGCTTTCTTGGAAACATAAAATAATGTATTATTTTTCCAGAACCTGTTTTACCAATCAAATACAAATGTTTTTACAGACCATTCATTTTACCAAAAAATATAATATATTCAAATATATTCCAAATATATTTCTGTTTGCGGCTATCTTGCTTGCAGCTGTCCATTGTACACTTAATTTCTTGCAAAAAGCCAATAGAAGCTTTTTAATTTTTTTTCCACTTAAATTATTTAATTTCACTTTTATTTCACTTTGACACTTTAAAACAAAAGGTTTTCGCGATAAATTGCTCTCTCAATACAGATATGCCAAACCTCAAAATATTAATATATTTTCTTTAAGATCTGTTCAAAGCCAAGAACGATTTATCATTCGTAGTTCAAAGCGGCACGTAAAATATATTATGTATGAATGAATTACAACATCTGCGTAAAAATAAATTAATATACATATATAGCGAATTCCAGTCATTGGTGATACAAAAGGCAACATAAAACAAATGAATAGACTTGATTTCATAGAGCATAAGGTTGGCAACTCTTGGATGTTCAACACTGACGTTATCTAACGGGACATCCTGTGCATGGCGACAATCTGTTCTTTATAATTCTTGGTTTGTATGCGGTTCCATCCAACTATGATGACTCATCATTGATGAGACGGCTCCACAGACCGAAGCTCCATATCTCTTCATAATTGCTTATAAATACTTAATTCTTATTCTCTTAAAATTCTACTTTTAATACTATTTTACCTTTATACTTGTTCTTGTTTTTATTTTTAAATATTTATGTCATTTTTGCTGGCGGAGGTCCCATTGCTGTATTTTATTTATCAGTCTTCAGTATTAATTTTCACAAAACAAATAATTTATTCACAAAGAAAGTGTCAAGCTATATCCTCATTGTAGGTAGGTAGTTAAAATGGCTGGCGACCTCGGGTCGCCTCAATTAGTAATAGTGCCATTTTGGTGCCATGTCCTCGCAAGCCAGAAGAAAATGGTAATATACTTTTGTTCATTTACAACCATCCGGAGTTGCTGACAAATTTGGATATCTCTGAAAGTTATAAGCTAGAGCAATGCCATAGACCCTCCAGAAAAAAACTTCCGAGATATTTGAGTCTCAAGCGAGCGAGGGCTGGGCAATCACAAAGAAATTGTACGATGTTTCTTTTTCCTGTGGGTCTTTACAGCTCCTGCAATGAGCATTGAATGGAATGCCCATTTTTTCAGCGTGTGTGCCAATTGTCCAATGACCTGTGCAGACAGCTATGAGGTTGCTAATTTTATGTGTTGGTTTATTAAGAAGGTGGTTAGTTCTTTTTGCACTTTAATCAGGCCACATCATTCTGGCTTATGTCGCAGTGTTTTTGCACCTCTCGCGAACCTTGCGAAGAAATTGATTATAAATATTTCCCTTAACAACTGTTACGGATACGCCCACGTCCATACAGGGAAATACTTGATCGGTTTCCGATGAGCATTTTCGTGCTAGCTCTTCAGCCCTCTCGTTGGCCTCAATGTTCCTGTTTCCCGGAATCCAGACTAGGGATATAATACTATTTCCTGATAATAATTTAAATTCCTCCCTTCAGGAACCGACCAACTAAGAGCTGGTAAAAGATGACGCTGGCGCCTTTATTGCCGCCTGGCTGTGGAAGTAAACGGATATGTTTTTGGTCAGCTTGTGCCCCTGTAACTTCCTAAATGCCTACCAAATTGCAAATACCTCTGCTTGAAAGACACTTGATGTCGATGGCAATTTGAAGGAGAACAGAAAATTTAGGGGTTCTGAAAATATTCCAGCACTCACCCCAGATTCCATCTTGGAACCATCGGTGAAAATGGGCAAATCCCCTTCCGCGAGTATCTTTAACTACTTCCAGTTACTCCTACTTGGTAGAGCTGTGTTAACACAGCCCGCAAAATCCAGATTGCGAACTAGGAAGTCGGTTCTCGAGGATACTATGTCTGGTGGCTGTTGTCTCAAAATGCTACCATAACCAAAGAGGGTATCCCTCAAGTTACCGGATTCCCTGAGTTTTGATGCACTTTGTGCGGATATACAATAAGTATGAAGATCTATAGGGAGGGTGTTTAGATTCCCGTCTAAAGCAACCCCCGGACAAGTGCGGCAGGCTCCTGCAATTCCAATGCACGTGGTGCGCTGGATTCTTTGTAGTTTTCTGAGATTGTAGACCTAGCTGAGAGCTTCCCTCCCAACCACGGAGCCGTATGTCAAGATCGGCCGCACCACCATATTGTACATCCAGAGCACAATTGTTGGTCTAAGACCCCATTTTTTGCCAAACATCGACTTGCAAGCATAGAAAGCCATACAGGCCTTCCGTACTCGATCATCGATGCTCGTTTTCCAACCAAGTTTGGGGTCCAATATGACACCAAGATATTTTATCCTGGATGATAGTGAAGGATGGAGGCTTATATTCTTTTGTGAAGAGCAAGCCCCAGGACACACCTGTTCGCCCATTTACTAAGGTCGTCCAACGCACCCTCCACGATGTCACTCATCACAGTGGGGACGGATCCAGAGACCGGTACCGCTACGTCATCAGCATACGCTACTACTTTGACTCCTTCAGAGTGAAGTTTAGCGAGAATGTCATCGATAGTTACTAGCCACAACAGAGGTGAAAGGACTCCGCCCTGGGGTGTACCTCTGCACACATTTTTCGTAATCCTGGCACTACCTTATTGAGCTATGATTTGTCTGTTTGCCAGCAGGGATTAGATCCAATTACACATCGGTCCTTTGACATCTGCCCTGTTAAGAGCCAAGTGAATAGTTTCAGCCCTTACGGTATTAAAACCCCCTTCGATGTCTACGAAAGCAGCCACAGTAAATTGCTCAAAATGAAGGGATCTTTCTACCACTCGCACCACTTCATGTAGTGCAGTCTCCCCCTTAAACGTGCATGCTGCGCTATAGAAACTGGATGCTCCTCAAAGAGATCTCGAATATGAAGATCGACGACTCTCTCAAGAACTTTCAGAAAGAAGGAAGTAAGACTAATCGGTCTGAAATCTTTGGCCCCCTTTTTCCCACCGCGTACTCAACGAAGACAATCCTAGACTATTTATAAATCTCGTAACTACTGTGGGCTTCATTTCACAAACGTCAATTCTCTCCCTTTAGTGTTTTGCTGTATGAGTAGTATAAAAAATACATATTCCACAATTGAAAATAATTATTCTGTGAATCTGAAATTTATTATTACACTTACATTTGATTCTGCAAATACTCCA
Organism: Clusia tigrina; assembly: GCA_920105625.2. Lineage (NCBI taxonomy): Eukaryota > Metazoa > Arthropoda > Insecta > Diptera > Clusiidae > Clusia > Clusia tigrina. The sequence goes on from OV050030.1 coordinate 80,716,596, forward strand.
CTTCGTCGAATACATTTCTGTTATAAGTAGTGTTAAGTATAATAGTGTTAAGTATATTTGTAGGATAGAGGGAAGAGTTTTCCTTATTCTCATCTACAGTACGCGGGTCTTCTGCGATCACACTTGGAACCTCTCTGGACACACAGCCCTCTACCAAAAGCTCTTTTAAAATTTACAACTTTAATATCCCTATAAATAATTGCTTTTGATTTTTATTACCATTATGAGATGCGACTACATTTTGCTCTTGGAGTATCTTAGCGACAATGTTTTTTTTTTCTCTCCGTTCAACGCGTTAAGTATGCTCCGGATTTTCAAATGTCTTTTGAAAATCGTTTGCACAGCGCCGCGGTCCATGCCATGTTTTTATAACCGGCCCCAGCACATTGTATTTATCACAATTTTCACTTTTCTTATTTATTTAATGATTTATTAAGAATACACAATCCGTAGTACTGTGACGTCACAGCCAATCAACTAAATGTCAACCTCAAAGAGAAAATAATACCGGACCTGCGCAATGCGTAATCTTCTTCTCTATCGTTCTTGTTATGCGCAGGTACTCCATTGACGTCATTTTAAACGTGTTCATATGACTAAAAATTGTGTGCAAAAGAAAATGAGCGGAGAACGGAACAGTGGGACAGATTGATTTATTTTTGTATATTATTTAAGTAATGGTGATGCGAAATCCATATTTTGTCTTGGTTTTTGCGTCTAATATAGTGGTGCAATAAACGATGTTTAGGAAAACTTCAAAGTCTTAAGTTTCAGAACCACACTTCGAACTTACAAACAGTTGAGTTTCCTATATGATTTGGTGTTGGAATTAACACGCAAAAAAAGTTTAAAAATTTTACGTAAAATGGTTAAAAAGCGTTGAGATTAGTTGCAGAAGAAGCAAATGCGGAGGTAAGATTTAGAAGGAGAAATTTGGGGGACAGTTTGAACCCTCTGGGGTTAACTGAATCACGGAGTGTGAATTAATTTTGATAATTTTAGCAACAATATATACTTTTCTTGCAATTTAGATTGACCTGTATTTGCTTCAAATGTTAACAGTGCTTTACAACAGAGGAAAACAAATTTAGGAATGCTCCAATATTAAAGCTAAGTGCGTACTTGCGCTTCTTTGCAAAAGGAGGTAATCAAACTGGAGTTGGAGAGGCCTACGATCTAGCGATAGCACAATCCACTTTTAGTAAGGTGCATGTGAAAAATTTTCGCTCATTTAGGTACTTTAGAATACTTGGTATTGCGGATGCAAATTTGTTCGCAAATTCGAAAATTGAAATGTGAAAATCGCATGCGGATTTTGTTTAGAATATGCGGAAAGCGGAAAGTGAAAAAATTCACTGCAGAAATTTATTTAGAATTGTAAATTTTTTAATTTTCTCATCCTATTGGAGTGTATTCTTTTATTTCATTGTTTAGAACTCATTTTAAGAAACATTACTGCGTCCAGTTTTGTATTTTATCCACGTTCCTCGTTTTCTTCACTTGCCCTTCAGTAAATATTCGCCCGAACTTTTCATCCAAAATTTGGATACAAAATTTCTCGAACTGTACTTGATGACGCAGATATTTTATTGTATTTAAACTTTCTATGAACATTCTTCAGTTTTTCATTTTCGAGCCAAAATGTCTTTCTAAAAAAATTCATTAATTCAAATTCTTCATTCCTTTTATTTCTACAAATTGGTTGTAAAGTGATTTAGTTCATTTGTTGATTTGTTTCTGATTTAGTTCAATTTCCCGTTCCAAAGCTCCTATTTGAAGATTAAGAGCTCTATTTTCAATGTCTCACGATGTTCGATAATAATAGGTTCTTCATCGTTGCAGAGTTGTGTGGAACTTTCCTCTTGTAAAGGCTTTTTAACGCTTGGGTCTGCATCGGGTTTTAGCTTGGGTACATTATTTTCGGTTAATCTGATTCAACATAATATAACATGATCGTTACAGCATTAAGTACACAGCTGACATGAGTTGCAACTCACCCATTTCAAATTTAAATTTCTTTCGAAGTTTTCATTTTTAAAGGGTAATTCTGTAATTCTTAGTAATGAGTCGGCTTTTTCGCAAAAGTAAATCCAGCAATTCAATTGCTCCGGCTTTCTTGGAAACATAAAATAATGTATTATTTTTCCAGAACCTGTTTTACCAATCAAATACAAATGTTTTTACAGACCATTCATTTTACCAAAAAATATAATATATTCAAATATATTCCAAATATATTTCTGTTTGCGGCTATCTTGCTTGCAACTGTCCATTGTACACTTAATTTCTTGCAAAAAGCCAATAGAAGCTTTTTAATATTTTTTTCACTTAAATTATTTAATTTCACTTTTATTTCACTTTGACACTTTAAAACAAAAGGTTTTCGCGATAAATTGCTCTCTCAATACAGATATGCCAAACCTCAAAATATTAATATATTTTCTTTAAGATCTGTTCAAAGCCAAGAACGATTTATCATTCGTAGTTCAAAGCGGCACGTAAAATATATTATGTATGAATGAATTACAACATCTGCGTAAAAATAAATTAATATACATATATAGCGAATTCCAGTCATTGGTGATACAAAAGGCAACATAAAACAAATGAATAGACTTGATTTCATAGAGCATAAGGTTGGCAACTCTTGGATGTTCAACACTGACGTTATCTAACGGGACATCCTGTGCATGGCGACAATCTGTTCTTTATAATTCTTGGTTTGTATGCGGTTCCATCCAACTATGATGACTCATCATTGATGAGACGCCTCCACAGACCGAAGCTCCATATCTCTTCATAATTGCTTATAAATACTTAATTCTTATTCTCTTAAAATTCTACTTTTAATACTATTTTACCTTTATACTTGTTCTTGTTTTTATTTTTAAATATTTATGTCATTTTTGCTGGCGGAGGTCCCATTGCTGTATTTTATTTATCAGTCTTCAGTATTAATTTTCACAAAACAAATAATTTATTCACAAAGAAAGTGTCAAGCTATATCCTCATTGTAGGTAGGTAGTTAAAATGGCTGGCGACCTCGGGTCGCCTCAATTAGTAATAGTGCCATTTTGGTGCCATGTCCTCGCAAGCCAGAAGAAAATGGTAATATACTTTTGTTCATTTACAACCATCCGGAGTTGCTGACAAATTTGGATATCTCTGAAAGTTATAAGCTAGAGCAATGCCATAGACCCTCCAGAAAAAAACTTCCGAGATATTTGAGTCTCAAGCGAGCGAGGGCTGGGCAATCACAAAGAAATTGTACGATGTTTCTTTTTCCTGTGGGTCTTTACAGCTCCTGCAATGAGCATTGAATGGAATGCCCATTTTTTCAGCGTGTGTGCCAATTGTCCAATGACCTGTGCAGACAGCTATGAGGTTGCTAATTTTATGTGTTGGTTTATTAAGAAGGTGGTTAGTTCTTTTTGCACTTTAATCAGGCCACATCATTCTGGCTTATGTCGCAGTGTTTTTGCACCTCTCGCGAACCTTGCGAAGAAATTGATTATATATAAATATTTCCCTTAACAACTGTTACGGATACGCCCACGTCCATACAGGGAAATACTTGATCGGTTTCCGATGAGCATTTTCGTGCTAGCTCTTCAGCCCTCTCGTTGGCCTCAATGTTCCTGTTTCCCGGAATCCAGACTAGGGATATAATACTATTTCCTGATAATAATTTAAATTCCTCCCTTCAGGAACCGACCAACTAAGAGCTGGTAAAAGATGACGCTGGCGCCTTTATTGCCGCCTGGCTGTGGAAGTAAACGGATATGTTTTTGGTCAGCTTGTGCCCCTGTAACTTCCTAAATGCCTACCAAATTGCAAATACCTCTGCTTGAAAGACACTTGATGTCGATGGCAATTTGAAGGAGAACAGAAAATTTAGGGGTTCTGAAAATATTCCAGCACTCACCCCAGATTCCATCTTGGAACCATCGGTGAAAATGGGCAAATCCCCTTCCGCGAGTATCTTTAACTACTTCCAGTTACTCCTACTTGGTAGAGCTGTGTTAACACAGCCCGCAAAATCCAGATTGCGAACTAGGAAGTCGGTTCTCGAGGATACTATGTCTGGTGGCTGTTGTCTCAAAATGCTACCATAACCAAAGAGGGTATCCCTCAAGTTACCGGATTCCCTGAGTTTTGATGCACTTTGTGCGGATATACAATAAGTATGAAGATCTATAGGGAGGGTGTTTAGATTCCCGTCTAAAGCAACCCCCGGACAAGTGCGGCAGGCTCCTGCAATTCCAATGCACGTGGTGCGCTGGATTCTTTGTAGTTTTCTGAGATTGTAGACATAGCTGAGAGCTTCCCTCCCAACCACGGAGCCGTATGTCAAGATCGGCCGCACCACCATATTGTACATCCAGAGCAATATGGGGTCTAAGACCCCATTTTTTGCCAAACATCGACTTGCAAGCATAGAAAGCCATACAGGCCTTCCGTACTCGATCATCGATGCTCGTTTTCCAACCAAGTTTGGGGTCCAATATGACACCAAGATATTTTATCCTGGATGATAGTGAAGGATGGAGGCTTATATTCTTTTGTGAAGAGCAAGCCCCAGGACACACCTGTTCGCCCATTTACTAAGGTCGTCCAACGCACCCTCCACGATGTCACTCATCACAATGGGGACGGATCCAGAGACCGGTACCGCTACGTCGTCAGCATACGCTACTACTTTGACTCCTTCAGAGTGAAGTTTAGCGAGAATGTCATCGATAGTTACTAGCCACAACAGAGGTGAAAGGACTCCGCCCTGGGGTGTACCTCTGCACACATTTTTCGTAATCCTGGCACTACCTTATTGAGCTATGATTTGTCTGTTTGCCAGCAGGGATTAGATCCAATTACACATCGGTCCTTTGACATCTGCCCTGTTAAGAGCCAAGTGAATAGTTTCAGCCCTTACGGTATTAAAACCCCCTTCGATGTCTACGAAAGCAGCCACAGTAAATTGCTCAAAATGAAGGGATCTTTCTACCACTCGCACCACTTCATGTAGTGCAGTCTCCCCCTTAAACGTGCATGCTGCGCTATAGAAACTGGATGCTCCTCAAAGAGATCTCGAATATGAAGATCGACGACTCTCTCAAGAACTTTCAGAAAGAAGGAAGTAAGACTAATCGGTCTGAAATCTTTGGCCCCCTTTTTCCCACCGCGTACTCAACGAAGACAATCCTAGACTATTTATAAATCTCGTAACTACCGTGGGATTCATTTCACAAACGTCAATTCTCTCCCTTTAGTGTTTTGCTGTATGAGTAGTATAAAAAATACATATTCCACAATTGAAAATAATTATTCTGTGAATCTGAAATTTATTATTGCACTTACATTTGATTCTGCAAATACTCCACTTCGTCGAATCCAAAAGCTCTTTTAAAATTTACAACTTTAATATCCCTATAAATAACTGCTTTTGATTTTTATTACCATTATGAGATGCGACTACATTTTGCTCTTGGAGTATCTTAGCGACAATGTTTTTTTTCTCTCCGTTCAACGCGTTAAGTATGCTCCGGATTTTCAAATGTCTTTTGAAAATCGTTTGCACAGCGCCGCGGTCCATGCCATGTTTTTATAACCGGCCCCAGCACATTGTATTTTTCACAATTTTCACTTTTCTTATTTATTTAATGATTTATTAAGAATACACAATCCGTAGTACTGTGACGTCACAGCCAATCAACTAAATGTCAACCTCAAAGAGAAAATAATACCGGACCTGCGCAATGCGTAATCTTCTTCTCTATCGTTCTTGTTATGCGCATGTACACCTTTGACGTCATTTTAAACGTGTTTCTATAACTAAAAATTGTGTGCAAAAGAAAATGAGCGGAGAAAGAAATTTAAACTTGAAATGGGTGAGTTGCAGCTCGTATCAGTTGTGTACTTAATGCTGTAACGATCATGTCATATTATGTTGAATCAGATTAACCGAAAATAATGTACCCAAGCTAAAACCCGATGCAAGGAAGGAGCGTAACGGAATAGTGTCTTCCACGATGCCATCTGTGAATGGATGGGGAGCACTTCTTTAGACGGTGCCTACTCGTCTTGTCACATGCGTTTCGCAGAGTTTGCAGACCTTTTCAGGCGCACTCTCCTCGCTTGCTGCTCTTGGTCGGGGACTACTTATTGGTTATTCGCAGCTAACCTACTCTGGTAGGCCGTTCATTATCCGCCACCTGTGACCCCCACGGTAGCCTGAGCTTAGCCCCGCACTTTTTTTTTCAAATTATTAAATTGGAGAATTTAATAATAATGATTATAGGCAAAATTAAAGCAATTTCTACATTAAAAATTTAAAAAATAAAAGTAATTAGAAAAAATCGCAAGGAAAAGGAAGACGAGATGATGAATTTGGATCAAATCCGCATTCAAAAGGGAGAGTTTTTTCTCGATCGAAATTATTACAAATATAGAAATTAATGTTTGAATTATTGTAATAAATTTGATTATAAGTATTTTTTATATTATTAATAATAAACTTATTGGAAGTCAAATGTACTTTTTATACTATATAAAAATTAATTACCTCATCAATAAATTGAAATATATAAAAATAATCAGACAATATCAACAAAATGTCAGTATCAGGCAGCTGCTTCAAATCCAAAATGATGACATTTTAGAAAAATTACATTTTAAATGTCGGGCTCAACAAACAATTAAAAATAATGTTCCAATTAAAACATGAAGTCCATGAAATCCCGTAGCAACAAAAAATGTAGACCCAAATACTGAGTCTGCAATAGTAAAAGGAGCTTCAATATATTCGTATCCTTGAAGGATAATAAAATAAATTCCTAAAATAATAGTAAAAAATAAACCTTGTGAAGTCTGTGAATGCTTATTGTCTATTAATCTATGATTTGCTCATGTAATAGTTACTCCTGATGTCAATAGAATTGCTGAGTTTAGTAGGGGGATTTTAAATGGATTAAAAGGAATAATTCCTATTGGGGGTCAGGTTGCCTCTAATTCAATTGATGGGCTTAGACTTCTGTGAAAAAAAGCTCAAAAAAAAGAGACAAAATATAAAATTTCTGAAATAATAAATAAAATTATTCCTCAGCGTAATCCTACTGTTACATTATATGTATGTAAGCCTTGAAAAGTTCCTTCTCGAGAGATATCCTATCATCATTGAAATATAGTTAATGAAGCAATAATTAAACCTAAAATTAAAAGTGATATATTATATTGATTAAATCATTTTACTATACCGGAAACATTCCGATTGCGCCTGTTAAAGGTCATGAGCTGTAATCAACTAAATGAAAAGGATGGTTAGAGTGTGTAGACATTAGGTAAAAATATATAAATTTTAATTTACTTCTCTAGAATAAAGAGTTCTTAAAACTGCAAATACATACGATTGAATAATAGAAACAGCTGATTCAAGTATTAATAAAATAATTTATCTAATTAATAAAATATTAATTATAATTCTTGATATTGAAGGTCCAGTACTTCCAAGAAGAGTTAATAATAAATGACCAGCAATTATATTATTTGTAAGTCGTACAGCTAGTGTGCCTGGTCGGATAATATTTCTAATAGTTCCAATGGAGACTATAAATGGTATAAGAATAGCTGGTGTTCCTTGAGGGACTAAGTGAGCAAATATATGATTTGTTTGATTTAATCAACCATAAATTATGAATCTTATTCATAAAGGTAGGGCTTATCTTAAAGTTAAAGTTAAATGACTAGTTCTTGTAAAAATGTAAGGAAATAATCCCATAAAATTATTAAAAAGAATTATTGTAAATAGTAAAATAAAAATAAATGAAGATCCATTATGTCCTAATAATATTTTAAATCCTTTATGTAAAGTTAAAAAAATATTAGATCAAATAATATTAAATCGAGATGGTATAAATCAATATAATGGAGGAATTATTAATAGTCCAAGAAAGGTACTTATTCAATTTAAAGATAAGTTGAATAAAGAAGACGAAGGATCAAATACAGAAAATAAATTAGTTATAATTTTCAATTTATAGAAATAATTGATTTATTATTAATTTTTGATAATTTAGGTGCGATATGAAGAGTTGAATAATAATTTATTATATTAAATACAATAAAAATTGTATTTCAGGAATTAAAAAATATTAATTAAATATCAATAATTTTAGTTTGACAAACTAATGTTATATTTTAACTAATTTTTTCATTAAGAGTAATAGCTAATTTACTATAAAATGGTTTAAGAGACCAACACTTGCTTTCAGTCACTTAATGTTAGTTTATGTGAGTCATTACTCATTTAATAAAATAATTAGTTGGAATTCTTTCAATAACAATAGGTATAAAATTGTGATTTGCCCCACAAATTTCTGAACATTGACCATAAAATAAACCTACACGATTAATAAAGAAATTAGTTTGATTTAGGCGTCCAGGTGTTCCATCAACTTTTACCCCTAATGAAGGTACAGTTCATGAGTGAATTACGTATGCGGCTGTTACTAAAATTCGAATTTGTGAATTTATAGGGATAATAACTCGATTGTCTGGGTATCAATGAATAAATCCTGCTATAATAGCAAATACAGCTCCTATTGATAAAACATAATGAAAATGAGCAACGACATAATAAGTATCATGAAGTATAATATCTACAGAATCAGTAGCTAGCACTACGCCGGTTAAACCCCGTACTGTAAATAAAAATACAAATCCTAAAGTTCATATAATTGCTGGTGAGTAAAATAATTGTGTTCCGTGTAAAGTTGCTAATCAACCATATATTTTAATTCCTGTGGGTACCATAATAAATTTAGTAGCTGAGGTGAAATAAGCTCGAGTGTCTACATCTATTCCTACTGTAAATATATGATGAGCTCACACAATAAATCCTAATAATCCAATAGCTAGTATAGCATAAATTATTCCTAATGATCCAAAAGTTTCTTTTTTTACCAGAATCTTAACTAATAATATGAGAAATTATTCCAAATCCGGGCAAAATTAAAATATAAACTTCTGGTTGCCCAAAAAATCAAAATAAATGTTGGTATAAAATTGGATCCCCTCCTCCCGCTGGATCAAAAAAGCAGTATTTAAATTTCGATCTGTTAATAATATTGTAATAGCTCCGGCTAATACGAGAAGGGATAAAAGTAATAAAATTGCAGTAATTATCACTGATCAAACAAATAATGGCATTCGATCAAATGTAATTCCTGTTGATCGCATATTAATTACAGTTGTAATAAAATTGACTGCTCCTAGAATTGAAGAAATACTAGCTAAATGTAAGGAAAAATAGCAAAATCAACAGAAGCTCTTGCATGAGCAATTATAGAAGATAAAGGAGGGTAAACCGTTCAGCCTGTTCCACCTCCAGTTTCCACTAATCTTCTTACCAATAAAAGTGTTAAAGATGGGGGTAAAAATCAAAATCTTATATTTTCATTCGAGGAAATGCTATATCAGGGGCTCCTAACGTTATCGGTACTAATCAGTTACCAAATCCCCCAATTATAATTGGAATTACTATAAAAAAATTATAACAAAAGCATGTGCTGTACCAATTACATTATAAATTTGATCATCTCCAATTGAGGCTCCAGGATGGCCTAATTCTGCTCGAATTAAGATTCTTAAAGAGGTACCTACTATTCCTGCTCAAGCACCAAATAAAAAGTATAGTTCCGACATCTTTGTGGTTAGTAGAAAATAATCATTGTTGCGATTAAATGGGCGACAATAAGCAATAAACTGTAAATTTATTTATAACAATTTATTTCTTTTTAATCAAACTTTATAGTCAAAAAATGATATTAGACTGCAATTCTGAAGTTTTTAGTTTAATAATTATTTCTTTTATTAAAATTAAGGCTTAAAAGATCATTCTTATATCTATAACTTTGAAGGCTATTCGATTTTTTAACTTACAGCCTTAAAGTATATAATATATTAATGAAACAATTATTAAGCCAAAAATTGAAATTATGGAAAATATTAAAATCATATTTATATAATTTTTTGAAAAATTAATTCTAGTTATTCAGTTATTTTCATAATAATTTAATGAAAATGCAGAATAACATAATCGGAGGTAAAAAAATAAAGTAATTAATCTTGTTATAACTATTAATAACACAATAAATAATTGATTATTTGAAATTATTGAATGAATAATCAATCATTTTGAAAAATGGAGGTAGTCCTCCTAAAGACAATAAATTTTAAAAAAAATATATAATTTAAAAATTTTAGAATTTATTTGTGTAGAAAATAATTGATATGAAATATTTTAAATATATTAAATATTAAGGTTAAAATAATATTAATAAAGGCATAAATTATAAAATAAATTAATCAAATTCTTTCGTTTAATCATATAGAAGATAAAATTCTGCTTAAATGATTAATTGAAGAAAAAGTTAAAAATTTTCGTAAAGAAGTTTGATTTAATCCTCCTAATGCTCCAATAATTGCTGATATAATAATACAAAATATTAATAAAGATATAATTATTGTATAAGAAATTAATAAAATAGGAGCTAATTTTTGTCAGGTCATTAAAATTAAAGCATTAATTCAGGGTAATCCTTCTATTACAGTGGGGAATCAATAGTGAAATGGAGCTACACCTCTTTTTATAAATAAGGAGGATAAGATTACATAATTTATTCAATTAAATAAACTTATTATAATTATTTCATTTATGATTATAATAATAGCAAATAATAAAATTGAAAAAGCTAATACTTGAGTTAAAAATATTTTAGAGAAGCTTCAGAGGATATTAAACTATTTTTGTCTTTTATTAGGGGGATAAAAGACAATAAATTAATTTCTAATCCTATTCAAGCTCCTAATCAAGAATTAGAAGAAATTGAAAATGATAAAACTAGACCGAAAGGTTTGAGTGTTTGTAGAGAACTAACTTTATTAATAGTATACATATGTTTGTACATGTAGCATGTGTGTACTTAAGTAAAGAAGTATTGGAAGTAAATACAGTAGAAGTATTGGAGGTAAACACAGTGGGATATAATGTGATAAATATTCTTAACACTCCCACTTTTATCATACATTTCATTTTAATTTCAAAATTTTAAAACAAAAAAAAAATTCTTTTCCTTTTCTTTTTAGGATTCATTAATATCTTGTTTTTTTTTAATTCAATAATATTCATGAGTTGTCTAAAACGCACAAAATTTTCTTTTACTAAGGGCTTTGTAAAAATATCTGCCACTTGCTGATTTGATGAAACATAATCATATTAAACAGATTGTTTTCATATTCTTCTCTAATAAAATTAAATTTTACATCAATATGTTTTGTTCGCTTATGATATTCTCGACTTTTAATTAATCGAATACCTCCTTGATTGTCCATATTCAGATTAGTCTCTGGGTATTCGTCAGAAAGTATATCACGTAAAAGTTCTTTTATCCACATAAGCTCTTTGACGGCCTGGCAGCTTGCCACAAATTCAGATTCGGTAGTAGACAATGCAGCGCAGCGTTGTCTCTGTTATGCCCATGCAATGCACGTTGAACCCATCATAATAACAAGTCCACTGGTTGATTTTCTTGTAGTGACGTCACCAGCATAGTCGGCATCGCTAAAACAATTTAAAACAAAGGAATCTTTTGTTGGAAAAAGTATACCATACCCTTTTGTGCCATTCAAATATTTGAAAATTCGCTTTACGACATTCACATGTGCATTTGTCGGGTTTTCCAGGTATCTGCTAGCGTACCCAACAGCAAAACTTATGTCTGGTCTCTTTGCATTAAATACATCAAACTACCAACCGCCTGTCTATACGGATAGCTCGACACTGCTGCACCATCAGCTAATGTTAGCCCAGTTGTCGAAATATCGCAGGGCGTACTAACTGGATCGTCTTGATCCATGTTGAACTTCTTCATTAACTTTTCGGCATAACCATGTTGGTATACATGTAGACTGCCATCTGCCAACTGTCGAATTTCTAGTCCAAGGAAATGTCTAGCCTCGAATACTTTTAAGCTGAATGAATGCTTTAGGAATGCTAAAAGCTTATCTATGTCTGCCTCATCTTCTGCCGCAACTAGCCCATCATCGATGTAAATAGCCATTAGCAATCTTTTTGCACCAGCTTTGTTAGTGAATACGCAATTATACTTGCCACCAGACTGAATTTTTTAAGCATTGTTGAAAAAGTCTTATTCCAACATCTTGAGGCTTGTTTCAATCCATATAAACTTTTCAGCAATTTACAAACTCGCCCGGTGTTGTCTGAATATCCTTCAGGTTGATGAACGTAAATATCTTCCTGGATGTCACCATACAAAAAAGCTGTTTTGATGTCAAATTGCTTCAATTCCAATTGTTCCGTTGCCGCTATACAAAGGATAGCCCTTATCGACGTAAACTTGGCCACAGGACTAAAAGTCTCCAAATAATCAATCCCGTATTCCTGAGTAAATCCACGAGCTACTAATCTTGCTTTGTATCGTTATTCTTCATTTTTAGTAGTATCTTTGATCGTGTATACCCATCTTGTGCTGATGACCTTAGTTTCTTTTGGTAGTTCATTTAAAAAGCACGTTTTGTTGCCATTGAGTGAATTGATTTCCTCATCCATTGCCTGTTTCCATTCTTTGGCTTCTTTGCAGCTTCTTGCTTGAAGATAATTCGTTGGGGTTTGGCTGCTCGCCACAAAAAGGTGTTCCTCAGCTACAAATGCGTTAGGCGATTTAGATTGGCTATGCTGGTTACCGTTGTTTACGTCGAGATTCGTCGATTTACTACGTGGTCTGTCACTTATAAAACTTTGCTCAGGTTCAGGTTTTTGTTCAGCACCCGGCACGTCGATATCTGAGAATGGAAGACTTTCACAGAATACCTCATCATCACTGTTCTCCAAAGATTCTGATTGTTGATGCTGTATACCATTCGCCATTTCTTCATTTTGTTCTGCATGCTCAGTAGATAAATCCATCACAGCTTCTGATGATTTTTCCAAATTCGTTTTTGAATGCGACGTCTCGAGAAATTTCCACCTTGTTTGTTCTTGAATTGTATACTCTCAATCCCTTAATATCGTCTGCATATCCAACGAATATTCCTTTCTGGGATTTAGCATCCCATTTCAATCGCTTTTGCTTCGGTACATAAATAAATGCCTCCGTGCTGAAAACGTGCAAATTGTCTATTTTAGGTTGCTTACCAAACCACAGCTCAAAAGGGTGTTATTCCTTTTTGCGAACTAGTTCCTGTTCTGTTTAATATGTATACAGCACAATTAACAGGCTCCGCCCAAACATTTTTGTCCAGATTCTTAGCATATATCATTGTTCTTGCTAATTCAACAATAGTACGCATTTCACGTTCAGCAGATCCATTTTGTTCTGGATTATATGGCACCGTTTTGTGATGAGTTATACAATTTTTTCTCAGTAGTGAATCTACATTTTTGTTTATAAATTCAAGTCCATTATCAGAACGAAGTATTTTGATTTTTCGTCCCGTTTCAATTTTAACGTCGCCAATGTATCGTTCCAAGTACTTTAAGACTTCCATTTTTTCTTCAATAAAATATACTTTTCGATAATGCGAGAAATCATCTTTTAGCAACAGAAAGTATTTCGATCCACCAACTGAAATCTTCTCCATCGGTCCACAGATATCCGCATGAACAATTTCTCCAACATCTGATGTTTTGCTCTTACTGATTGGAAAGGGCGTTCGATGCTGTTTTCCTAAAACACAAGCATCACAAAAATTATCGTCTTCATCGGAACGGCATGCCAATTTTTTTAAGAAATCGTTTACAGTGATCTAAGTTTTGATGCGAAAATTTGATGTACCATTCACTTATAGGACTTACGTTACTTTTCGTATAGTATACAAAATTATCAACTTGGTTTGATGGTAAATCAATTTTAATAATCAGTTTGTAAAATTTATCAACGCGAACTCCCACCAGCACTGCAGTTCCATTCTTTAAGAAAACACATCGTTGATGATTCGATGTCATTTGAAGCCCTTTATCCATCGCGCTAATTGTCGAAAATAAATTCAAACGAAGCTCTGGTACATACAACACATTAGCTAAATGATTGCATATCCATTTGTTGTTGTTGTACGATTTTATGTTGATCGCACCCCTGCCATAAGCTTTAATAGTGTTGTTGTTGCCCAAACGAATGTCCATAGCCACATCAAATGGCTGGTAAGTGACAAACCAGTTTTTGTTTTTCGTCATGTGGTCGCTGGCGCCCGAATCCACATACCATTCGTCTTTTTCGTCTATGCTTTTTGCCGCCTCCGCTTCACACACAAATGCACTGCCTTTCATTTGATCTTCACCAGTTTGCATCTTTCTTGCTTTACAGTTACGTTTCCAGTGCCCTGGCTTTTTGGAATAAAAACATCTTCCAGACTTACCATCTGCATTGTTATTGTTGTTTTCAAATTTTTGTGAGTGTGCCTTTTGTTTTGCAAAAAGACCATTGCCGCTATCCATGCCCTTGCCTAAGGTCTTCATACGAACTTCTTCTAGCACAAGTCTTGCTGTTAAATTTTCTAACGTCTGTTGCTCAGGGCTCGTCGCCTCCCATGCACTGTAAAAATTAGAGAAACTCGAAGGAAGAGTCATCAATATTTTTGTTATTACCATTGATGATGAAACAGCTTCACCAACATCTTTCAGCTGCGACACAAGCGATTTCAGCTTTAAAATGTAAAGCAACATCATCCTCAGGGTCTTTTTCAAAACTGTAGAATTTTTGTTGTAGCCTGTGTACAGTCGACGCGGATTTACATTCGTACACGTTTTCGAGTTTTTGCAACATTTCTTTAGCTGTCTTGCAATTCATTATATGCTGAAGTGGTTGCTGTCCAACTGACAATACGATAATTTGTTGAGCCTTGCTATCACTTCTCAACCACTTCGAATCCCGTACCACGCCCCTGGGTTCACCTACAATTTGTACCCGCAGCTACCGTGATTGGTTAATCAGATATACACTGCCACAAGTCACCTGCGTTCAGAATTACCTTAATCTGAAAACGCCACATATTCCATTGGTCAGCTCTTTCTAATTTTTCAATTCTTGCCAAATTGCTTTCCATGTGGTTTTTTTAAAATTTAAATTTTTTAAATAACAATTATCAAAAACTTTACGTTCTGTCCAGATAATTTCCAAAAAAAACTTTACTTTAACTTTATTTTCGTGTCTGGGCCCATAATCTGATAAAACTAGACCGAAAGGTTTGAGTGTTTATAGAGAACTAACTTTATTAATAGTATACATATTGAAACGTGATAGCCCAGTGAAAAGGGATTGCATACTTTTAGGATCCCATCTGGAGAATGAGTGCCCCCTGTGAGTCAAGATGCAAACTATTCGAATAAAAGTTTATTCAAGAACCATCTGCCGGTAATATCAAAAAGAATATTCTCGACTTCTGTCGAAGAGGATAGAAGCTTCTAGAAACTACGAGAATAGCGTAGAAGTTTCTACACCAACCATTCGAAAACTATAAAAGCGACAAGACTGTTCAAACTGGAATACAGTAGATCAGAGATCGTAAAAGTGTGTACAGCTGGCATTTTAATCGAAGCAGCAGTATTGGCAGTATTTGTAATTTTGCAAAGTGATGAAATTCATTATTAAATAAAGTGATGAAATTACTTATTAAATAAAGTGACTAATGGTTTGTTAAATAAAGTGCAAATAATAACTAAGTAAACTTTAAGCCTAATATTAAATGTGTAAATAGCAATAATTAAATAAAGCTAATTATTTTAATTTAACCAGCGATTGTTTGATTACTACACAATCCAGTGGTACGAGTCCGAGTACAAAGAGTTAGAGGAATTGTCAGGAGGGCAATTTTGTAACAGAGTAAATTGTCAAGAGGACAATTTCGTAACAATATGTTTGTACATGTAGCATGTGTGTACTTAAGTAAAGAAGTATTGGAAGTAAATACAGTAGAAGTATTGGAGGTAAACACAGTGGGATATAATGTGATAAATATTCTTAACAGAAATTATTGAACTAATTATTAAAACCATAAAAAATAAAATTTTAGATGAATTTTTAAAATTAAAAAAGGAATAAAACCTTTATAATTGGGGTATGCGCCCAATAGCTTTATTAGCTTATCTTTTTATATTTTAGTGTATGACGCACAAAAGTTTTTGAATCTTTTAGAAATAGTTTAATTCAATAAATATAATGAATGTAATTAAATTAGTTAATTTACTCTATCAAAGTAATCCTTTAGTCAGGCAATTCACTAAATAAGTTAAAGTGCATGTAAAAATTAACAATATTAATTATCAGACAAGTGTTTTTTTTTATACATATTTTTTTGTAATTTTTTAATTTATTAACCATAAATTATTTAAAAATTAGGTAACTAAAAATGGGCAAACTTATTTTTATAATAATTTTTTAATTTAGATAATTTTTTTCTCCTATATATATAGAACTGGAATACTAAATTTTTACATTAATAGATATCATAAATCATATAATATATTTATATAAATATATTATATTTATATGAACGTTATACCGATATAAAAATATATGTGATACAAAATTTAATTTTTTATATATTTATTCTTAAATTGTTATAATTGGGTTTTTTAGCTATATATATAGAAATTTATTAATTAAGTAAATATTTATATAATATATATATATATATATATATATATATATATATATATTTATTAATTAAGACTGGTATATCGTTTTTAAAACATGAAGCAAAATTTTTAGTACGGACTTGGTCGATATAATTAGAGTCATATGTTTTTAAATTTATTGAAAAAAAAAATGCAAAAAAAAATAAATTGATTACCTTTTAAAAACAGTGGTTGTAAAAAATTGACTAAATGTATATTTAATTATGAATAGTTATATATTGCAATTTTTGTTAATTATAATAAAATTCAACAGTAAAGAATTCCGTGGGCGACAGCGATAAGTCACGAACAACAATGCAAGGAAGACATAGGACGAAGGAGACAAAACCAAAGTCTGAAGCCGTCCTTATCAAACCAGCAGAGGGTTTCAAATATGCGGATGTCCTGAAAAGCATCCGCTGCAATGTGAAACCAGAGGATGCACAGACCAAGGTACGATCGATCCGGAAAACAAGAGCAGGTGGGCTTCTGTTGGAGCTGGATAAAGGAGCAAAAGTGACAACGGGCTTTTGTGAACTTTTAAAAGGTGCACTACAGGAGTCAGCAGTTGTGACTGATCTTAAGCCTTGAGCGACTATAGAGATACGAGATCTCGATCTGCTCGCCACAAAGGAAGAAGTACACCAAGCCGTAAAGGAGTCACTTCCCGAAAATATGAGAACTGCTTCCTATGAGGATATGGTAACAACTATAACAGCACCAAATAGTCGAGAGCAGGTGCGAGCCTATGTAACGATGTCATCGGAGCTCGCCAATATACTGCTGAAGAAAGATCGCATCGGGATCGGATGGGTTAACTGCAGATTAAGGCCTGGGCATAACACAAAATTCCGATGCTTTGCTCCTGGTCATCTAACATGGCAGTGCAAAGGACCTGACAAGAAAGGTCAAGGCCTGTGCATACGATGTGGCGAAACGGGGCACAAATTAAAAGAGTGCAGTAACACCCCAATTGCTGCCTCTGCGTTGATGCTCAATGCAGTCCGGTAGACCATATCCTGAGCTCAAGTAGATGCGCGATGAGCAAAAAATTGACATCTAAATGAAAGTGCTACAAGGAAACATGCACAGAAGCAGAGTGGCTGACGCATTACTGGACCAAATTAGTATAGAGCAGAAAGCAGACATTGTAGTAATCAGTGAGCAATATAGGGAAAAAGTAAGCGGAACATGGCTTGCAGAGCCTCAAGCTCCTGTAGGTGACTATAAATTTGGTCTGAATCTCGGTGGTCCATCGTACCTATCGCCCATTTCAGAATTTCCCAGCCAGCGTCAATTAGTGACCGGCATATCCTCCCCTTTAGGGACAGTGATTTTTCTTTTTCCAGAAATCTCCTCAATATTACCTCTATTTCCCGTGTCGAAGTATCGCATCTACGCTTTAGTTCAGTACCGCTGGCCGCTGTATGTCTCTCACATAATTTCCTCGTTGTCTCTTGCATGCCCTTAAACTGCTTCAGAATGATCTTTAATTCTGTTCGTGGTAAATCAGTCACAATCACCCAATAGTCTTTGGCGAACCATACATCTCCTGTTTTCTCCAGTAATATGTCCGTGTCTGGTAATTTGTCGAACCGTACTCCTGCACGTACCCCGTTGGTATCCGCCAGCATCATCACCAATATGATCTAGAACCGTACATAAAAGTAAATGTTTACACTAAACATACGCTTAATCCTGGATATATTATAACATGCTTATTCTATAGTTGAATTCATTCATTCAATTTACGTCCACTCGTTCTTTCCCCTTACATTATTGGTTTGCTACTGCATCCTGGAGGAAAAGAGGACTGGACTATGTGTTTTCATAGCCATATAGGGCATTATATTTACTTTATTTAACGGTTAATTATTCTACTTTAACAACTGAGTGATATTAACTCTATTCAACTTCGAGCAATTTTATTTGCCTCTCTGCCCACAACAAGACTATCCCAGATAAACCTGTTTATGTCCAAAAGTTTTGCAGTGCATGACCAAATTTCTCACAGCATATAACTACTCTATAAATTTCAATTTACTACTAGCCCAGTATGTATATTATAATTTGGTAACCTAAATATATTATTCTAATATAATATATACAAGTACATCTCAAATCCCACACGCTAATTTCCTAATTGGTAAACCGAAAAATCTATGTATATTTACATGTAGCCTACTGTAGTATGTAAATCTCTGCAGATTCCCAATTTTCCAACGTATGACCCTATATACTTACTTTTCTTTTTTTTTTCCAATATACGTTAATATACCATATTTAAACGTATCCTCCGCTTATAGCGATCCAAAAGTGGGAGTAGGGTAACTATGATAAAAATTATTGTCAGCAGTCATGTACTACAGAATGACCTACTTCTTTTCGTGACGGTTGCATTGGTAAAATATTTCAGCGTTGCAAATAACCTTTTTTTTACTCTTTTCGTTTCAACACTTGTTGCTTACATTTTGCCCTGTCAGACACCCCGAATTGCTTCATTCTTCTATTATGTCAGCACAATTCCATACCGAAATCTGCTATAAAACCATGATTTCGCACTGCATTTCAACACAGTGAACTTCCAATCCAGACATCATGAACGCTCATCTAAACCTGGGACGCTGCAAACTAAACTTCATTCAGGTGCTTAAAACCCTGAGGAAGGAGTCAGTGCCACTGACCCCGCTAGTGCAACACTAAATTTGGAGGAACTTCGTAACCTACTGGATAGACCCCGTGGAGCTGACACTCAGATGTTCTCCCTACTGCTCAACTACTTGACAGAAGTTGAAACTCAACGGGATTATCCGGAGGCAGTGGACATCGCGTGGAAACTCATTCTGTCATCAAGGCTGAAACCAGAAGTCCGAGGAATCAAAAGAGTCCTAGGGCGACTGTTGGTCCTACTCCACCGGGCGCACGCAATGACCGTGCTCGGATTCCCACCAGGGAATCCGCTAATCATTTCCAAATTTTATTAATATTAAAAGTAAAAATAAAAAACGAATTATTATTTGCAAATTATTGAATACTTCTTTTTCACTCTTATTCCACAGCTATCGAGTAAGTATGCCCTCTTCTTGACGCACCTATAATCCATATCCACTAGCGGTTCAGTTGCCTGGCTATAACGTTTACGCGTCAAGTTTATGTTACCTACCCATGACTGCCTCATGATTTTTTTCTTGTTGAATTAGTGCTTCATTCGATGTATGTATATATATATATATATATATATATATATATATATATATATATATATATATATATATATATATATATATATATATATATATATATATATATATATATATATATATATATATATATATATATATATATATATATATATATATAAATATTCTTCTTTATGGTGCCTCATTCCGCTACAGTGCCTAATAAGCACATTTTCATTACGGCACTTTTATTCGCCCGAGTTTAAGTGGCACACTTCTGCTGGCATTGACTTTGAAAATCGGAGCTGTGTGTGCTATTTGATATACACACGAACATTTTTACGTTGTAAATCTTGTGTTTACACTTGTAAAACACTGTTAACACATATCTTTAGTTGTGTTGTCTAATGTGGAACAATTTCAATAAATTATTATGTAGCTTTTTATTCTTGCCCTTAATTGTTACGACTGTCGTAACTGGGCTGCGGATCTCTGCTACTACATACGGACCTATCCAAACAGGTGAGAATTTGTCTCTCCTAGCCTGATTCTTCATTAGTACTTGGTCACCCACATGAAAGATTACTGGGTTTAGTACCTTGTTATAGGCTTCCCTGGCTACTCGTTTAGCACACTCCTGGTTTTCTCTAACCAATTCGTGAGCTCGCTGTAACTGATAGTTTTGCACTTTATTAGGGTCATCAGCATTGTACACTGGCGCACATTTGCGCTTCAAATTTGCTGGCATGTTGATACATGCACAGTATTGTTGTGTACATGCATTGCAGTGGTCAACCATTGATCCCAATTCGAGCCGTCTTCCTTGGCAAAACTGCGCAAGTACTCGGCCAGAGGTCGATGACTAACGCTCCAGTGAGCCATTCGCCTGGGGATGATATGGTGTTATATGCAATTTCTTGATTCACAGCATTTTACACGTTTCTGAGAATAGTTTCGATACGAAATTGGAACCATTGTCGGTTATCAAAACCTTAGGTATGTTGTATCGTGCTATAATTTCATCAAAGAATGCTTTGGCCACCGTACTTGCTTCAGCATCGGGGATAGCCACGCACGCCATATACTTTGAGAAATCGTCTTGGAACGTCAAAATGTATTTATTTCCCGAAACTGTCTCAGGTAAAATACCTACAATATCCATATGAGCTTTATCAAATGGCTGTTTTGGTGTGTCAGTTAACACCATTGGCATCTTTGTTAGCCTTGAACTCTTATTGGCCTGGCATTTTGGGCAACTCTTTACATATTTTTTAATATCTCGGAGCATACCTTTCCATCCGTATACTCGTCTAATTCTGTCATGAGTTTTCCAGAATCCCTGGTGTCCTCCTAGAGGTGAATCATGGAAACCCTTTAACACTGCCTGGATATCCTTTAGAACCTCCAGCCATTCCACACTACTGGCTCTTTGTTCATTGGCATCGTTACCCGCATTCTTAACACTTCTTGTTGCATCAATTTTATTTTCCTGACTTCTCTCGATCTTCTCCTTATCCGACCGCGCTTTGGCCCTCGTTTGCACTACTGATACCTTCTGTGCCTACGGTACTCTGCTGAGTGCGTCCGCATTCAGATTCTTCTTCCCAGGTTTGTATATGATTTCAAAATCATACTCAGACAAAATGTGTCTGAACCTGGCTAGCCTAGACGTTTGGTCTTTCAAATCGGCTATGCCTCTCAACGGCTGGTGATCAGTATACGAGTATATCTTAAATGGGCGTCCTAGCAGATATGACCTAAAATTCTTCGTAGCCCACACCATGGCTAGGAATTCCTTCTCTATTGTGGAGTATCTTTTCTCCGTATCGCTAAGCGCTCTGCTTGCGAATGCTATTGGTCGGTCATTACCGACTTCGCCTTGTGCCAATACTGCCCCTAATGCTTCATTGCTAGCATCAGTGGTCAACAAAAAAGTTTGCTCAAAGTCGGGGTACGCCAAAATTGGTGGCGAGCTAATTATTTATTTTAGCCTCTCGAATGCTCGCTGACAGCTCTCTGTCCATTCGAACTTTGCTTCTTTTCGTAGCAACTTATTCACTGGCAACGCAATTCCAGCTAGTCCTTTCACGAACTTTCTATAATAGTTCACTAGTCAAAGGAATGCTTGCACTTCCTTTCTATTTCTTGGAACCGCTAAATTTTTAACGCATTCCACCTTCTGCGGGTCAGGCAGTGCTTCTGCCTCTGAACAACGATGACCTAAATAAACCACCTCTCTTCGCAAAAATTGACACTTCTCCGTGTTCAATTTCAAATTGTGCTCTCGTAATTTCTGGAGCACCTTGCACAAGCGTTGCGAATGCTGCTACAAGTTCTTCCCATAAATTACAATATCATCCAGATACACAAAACAATCTAACCCTTGCAAGCCTGTTAACACATGGTTCATTAGCCGTTCGAAGGTAGCCGGTGCTCCTATGAATCCAAATGGCATTCTGTTAAAATTGTAATGCCCCAAACCGGTGCTGACCGCGGTTTTCTGCTTACCTTGGGTATCCACCAGAACTTGGTGGAAGTCACTCGCTAAATCAAGTGTAGAAAAGTATCTACAATGCCGCAATTGATCCAGAATTTCTTCTATCCTTGGAATCGGGAACACTTGCTTCATAGCGGCGTCGTTCAATTTCCTAAAATCGACGACCATTCTCCACTTCTTTTGACCTTGAGCACCTCCCTTCTTTGGTACCAAAATTATTGGTGGGTTCCAAGGCGAGATACTCGGTGAAATTATGTTATCTTTTAACATTCCTTGCACTTGCCTATTTACCTCATCTTTGTGAGCTTCTGGCAATTTGTATTACTTCTGCTTTATTGGTGGTTGATCCACTCTAGTAGGTATTTCATGCTCTATCTCTGGTGTATATGTCAACTGGTCTCCTTCCAGAAAAAATATGTCATGGAATGACGTACAAATGGCTTCTATCGATGCCTTCTCTTCTAAATTTACGCTTGGGTCTAACTTCAATGATTCTAGCACTCTCTTCATTCTTTTCCTTATATCTACCTGCTTAACCTGATTAACCGATCTATGATTCGGTTCTTTAGAATTATCATAACTAGCGAACTTACGCCTAAAATCTTCATCCATCAGGTAGTCCTTTTCTGAAGCGTTGAGTACGCAAGCGTACACCTTACCCTTGCCAACATGCGTTATGGTTTCTCCCATATATACGCCGTCCGCTAACTGCTGCTTGTGCAAAACAAGAGTCCTCAGTTTCGTGTTCACACGCATAGTAACTACTCTTGTTGACCTTTCATTCATTACCTCCATCCAATTCTTAATCCTATTCACGGTTCCTTCCTGCCATGACTTTAATGGAAGAGTAAGGATTCTATTCTTATTATTATCAAAAATGATAACTGTTTTTCTAGCGCATCCAGTATGGTGCGGCCCCAAAGATTATCGCGGCCAATTATCCTATCGGCCGGGATGCCTTCCCTATCCAATTCCACTGCGTGCACTCTAAATCTCATGCCCTTAACCTCACTGTGCCCTGTTCTGAGGGACCCCAGTGTCCTGATGCAACCTCCAAACGCTCCATTAAGTGTTCTTACAACTTTTGGGTTAACAACTAGTCCTTTCCGTAAAACACTAGATTCTACGAGGCTGGTGTCCGCACCTGGGTCTACCAAAAGCACTAGCTTTCCACTAGCTGCCTCCTTGCAGGGTATCTCGATAAAAGCATCACCTATCCTGCTCACAACGAAACAACCCACTTTTGATTCCAAAATGGACGCGTATCTACTTCCTAACTCTTCAAATTTTTTCCTCCATGCACGACAGTTATCCTTTACAAACCTATACTCCCTCAAAATTACCGTGAATATCTTAAGTATACATCCTCGTACCACGTACGCGGCGATTGGCCTATACTCTCTAACCTTATTAAAACTTAATCAAAGCACTAGAATCATCACAGTTACCCAAATCAACACGCAATCAAAATTTTTTTCCCTGAGAGACTCTTGCTTCTCCGTATCTTGAACCATTGTTCTTACATTTCCCGGTACGTGATATTGGAGAGCCTCTTGCTTCTCCTTCTCCTGGACTGTAATTCCTACATTACCAGTCACACGTACTTCTGGCCTAACTATTACTTCCTTTCTTTTATCTTTCCAGTCTACTGGCCTCGACTGGGCCGCTGAAAGCTTCCCTGGTTCCTTTGTTGGAATTGTCTATCCCTGCATTCCGCTGAACGATGTCCCATTCGTCAACCCCTGTTGGGTGTTGCTTAGCCTTGGTTCACTTCTGGAATTCCAATTTGGTCGCTGCTGACCACTCCCAGTGTTGAAAGGATTTCTTCCTTGGTTATTTCCTTCCGCTGAGTTAGCTCGGGGACTACTACACTTGCCGTCCCTCAAGGGTGGATCCAGGCGCCTCGTACCTGGCTGCCTTCTACTTTGATCCCATTTAGTGTTTACTTGGCACTGTCTACATGGCCATATGTTTGGCACTGCATACAGTAGGGTGTGTTTTTGCGTGTAACGCATTCATCCCTTGTATGACCTGGCTTACGGCAGAATGACCAAATGGGTTTACTTGGCTGGAATCTCTCGACTAGGAATCCTTTACCTCTTTGTTGCAGAACTTGGCCCATCAATCTGCCGACTCCACTTGGATTCCGCTGTTGTACCGGTCCGACCTCTGCAGGCGCATCAGTCCAGCAGATTCCACCTGTTGTTGTTCGTTGCTGTATTGCTGCTTCCGCGGAAGAAACCGCTTCCACTAGCTCTGCCATACTCCTCTGCGTGAGATTAAGAGTATAATTAGCCAAGTCCCTATTTATCAGACCTGCCTTAAACACAGAAATCATAGCTCGTTCTACTTGAGCCTTGTATGCTGCAACATTTCCTGGAAACTGCCTGTTGGCTTCTGTTTCAGCAGCGTTCCCCAGAGACTGGAGCCTTCGTCCCCAGGCTCTCAATTCCTCCCCTGGTTTCTGAGTTGATTCCTGAATTTCCCGAACGAGACAGTCGTACGACTTTTGTTTAAATATGTCCGATCTAAAAGGGCGTATAACTCCGGCAGGGTACTTACTGAGCTATGCGCTATTAAATCAAACGGATCACCTATGGTTCTTTTTCTAATACACTTTATTAAGTGTTCCCCTTCTGCTTCCGGAAGACTCCGTTGCGATAGCTCACAACCTTCTTTGAAGCGCCGTATCTCAATTCTCAGATCATACAACTCGACTCCTGAGAACATGGGCACCAACTTCTCCACCGCATGAGCAAATTCCAGAATGCCCATTTTAGTCCTACGTGCTTTCTTAATTTCTGATAAAAAGTTAGCGTTGATCTCTGGGGGGGTTTCCAGATTCTCTTCTCCCGTATCTGAGAGGTACTTGACCAATGACGAACTCAAACTAAATAGTCTTCGAACGCTCGCTCGCGCAGGCGAAATACTGTCCACAGTATTGAGACTTTGCTGCACAGTTACTGGATCTGATTGCTTCGGCAGATATTTCTTGTTTTTGTTTTGTACCGGACTTCCCGGTGAAAAAGGTTCGACACCGATTTCAGATGCTGCAAACAAAAATTCCGCTTCCCTCTCTTCACTCAATACGAATATTTTTAATTTTTTTTTTTTTTGCCCCATCTTTAATTACATTCTGTCCGTGAACAATAAGTAATTTTTAAATGCTACTATGCACCTTAATATGTTCTTTAGTCATTACCACAGAACATAATTTAATTTAATTATACTCGTATATAATTAATTTATATACAAAAAGTGTCGTTTAAAATATTCTATGTGGAGGTTCTGTGGGTCCAATTCGTTTGAGTCTTCTTTTTGTTTTTTCCATTGCCGGCAAGTGGCGCACGTCTCGGTTTTGATGAATTTTTAGGCGCTCTG
The DNA here is from genome assembly GCA_920105625.2 of Clusia tigrina. Classification (NCBI taxonomy): domain Eukaryota; kingdom Metazoa; phylum Arthropoda; class Insecta; order Diptera; family Clusiidae; genus Clusia; species Clusia tigrina. The sequence goes on from OV050030.1 coordinate 80,742,337, forward strand.
TGTATTTGCTGCTACATTTTTTAATAGTGTCTTCCACCGAGTCAATGTTGAGTTCGTGGTGTATGTCTTCATTTCTTATATACCAGTTGGCTTTTGTTATTGTCCGCAGTATTTTGCATTGTGTTCTTTGAATCAGTTGTATATTCGTTTTGCTTGCTGTCCCCCATACTTCGATCCCATATTTCCAGATGGGTGTTATCATTAATGTATATATCATTCTTTTATTATACAGTGATAACTTTGAACTAAGTCCTAGTAACCAGTTTAATTGTTTGAATCTACTTTTTATTTCATTTCGTTTATTTAATATATGTTGTCTCCATGTAAGTTTTGCGTCGATTGCTATGCCAAGGTATTTTGCGCTGGGGCAAATTTTTATAATTTCGTCTTTTATTGTGAGTGGGATCTCAGAGCATTCATCGTCATATTTAATGTAAAAGTATCTGTTGGTGATATAACTGCTTAGCAAGTAATAATATTTTAAAGGTAGAATATTATTTAGTTCATTCAGAAGTCCTTTGTGCCACACTCTGTCTAACGCTTTCGCAATGTCCAGGAATACAGCCACGCAGTACTTCTTTTTGTCAATATCATCCATGATTTTGTTCACAACTCTATGAACTTGTTGCACAGTTGAGTGGTTTCGTCTAAAGCCGAATTGATGGCTTGGCAAAGCTTTATGTTGTATCAAGATAGGCTCAATTCTGTCAAATAATATGTTTTCAAATATCTTTGAAAGAGTAGGCAAGAGACTGATAGGTCGATATGAACTGGTTCTTGTTTTGCGTCCTTATTTGGCTTTGGGATAGCTGTTATTTGTGCTACCTTCCACAAGATTGGAAAATAGTTAAGCCTTATTATAGCCGTTTTTCTTCCAAAATGAAAATGGCCATGCTGTTACCATCAACCAGGAGCGTTATCGCGACATGATGACCAATTTTGTGATGCCAATTATTCGTCGAAAGCGTATGAGGCAGTTCTGGTTTCAACAAGACGGCGCTCCACCGCACACAAGTCGCATAACAATCGATTTTCTGAAGAATTTGTTTCCGGGCCGTTTGATGTCGAAAAGTGGTGATTTGGACTGGCCACCGCGTTCGCCCGATTTGACGCCGCCTGACTTCTTCTTGTGGGGATATAAGTCAAAGGTTTACGTTAACAAGCCAAGGACCGTAGAAGAGCTCAAGGACAACATTCGTGAAGAAATAGCCGCTATTCCGACCGAAATGTTGGCGAAAACGATGGAAAATGCTGCAAAAAGGGCACAATACGCCATCAACGCCAGAGGCGGCCATTTGAGAGATATCATATTCAAAAATTAATGTAGACAAATCTACTTGGAACAAATTAAATGATTAAGATTGCCAACCGCCAAATTTTTATTTTTTTCTTTGATTTTTTTAACAAAAACATGGGTCCGTCGAATTTGGGCAACCCTGTAGACTATTGTTATGTCAGGTAGTTCTTTCAGTATTTTTCCGTTAATAAGATCATATCCAGGTGCCTTTTTGTTTTTTAAATTCGTGATTTGATTCTTGATTTCTGATATCGTTGTCATTTTTATTGCCGTGTTTCGGGTACTTTCGGTATTGGTAAGCTCGGTAATTTGATTGTCCATGTCGTTTCTGAATACCGTTTCAAAATGTTTTGCAAGAGTATTTGCTTTGTGTTTATTCGTTTTTGCCCAAGTATTATCTAGTGTTTTTATGGGGGGTTTATGTGGTATTGCACTGTTTAGTTTTTGGGTTGCCTTCCATAATGAGTGGTTCGTTGATGTTGTCGTTCCTAAGCTCTTTACGTAACTTTCAAATTTTTTTTCCTCAAATTGTTCCAATATTATCTTCAGTTCATTTGCCGCTTTGTTGAATTTGGCTTTGTCGTCTGGGTATCTAGTTCCTTGCCATCTTTTCCTGAGTTTCCTTTTTTGTCTTATTTTATGCTTAATGTGAGCTGGGACAGTAGTAATTTGGGATGGGCTTAGAATTGGGGTTGATTGAGTTGCTGCTTTGACGATGTTGTCATTTAGGTATGCTATTGCTGTGTCAAGTTCCTTATCAGATTTCAATGAAATGTTTGTTGTCATGTCATTTTCCATTAATTGGCGAAATTTGTTCCAGTCGGTTTTGTAGTTGTATAAGCCAGCAGCTATTTTTTTATCCGGTGTGCTTTGAAGGGTCAATAGATTTGGAGAATGGTCTGATGATAAATTTAGACATGTTTTTATTGTTAAGTGGTCGTGCAATATGTTTTTGTAACACAGAAATCAATTAAATCAGGTCATTTTTTTTTGTCTGTTGGCCAATAAGTTGGTTCTCCCGTGTTAATAAAGCGACTATTATTCTCTTTTATAGCGTCTAGTAGTTGGCGGCCTTTCACGTTTGTCAGTCTTGAGCCCCATATAGAGTTTTTTGCATTATAGTCTCCTCCAGCTATGTAACGACTACCCAATGATATTAAATAGTCTATATATTGAGCCTTTGTGTTGTTATGTTTGGGTGGACAATATACAGCTGACACAGTAATTGGCCCTCTCAAGTCACTTATCTCTATTGAGGTTGCTTGGATATGATGTGATTTATATCCTTCTAGTTCTAGGCGCCTAATAGATTTTTTTATGATAATTGCTGTCCCTCCATGGGCTCGATTGTCAGGATGATGTGTATAATAAATGTTATAGTTTGGTATGTCATTATAGCTTCTATCAGTAGTATGCGTTTCAGATATTAGCATAATATCGATTGAATTTTCGTACATAAACGTTTTAAGTTCTAGTAAGTGGCGTGATAGGCCATTGGCGTTCCAAATAGCAAAAGTTATTTTATTTCTGGAACCCATCTAGTTTTGATACAAGCAGTGTCACAATGTTCATCATACTTGTCATTTGAGTTATTAATTGTTTCATCATTATTTTTAAATCTGATAGATCGTCGTCATTCTGTGTTGGTGTCATGCTGTTTGCTGCTGCGTTAAGGTTTTGAGTTAAGTCTGCTGCTGTATTTATCGCTGCTACTTTAGCATATGACATTCCAGGTGTGTAGTTTTTATGTGTTTGTACTGTGGGTATATTTATAGATGGTTCAGCAAAATTTTGTTCTTGAGTTGGAGGGATTTCTTTTTTACGTAAAGTTGGATATTTTTTAATTTGTAGTGATTTGTAAATCATACAGCCTTTGTAGTTAGATGTGTGGTTTTCGTTGCAGAGAGCGCATTTAATTTGCTGTTTCATATCGCTTTGGATATTACATTTAATTGTGCTGTGGTTACCTGCACATTTGACACACACAGGGTCTTTAGTACAATAGTTTTTAGTGTGTCCATATTTTTGGCAATTTGTGCATTGTGGAATAGTTCTTTTTTGGTGTGGTGGTTCGAAATTTACTTTGCAGTGTAAAAGATGGGTTAAGGAATGGATGTCTTTGTTGTTATCGTTTGGTTTAAGTTCCATTGAGAATAAAGCAAGTGGTTGTCTATTTTTTTGCAAGTTGTGAATGTTTAGTATTTCATGTCCTAACTCTGCCAGTTCAGCTATAATGTCGTCTTTTTCCGTTGAGTAATGCATATTTCGTAAAATTACCTTAAGTCCACGTTGTTCTTTTGGTTTAAATGTACTCGTATAATATTTGGTTTCTTTTTGCTTAAGCAATTTTATTATGCTTGTGTAATGCACAGATTCAGTCGGCTGTATTTTGACTTCGTTTTTGTTCAGAACTTTCATCTCGTAATTTGTATTTGGTAGTTGATTTAGAGCTTTAGTTAGTGCATTAATATTTTCTACGTTTTGTATATATATGGGTGGTGGCTTTTGAGGATGCTTTGTTATTTGTTTCTGTATGGTTGAATTTGTTTTTGTCCCACTGTTTTGTTGTTCATCAGTTTTGTCATTTAGTGTTAGTAGTTCGAACCTGTTTGGTGTATTTGGAGCGATTGACTCAGCCAATATTCTTTTAGTGTTGCGCTCAGTGTGTCGCGCTCAGTGGTTTGTTTTTCTGTCTTTTGTTGTTGCTATTTTGGTCCGTTAATTTGTTTGGCGATTGGTTTTCGCGGTTTCGCTTTTGGCTACTCTCCGCTGAAGTTTTGTTAGTGTTTCTATTATTTGAGTTTTGTACTTGTGTGTTAATTGTTGCTGTTGTAATTGGTGTTGTTGTGTCAGTAGACATGATCATTGAGCTCGAATTTTGCATTCTACTTGTCGCTGTCGCGGCTATGGTTACAGTACAAGCGCACTGTGTTGTTGTTGTTCTTCCTGATGTTGTGTTTGGTGGATAATGTTCCATAATAGTAGAGGGTGTCGCGCATTGGACACTCCAAGGTAGTGAAGCATTCGTAGTGGTGTCGTTTAGGAGAGCGGGAGAGCAGGACCTGGCTCTGCTCTCTGCTGCTTCGACTAGCAAATTGCCGCCGTTACCCTGTGTGGACACAAATGCATTTCTATTTGTTACTGTTTTTTGCTGGTGAGTGTCAGCGACACTCATTTTAGTTATGTTGTTGTTTTTTGTTGTTTGTATTTCAATTGTGTATTTTTGTTTTCTAATTATTGCTAAAAATATATTTAAATTATGTGTTCCAGCTAGTAATCGTGAACTAGGTTCTCACCGATCACTTTTGCACTATTGTAGAAGATTCGATTGGTTTGAAGGAAATTTTAACTCGCGATTTGGTAAAATTTCTGACCGACCGTCTCTGTTGACGTATGATATTTAACATACTAATACTAATATGGGCTTTACCACACGACCTTTCCCTTCCGGAGGTAAATATTACGGCCAGCGAACTTCTGGTGGCAAAGCTTGTCTGCGTATGTATTTGAGAGGTTGATGCCGATCTTAGTCTTGCTGGCTTAGTTGCCCCGATTCTCTTAAGCTCTAGATTTTCCTTCTCCAGATACGATGCGGCTTCCTCTGTTTCTCGGTGGTTGCCTAGGAAGTTCTCTAGTTTTATTCTCGAGAAATTCCGTATTTGTCTTCAACTCTTCTGTATCCTTGAAAACTTGAAAAAATTTCTCCTCCGTTCAACTCTGAATAGTCGCTAATGCGTGGTCAGCTGCTTCCAAAGTTGACAAGTTTCCACCGTCCCTCGCTAATCTCCAGAGCACTTGGGCTTCACTCTTGCTCGTTGCCGCTTCCAACTGTTCAAACAATTTTTCCGTAAATAACTTTACCTCCGTTTGTAAAGACCTCAACTTGTCTTGAGCCTTGTCCTCCTGCGAACTAGGACTATCTTCTTATGCTTCCAACTCCTCCAGATCCAATCCTTGACAAAGGAATCGTTGCCACCACAACACCCCTTAAAATTTAATAACTCCTCGTTGTTATCATTGAATCTCTTCAATAAGACTTCTAGTTCCGCTATGCGCTTATGGTAATACTCGCTATTCTTTCGTGCCATATTATCCTTCCTACAATTCCTGATTCTCTTATGGATTGCCTCGCTCTGCAGCTTTTGAGCTTCCAGCAATCTTATAGCTTCTCTAGGCGTTTCCATAGACCGAACAAATTCTTATCTATGAAGCCTTGAATTCCAAAATCAAATTCCATAAATAATAAATGCTACAAAGTTGTTTTCTTTTTTTATATTTAAACTTTATTAATCATTAAATAATTGTTTTAATTAGTGGTGACACTTAAACTAACAAATTAATTCCATAGCACAGATATTATTCTTATGGCATCCCACGTCTCCTGAATTGTTGCTCCTCCAATTGGCATACCTCTTGCCACAATTTATTTGCCTGCTCCCACGGCATAGGGACCTACACCGTTTCTTGCTCCTTTAGTACCTCTCTTAGATACGCCAATCGCTTCCGTTCCCGCTTCTGTACTCCTCCTCTTTTCCTTGTGCTAAAACGCTTCCCGTCCTTTAGTAACGACGTTATGTCCTTCAGCTGTCGTTCATTGTTCCGAGGTTCACTTCCCAAACTTGTTTTCTTTGAAATCAAAGAAAAATTGAGTTTTAACATGGAACTCTTTCAGGTAGAATCAATGTAGTAATACTATATCCAGCATAAACTACAAAGTACTAACACTGAACTTTGCCACATACTACTAGACTCCTAACTCGCACTTTGCTTCAATTACTTTCTTACTAAACCCGATTTCGTTTTCCTGCTCCCGCTTATAATATTTTTCATTAACCTTATCATTTGACGCAAAAATTTACGATTTTATATACTAAAACGAATAATAGTATACCAACAAGTTTAAAGTTTTATTACTTAACAAAACAAACAGTATTCCACATAGAAAGAAAACTGTAGCGTAATGCCATGGAAAAAACAAAATTACTCGAATTACGTAAGTATAAAAATTAGACTTAATTAATTTCACAACTAGTGAAGATAAATATAGATCATTTACAACAATACGTACTTAGGATTTTGTTACTATTTTTCTATGAACCCATTTTGACAATTTTTTTGGTCTCTTAAAATAGTTCTCCATACTTTTCTCCCCATCAAATTAAATTTCCAAACATAAAAAATAATTATAGCACTACTGACACATCCCCATTTCAGTAAAATGCTTTGTTAAGCTGTTTTGCTTTTTCGTGCAAAATATTAAATAACCATTTTCTTTCCGTTTGTAAATCGTAGTTTCCGAACTACAAAAACTTTGATGCAACAACACGTATTGTAAGCACTTCTTGAAGTATTTTTGCCTACTAACCTAAGCTTATAATGTCAAATATTCAGATCAATTTGAAAACAATATAAATTAAAACAATTTAAAAAACAACCTAAATGTCCCTATAGACCACCAAACACAAATCCCCTACCAAACAAAATTCTCACAGTTAAGCCGACACACATAGACCGTCCGATCATACTGACGGTTTATGGTTGCCCATACAAAGCTGCGTGCAACAGCGCAAACGCGTCTATAGGTTGCGACTTCTTTAACCAGCGCTACGGCGCCTTCAGGGTCGCAGAAGTATCTACTTAATCTTACGTTACAATACACTCTACTCACTATTATCTTCTCTGATGACATCTTTCTTCTTAGGGTCCTTCGAATACGTTTCAGGATGCTTCACTGCTTCAGGGTTCCTTGCCCTGGGATTCCTCCTGTCGGTCGTTTAGACCGGCTGCGCCAAAATGTTGGGGACCGTATTTGGTCGTTGTCGGGAACGTCCTCTTGCTGCTTGTCCTGCGCGTGTACTATACTATTCACAAGAAACAATTACAGTCTTCGTATTGACTTTTCTGGTGTTCCAGTTACGCAATTGTTGTTTGGTGTCAGTTGCTCAAGCCAACTGACCTACTGAAAGTAAAAGTGAAGTCAGTGCATTCTACGAGGTTTGATTAAAAAATAACCGTTATTTTCAATTTTTTCAAAAAGTATTTATTTATTCATCAACAACTATCTTGTCCCCTTCAGAGTAATTCCCCTCAGATATAATACACTTATGCCAGCGTTTTTTCCAATCCTCGAAACACTTCTGAAACGCTTCTTTTGGTATCGCCAACTCGTAAATGCCTCACGTCAGCTTGACTACGGAACTGTGACACAATAAAAATTTAAATCATAATTAATACATAAATACTATTCATTTACAATATTTGCACCCAAAAAATATATGCTCTCTTAATGAATTTAATAGGAGCCGGTGCTGTGAGTCAACTACGCGTAGGTAGCTTGATTCGAACTCACAACAATGGCCATTTGACACTATTTTTAGGACTTCTGCTGGAATACCATCGATACCCGGTGCTTTGTTTCTCTACAGGGTTATGGCGGCTGCTTTGAGTTCATCTTCCGCGAAAGGAGGTGGGACTTCATTGACCAGCACTTCCGATTCTTCTCTTAAGGCATGTATAGGAAATAGAGCGTTTACTATGTTTTCCGTAGCATGGTCTTCTAGTGGGGGTACCGATGCTCTTGCTCCAAGCTTTTTCATTACGATTTTATATCCCAGTCCCCATGGAATGTTGTTTATGTCGTTTCGGAGCTCCTCCCATTTCTTCTCCTTGCTGGGGCGAATAGCAGTTTTGACGGTTTTCCTAGCAGCTAGTGTATTTTCTTCTACACCGCAGACAGACCCGTCTGAGTTGAGCTATTTCCTCTGTCCACCAGTAAACGGCCTTCTTGTGTTAATTTGGTCTTATTTTCGGCATTGCTTTGGTACAGGCTCTCTCTATACACTGCATGGTCTGCTTCACCTTGCTTTTAGCATCGCTGGCGTGGCTGATGGAATGTTTGCCTCCAGCTCAGTAAGTAGCACTTCCGGGTTTAACTTTGATACATTCCACTTGCGAGTTCCGCGTCTACTTATGTTGTGGTCATGGTTGCTTGGCACTTTTTTAATGGAAAACATAATGTATTGGTGATCGCTTCCATTATAGTCTTCTAAGACTTTCCATGTACTTACTCTGTGAGCAATGCTCTCAGAAGCTAGTGCAATATCTGGAATTGTACCCACGCATCCTGGTCCCACTGTTTACGATGACCATTCCCAGTTTCGCGACCATGTCCAGTACCGGCCGACCCCTTGAATTGGTTGTTTGCATTCCCCATTCAACTGCTTTGGAGTTAAAATCGCCAGCGATGATGAGTGCTCCTACAAACTCTTGTGCTTTATCTTCGATGTCAACGATCTTTTTCTGGAATACTTCTGCGCAGTCACTTGGAGTCAAGTAGCAGCTTATCAAAGTAAAGTATCGATCATGGGCCCAAACGAAACCATCGCCTTTTCCATCTCCGGTTATGCTAAAATTGCTGCCTACATGTAACCATATGGCCGCCGTTCCGCTCGTATCTGCAAGCCATGTTCCGCTTACTTTTTCCCTATATTGGTCACTGATTACTACAATGTCTGCTTTCTGCTCTATACTAATTTCATCCAGTAATGCGTCAGCCACTCTGTTTCTGTGCATGTTTCCTTGTAGCACTTTCATTTAGATGTCAATTTTTTACTCATCGCGCATCTACTTGAGCTCGGGATATGGTCTACCGGACTGCATTGACTATCAACGCAGAGGCAGCACTTTGGGGTGTTACTGCACTCTTTTAATTTGTGCCCCGTTTCGCCACATCGTATGCACAGGCCTTGACCTTTCCTGTCAGGTCCTTTGCACTACCATGTTAGATGACCAGGAGCAAAGCACAGGAAACACCATTTTGTGTTATGCCCTGGCCTTAATCTACAGTTAACCCATCCGATCCCTATGCGATATTTCTTCAGCAGTATATTGGCGAGCTCCGATGACATCGTTACATAGGCTCGCACCTGCTCTCGACTATTTGGTGCTGTTATAGTTGTTACCATATCCTCATAGGAAGCAGTTCTCATATTTTCGGGAAGTGACTCCTTTACGGCTTGGTGTACTTCTTCCTTTGTGGCGAGCAGATCGAGATCTCGTATCTCTATAGTCGCTCTTGGCATAAGATCAGTCACAACTGCTGACTCCTGAAGTGCACCTTTTAAAAGTTTACAAAAGCCCGTTGTCACTTTTGCTCCTCTATCCAGCTCCAGCAGAAGCCCACCTGCTCTAGTTTTCCGGATCGATCGTACCTTGGTCTGTGCATCCTCTGGTTTGACATTGCAGTGGATGCTTTTCAGAACATCCGCATATTTGAAACCCTCTGATGGTTTGATAAGGACGGCTTCGGACTTTGGTTTTGTCTCCTTTGTTCTATGTCTTCCTTGCATTGTTGTTCGTGATTTATCACTGTCGCCTACGGAATTCTTTGCTGTTGAATTTTCCTGTGTTTGACTTCGTGTTACCACACGTCTACTCCTTGTTACAGTTTGCCACCCATCGGCCTTACTTTCGCAGAATTTTTTCCATCTTCTGGTTTTGCTGGGCTAGAAGCTGCTTGTTTGGGTCTAGCCATCGTCGGTGTTGCTGAGGCGCTTGTCAGGGCCGTGTGCCTCGGTTTCGGTGCCGTAACAAGTTTGCACTCGTTCTCGTTTTCCGTCCAGTTTCGCCGATAGCTTTCCATTACATGGAAAAGCTCGTCTAGCTCGGAAACTCCGGTCTTTACGTCCATGCTCACGTTCTTCTGCTTGATCATGGCTTGCTTCATCTTCGTCAAGACTTTCCGACATTTCGTGAGAACTTCTTCTTCTACCGTTCTCATCTTTATGATGATTTCCTGTCTGGGTGAGCTGACGGGACATTTCATCAATACAGGTCTGGGATTTCCAGAACACTCCTGCTGTTGTTGGTTCCCTATTGCACCCACAGGCGTTTGGTTCGCGGCAGGGACGGTGCGCAGCATGCTGCATGTGTTACTCACTTGGGGTTGTTGCTGGTTTGCTACTGCCTCTTCTGGCGATCGCATAATTTTACTACTTCTTCTAAAGCAGCTTCCCCTTTCTGGATCGCTTAGATTTATTTTCTGCTGTATTTGAGGTTTAGGTTGTGTTTGTTTTTTTGTTTGAGGTGTATTCATTTTATATGGGTCCCCGCTTCAAGCCGCTATCTCGGTTCGTTGTACAGTCGCTTTGAAAATATCGTTAGTCAGGATTGATGCTCAACTGAGCCTGTACCGCCAACTTAATGGTGACGCAACATCGAATGTACTTCAAGACCCGCCACGGTTTTAACGGGACGGAGGCAGCTACAGCATTAGCCCGAAAGCCATTTCCACCCGATATCACTCTGGTGTACTGAGGTAACGGAATACTGCAGCTACCAGCTCAAGGCAGACAGTTCATATATGTTTTCAAATCGTTTTCCTAGGGGCATACCGCGTCAGTTTCCATTTACTTGTGTCTCCCACGATGCCATCTGTGAATGGATGGGGAGCACTTCTTTAGACGGTGCCTACTCGTCTTGTCACATGCGTTTCTCAGAATTTGCAGACCTTTTCAGGCTCACTCTCCTCGCTTGCTGCTCCTGGTCGGGGACTACTTATTGGTTATTCGCAGCTAACCTACTCTGGTAGGCCGTTCATTATCCGCCACCTGTGACCCCCACGGTAGCCTGAGCTTAGCCCCGCACTTTTTTTTTCAAATTATTAAATTGGAGAATTTAATAATAATGATTATAGGCAAAATTAAAGCAATTTCTACATTAAAAATTAAAAAAATAAAAGTAATTAGAAAAAATCGCAAGGAAAAGGAAGACGAGATGATGAATTTGGATCAAATCCGCATTCAAAAGGGAGAGTTTTTTCTCGATCGAAATTATTACAAATATAGAAATTAATGTTTGAATTATTGTAATAAATTTGATTATAAATATTTTTTATATTATTAATAATAAACTTATTGGAAGTCAAATGTACTTTTTATACTATATAAAAATTAATTACCTCATCAATAAATTGAAATATATAAAAATAATCAGACAATATCAACAAAATGTCAGTATCAGGCAGCTGCTTCAAATCCAAAATGGTGACATTTTAGAAAAATTACATTTTAAATGTCGGGCTCAACAAACAATTAAAAATAATGTTCCAATTAAAACATGAAGTCCATGAAATCCCGTAGCAACAAAAAATGTAGACCCAAATACTGAGTCTGCAATAGTAAAAGGAGCTTCAATATATTCGTATCCTTGAAGGATAATAAAATAAATTCCTAAAATAATAGTAAAAAATAAACCTTGTGAAGTCTGTGAATGCTTATTGTCTATTAATCTATGATTTGCTCATGTAATAGTTACTCCTGATGTCAATAGAATTGCTGAGTTTAGTAGAGGGATTTTAAATGGATTAAAAGGAATAATTCCTATTGGGGGTCAGGTTGCCTCTAATTCAATTGATGGGCTTAGACTTCTGTGAAAAAAAGCTCAAAAAAAAGAGACAAAATATAAAATTTCTGAAATAATAAATAAAATTATTCCTCAGCGTAATCCTACTGTTACATTATATGTATGTAAGCCTTGAAAAGTTCCTTCTCGAGAGATATCCCATCATCATTGAAATATAGTTAATGAAGTAATAATTAAACCTAAAATTAAAAGTGATATATTATATTGATGAAATCATTTTACTATACCGGAAACATTCCGATTGCGCCTGTTAAAGGTCATGAGCTGTAATCAATTAAATGAAAAGGATGGTTAGAGTGTGTAGACATTAGGTAAAAATATATAAATTTTAATTTACTTCTCTAGAATAAAGAGTTCTTAAAACTGCAAATACATACGATTGAATAATAGAAACAGCTGATTCAAGTATTAATAAAATAATTTGTCTAATTAATAAAATATTAATTATAATTCTTGATATTGAAGGTCCAGTACTTCCAAGAAGAGTTAATAATAAATGACCAGCAATTATATTATTTGTAAGTCGTACAGCTAGTGTGCCTGGTCGGATAATATTTCTAATAGTTCCAATGGAGACAATAAATGGTATAAGAATAGCTGGTGTTCCTTGAGGGACTAAGTGAGCAAATATATGATTTGTTTGATTTAATCAACCATAAATTATGAATCTTATTCATAAAGGTAGGGCTTATCTTAAAGTTAAAGTTAAATGACTAGTTCTTGTAAAAATGTAAGGAAATAATCCCATAAAATTATTAAAAAGAATTATTGTAAATAGTAAAATAAAAATAAATGAAGATCCATTATGTCCCAATGGTCCTTTATGTAAAGTTAAAAATATATTAGATCAAATAATATTAAATCGAGATGGTATAAATCAATATAATAGAGGAATTATTAATAGTCCAAGAAAGGTACTTATTCAATTTAAAGATAAGTTGAATAAAGAAGACGAAGGATCAAATACAGAAAATAAATTAGTTATCATTTTCAATTTATAGAAATAATTGATTTATTATTAATTTTTGATAATTTAGGTGCGATATGAAGAGTTGAATAATAATTTATTATATTAAATACAATAAAAATTATTGAAAATAATAAAAATAAACTTAATCATCTAATAGGGTGTATTTCAGGAATTAAAAAATATTAATTACATATCAATAATTTTAGTTTGACAAACTAATGTTATATTTTAACTAATTTTTTCATTAAGAGTAATAGCTAATTTACTATAAAATGGTTTAAGAAACCCATACTTGCTTTCAGTCACTTAATGTTAGTTTATGTGAGTCATTACTCATTTACTCACGGCATTGTACAGTCCGCCGAGACACAAAATTAATAGTGAATTGTATGTTAAATTTATAAATAAGCACGAAACCAGATTTATAGTAGGAGAAGATTTCAATGCCAAAAACATCTATTGGGGATCCAGACTAACCACAACAAAAGGGCGTGAGTTATTTAAAGCTGCCAGAGAGACGGGTTGTGAGTTTATCTCAACTGGTAAGCCAACTTATTGGCCAAGCGATCCTGGAAATATACCTGATTTAATAGATTTCTTTTTAATTAAAAAAGTTTCAAAGAACTATTTACAAATACATGAGGGTTTTGATCTCAATTCCGACCACTCTCCGGTTTTCTTATCAGTAAGCGAAAATATAATAAAAAAAATGCAAAATAAATATCTAACCATCAAGTTTACCGACTGGCACTATTTCAAAGAATTGCTAGGTAAAAACACTCGACACATAGAACCGCCAAATACAGAATAACCACTGGAATACGAAGCCTTAAAACTAACACAAAATATTCAAAATGCTGCTTGGGCTAGCACGCCAATTTTAAAAAGGAAATCCGTAGGATGTTTCTATTCGAAAGAAATAAAAATTCTAATAACAAACAAAAGAAACCTCCGGCGTCGCTGGCACCGAAGTAGGTCACCCAATGATACACTTGCGCTTAACAAAGCTACAAAGAAGCTAAGTCAAGAAATAAAGGTTTTCAAAAATGAATCGACTAGCAGGCTCTTACGAAACCTCTCACACGAAAAAAACAATGACTACTCTTTGTGGAAAGCCACGAAAAACATAAAAAGGCCCACATTACCTATTCCTCCAATTAAAATTGCTAATGGTGGCTGGGCCAAAAGCAACATTGAAAAGGCTCACACTTTTGCAGACCACCTTATGAAAACCTTTACGCCAAATGATAGCGTAGAAATTGATACGAATTACAACATCAACTATGAGAATAACGCAGGCACTCTGCGGTGTACCCCTTCCGAAGTGAAATGTGAGATAAAGATCTAAAATTGAAAGAAAGTACAGGTTTTGATCTGATAACAGCAGAAATTTTGAAACAGCTGCCACAGATGTGTATTGAAAATCTTTCAACTTTGTATAACGCCACATTTAAACTTCGACATGTTCCAAGCATCTGGAAAGTGGTCGAAGTAATAATGCTTCCCAAACCAGGCAAAGTACCACAAGAAGTGTCATCATATAGACCAATCTCTCTGTTACCGATACTACCGAAAGTCTTTGAGAAGCTGCTGTACAATAAACTCCAGCCAATTATTGAAGAAAAGAAACTCATACCAAGCCACCAATTTGGTTTCAGAAGAAAACACTCAACTATAGACCAAGTTCACAGGATCGTAGAAGTTAATGAAAACTCATTTGAAGAGAAAAAAGTCTGTTCTACGGTATTTCTAGATGTAGCGCAGGCATTCGACAAAGTTTGGCATAAAGGTCTGCTCCATAAACTGCAATTGATTCTACCTGCCGAATATTGTGAAATTATCGAATCATACCTTCAAAAAAGACACTTCAGAATTAAGCAAAACGATGCCTATTCTGGGCTCCGCGAAGTTAAGGCAGGTGTTCCTCAAGGCAGCATCCTAGGGCCCCTACTCTATCTCCTATTCACAAGCGATTTACCTATCGAACAAAACCATATTACCGCAACATTCGCTGACGATACGGCACTCATAGCTACTGGTGGCACAGAGGAAATCTCAGTAGAGAAACTCCAACGTGCCGTAAATTCAATATTTAATTGGACAAAGAAATGGCGCATTAAAATAAATAACACAAAATCGGTCCACATCGACTTTACGAATAAAAAGGTTAGACATTACCCGCTATATATAGACGGAATAGAAGTACCATACTCAAATAACGCTAAGTATTTGGGTATGACACTAGACGTAAAGCTCCGATGATGTGCACATGTGAAAAAGAAAAGAGAAGAACTCGAAATAAAGTATAAAAAAATGTACTGGTTAATGTGCAGATCATCTACGCTTTCTACATATAACAAGCTTTTGTTATATATTCAAATCTTGAAACCCGTATGGAGTTACGGTATTCAACTTTGGGGATGCACCACACAAACCAATATTAAAAGAATACAAAAATTTCAAAACAAAGTTCTACGGAACATAGTCAATGCACCCTGTACGTACGAATGTCAGACCTCCACAAAGATCTTGGCGTGAAGACGGTACACAACGAAATTACTAAAGTCGCAATCTTACATTACGAACGACTTCAACACCACATAAACGAAGAGACATCGAAACTCTCCGAACTAAACAAAACGGAACGACGTCTTAAGAGAACGAAGCCGAGAGACCTCACAAACTAGTAGCACCAATGAGGTGTGAATTACCCAGCAGAATATATTCAATAAACTTAAATTGCTCGATAGTTTTTGAATGTATAAATTAGTTGCAATATTATAAACGCTGTAAATGTACGTAACGTTTAAATAAAAAAAAAAAATAAAATTAAAAAAAAATAATTACTCATTTAATAAAATAGTTAGTAGGAATTCTTTCAATAACAATAGGTATAAAATTGTGATTTGCCCCACAAATTTCTGAACATTGACCATAAAATAAACCTACACGATTAATAAAGAAATTAGTTTGATTTAGGCGTCCAGGTGTTCCATCAACTTTTACCCCTAATGAAGGTACAGTTCATGAGTGAATTACGTATGCGGCTGTTACTAAAATTCGAATTTGTGAATTTATAGGGATAATAACTCGATTGTCTGGGTATCAATGAATAAATCCTACTATAATAGCAAATACAGCTCCTATTGATAAAACATAATGAAAATGAGCAACGACTTAATGAGTATCATGAAGTATACGCTAGTTTTTTATCAGTACTTAAGCAAGCACGTAGGAGTAAAATGGGCATTCTGGAATTTTTATCATAAATTAAGAAAACACGTAGGAGTAAAATGAGTATTCTGAAAGTTGCTCCTGCGGTGGAGAAGTTGGTGCCCATGTTCTCAGGAGTCGAGTTGTATGATCTGAGAACTGAGATACGGCGCTTCAAAGAAGGTTGTGAGTTAGCGCAACAGAGTCTTCCGGAAGCAGAAGGGGAACACTTAATAAAGTGTATTAGAAAAAGAACCATAGGTGATCCGTTTGATTTAATAGCGCATAGCTCAGTAAGTACCCTGCCGGAGTTATACGCACTTTTAGATCGGACATATTTGAAACAAAAGTCGTACGACTGTCTTGTACGGGAAATACAGGAATCAACTCAGAAACCAGGGGAGGAATTGAGAGCCTGGGGACGAAGGCTCCAGTCTCTGGGGAACGCTGCTGAAACAGAAGCCAACAGGCAGTTTCCAGGAAATGTTGCAGCATACAAGGCTCAAGTAGAACGAGCTATGATTTCTGTGTTTAAGGCAGGTCTGATAAATAGGGACTTGGCTAATTATACTCTTAATCTCACGCAGAGGAGTATGGCAGAGCTAGTGGAAGCGGTTTCTTCCGCGGAAGCAGCAATACAGCAACGAACAACAACAGGTGGAATCTGCTGGACTGATGCGCCTGCAGAGGTCGGACCGGTACAACAGCGGAATCCAAGTGGAGTCGGCAGATTGATGGGCCAAGTTCCGCAACAAAGAGACCAAGGATTCTTAGTCGAGAGATTCCAGCCGAGGAAACCCATTTGCTCATTCTGCCATAAGCCAGGTCATACAAGGGATGAATGCATTACACGCAAAAATATGCCCTATTGTATGGAGTGCCAAACATATGATCATGAGGCAAGTAGACAGTGCCAAGGAGACACTGAATGGAATCAGAGTAGAAGGCAGCCAGCGACGAGGCGCCCGGATCCACCCTTAAGGGACAGCAGGGGTAGTAGTCCACGATTTAATTCAACGGAAGGAATTATCCAAGGAAGGAATCCTTTCAACACTGGGAGTGGTCAGCAGCGACCAAATTGGAATTCTAGAAGTGAACAAAGGATAGGCAACACCTAACAGGGGTTGAAATGCTTCTCATGTGGACGAATGAGACATCGGGCAGCGGAATGCAGGGATAGACAATTCCAACAAAGGAGCCAGGGAAACTTCCAGCGGCCCAGTCGAGGCCAGTAGACTGGAAAGCCAAAAAGAAGCAAGTAACAGTTAGGCCGGAGGCACGTGTGACTGGTAATGTAGGAATTACAGTCCAGGAGAAGGCTCTCCAATATCACGTACCGGGTAATGTAAGAACAATGGTTCAAGATACGGAGGAGCAAGAGTCTCTCCGGGAAAAAATTTTTGATTGCGTATTGATTTGGGTAACGGTGATGATTCTAGTATTTAGATTAAGTTTCAATAAGGTTAGAGAGTATAGGCCAATCGCCGCGTACTTGGTACGAGGGTGTATAGTTAAGATATTCACGGTAATTTTGAGGGAGTATAGGATTGTAAGGGATAACTGTGGTGCATGGAGGAGAAAATTGGAAGAGTTAGGAAGTAGATACGCGTCCATTTTGGAATCAAAAGGGCGTTGTTTCGTTGTGAGCAGGATAGGAGATGCTTTTATCGAGATACCCTGCAAGGAGGCCGCTAGTGGAAAACTAGTGCTTTTGGTAGACTCAGGGGCGGACACTAGCCTCGTAAAATCTAATGTTTTACGGAAAGGACTATATGTCAACCCAAAGGATGTAAGGACGCTTAATGGAGCGTTCGGAGGATGCATCAGGATACTGGGGTCGCTTAGAATAGGGCACAGTTAAGTTAAGGGCATGAGTTTTAGAGTGCACGCAGTGGAATTGGATAGAGAAGGTATTCCGGCCGATGGGATAATTGGCCGACATAATCTCTGGGGCCGCACCATACTGGATGCGCTAGAAAAGCAGTTATCATTTTATGATGATAATAAGAATAGAATACTTACTCTTCCATTAAAGTAATGGCAGGAAGGAACCGTGAATAGGGTTAAGAATTGTATGGAGGTAGTGAATGCAAGGTCAACAAGAGTAGTTACTATGCGTGTGAACACGAAACTGAGGACTCTTGTTTTGCACAAGCAGCAGTTAGCGGACGGCGTATATATGGGAGAAACCATAACGCATGTTGGCAAGGGTAAGGTGTACGCTTGCGTACTCAACGCTTCAGAAAAGGACTACCTGATGGATGAAGATTTTAGGCCTAAGTTCGCTAGTTATGATAATTTTAAAGAAAAGAATCATAGATCGGTTAAACAGATTAAGCAGGTAGATATAAGGAAAAGAATGGAGAGAGTGCTAGAATCATTGAAGTTAGACCCAAGCGTAAATTTAGAAGAGAAGGCATCGATAGAAGCCATTTGTACGGCATTCCATGACATATTTTTTCTGGAAGGAGACCAGTTGACATATACACCAGAGATAGAGCATGAAATACCTACTAGAGTGGATCAACCACCAATAAACCAGAAGTAATACAAATTGCCACAAGCTCACAAAGATGAGGTAAATAGGCAAGTGCAAGGAATGTTAAAAGATAACATAATTTCACCGAGTATCTCGCCTTGGAACTCACCAATAATTTTGGTACCAAAGAAGGGAGGTGCTCAGGGTCAGAAGAAGTGGAGAATGGTCGTCGATTTTAATAAGTTGAACGACGCCACTATCAAGCAAGTTTTCCCAATTCCAAGGATGAAAGAAATTCTGGATCAATTGGGGCATAGTAGATATTTTTCTACACTTGATTTAGCCAAGTTCTGGTGGATACCCAAGAAAAGCAGAAAACCGCGTTCAGCACCGGTTTAGGGCATTATGAGTTTAATTGAATGCCGTTTGGATTAACATTAGCACCGGCTACCTTCCAACGGCTAATGAACCATATGCCAACAGGTTTACATGGGTTAGATTGTTTTGTGTATCTCGATGATATTGTAATTTATGGGAAGAACTTGCAGCAGCATTCGCAACGCTTATGCAAGGTGCTCCAGAAATTACGAGAACACAATTTGAAATTGAACACGGAGAAGTGTCAATTTTTGCGAAGAGAGGTGGTTTATTTAGGCCATCGTTGCTCAGAGGCAGGAGCACTGCCTGACCCGCAGAAGGCGGAATGCGTTAAAAATTTAGCGGTTCCAAGAAATAGAAAGGAAGTGGAAGCATTCCTAGGACTGGTGAACTATTATAGAAAGTTCGTGGAAGGACTAGCCGGAATTGCGTTGCCAATTAATAAGTTGCTACGAAAAGAAGCAAAGTTCGAATGGACAGAGAGATGTCAGCAAGCAATCGAGAGGCTAAAAGAAATAATTAGCTCGCCACCGATTTTGGCGTACACCGACTTTGAGCAAACTTTTTTGTTGACCACTGATGCTGGCAATGAAGCATTAGGGGCAGTATTGGCACAAGCGGAAGTCGGTAATGACCGACCAATAGCATTCGCAAGCAGAGCGCTTAGCAATACGGAGAAAAGATACTCCACAATAGAGAAGGAACCTGGGAAGATGAATCTGAATGCGGACGCACTCAGCAGAGTACCGCAGGTACAGAAGGTATCAGTAGTGCAAACAAGGGCCAAAGCACGGTCAGATAAGGAGAAGGCCGAGAAAATGCAAGGGGATAATTGATGCTAAAAGAAATGTTAGCAATGCGGGTGACGCTGCTAATGAACAAATAGCCAGTAGTGTGGAATGGCTGGAGGATATAAAGGATATCCAGGCT
Source organism: Clusia tigrina (assembly GCA_920105625.2). NCBI lineage: Eukaryota > Metazoa > Arthropoda > Insecta > Diptera > Clusiidae > Clusia > Clusia tigrina. The sequence goes on from OV050030.1 coordinate 80,762,026, forward strand.
GTGTTAAAGGGTTTCCATGATTCACCTCTAGGTGGACACCAGGGATTCTGGAAAACCCATGATAGAATTAGACGAATATACGGATGGAAAGGTATGCTCAAGGATATTAAAAAATATATAAAGAGTTGTATAAAATATCAGGCCAACAAAAGTTCAAGGCTGACAAAGATGCCAATGGTGTTAACTGACACACCAAAACAGCCATTTGATAAAGTTCATATGGATATTGTGGGTATTTTACCTGATACACTTTCGGGAAATAAATACATTTTGACGTTCCAAGATGATTTCCCCCCCGATGATTTCCCCACCCGATGCTGAAGCAAGTTCGGTGGCCAAGGCATTCTTTGATGAAACTATAGCACGGTGCAACATACCTAAGGTTTTGATAACCGACAATGGTTCCAATTTTGTATCGAAATTATTCTCAGAAACTTGTAAAATGCTGGGAATCAAGAAGTTGCACATAACACCATATCATCCACAGGCGAATGGCTCATTAGAACGTAGTCATCGACCTCTGGCCGAGTACTTGCGCAGTTTTGCCAAAGAAGACGGCTCGAATTGGGATCAATGGTTGACTACTGCAATGCATGTACACAACAATACTGTGCATGTATCAAGGAAGCAAACTCCGTTTAGAACACTGTACGGGTTTGATTTTAACATGCCAGCAAATTTGAAGCGCAAATGTGCACCTGTATACAATGCTGATGACCCGAATAAAGTGCAAAAGTATCAGTTACAGCGAGCGCACGAATTGGTTAGAGAAAACCAGGATAGCACTAAACGAGTAGCCAGGGAAGCCTACAATAAGGTACTAAACCCAGTAGTTTTTAAAGTGGGTGACCAAGTACTAATGAACAATCAGGCTAGGAGAAAAAAATTCTCACCTGTGTGGATAGGTCCGTATGTAATAGCAGAGATCCGAAGCCCAGTTACAACAGTCGTAACGATTAAGGGAAAAAATAAAAAGCTACATAATAATTTGTTGAAATTATTCCACATTAGACCACGCGACTAAAGACATGTGTTAACAGTGTTTTACAAATGTTAACACAAGAGTAACAATGTAAACACGTACGTGTGTGTATCAAATAACACACGCAGCGCCGATTTTCAGAGTCAATGCCAGTAAAAGTGTGCCGCTTAAACTCGGGCATGTAGAATTGACGTAATGAAGATCTGCTTATTAAGCACTATTGCCGAATGAAGACAGTAGAGAAAAAAATTTGTTATTTTTACATATTAAATAATAAGAAACGGGTTCATTGCACGTAATTAAAAAATAAAATAAAATAGTAAGACGGTCGTGGGTAAGTAATATAAAACTTAACTTCAAATATGTACATACATACGGCAGTTATGCACTGAAATTCGACGCATAAGCGTTAACGCCAGGCAACGGAACCGCTGGTGAAGTATATATATGTATATATGTGTATAAGATAAAGAATGAATGTACGAATGTAATGGGTGTCCCAACAAGAGCGCAATTTTTAAATTTTAAATAAAACACAGATATTTAAAAAAAAATCGTGAAACTTTATTATATCGTAAAGTAGACAGAATGAGGTTATGTATGGAACAATATATCGTGCAGATGGCCGCCGCGGCTTTGCTGGCATGCACGCGATCTTTTAATGAAATTTTCAATGACCGTTTTGCATAAATGCTGCGGTATTTCATTAATGCAGCGTCCAATTTCCTCTTTTAAGGCTTGAGTCGTCGTCGGCTTATTCGCGTAAACCATCGACTTCAAAAAACCCCAAAGAAAAAAAATCTAATGGTGTTAAATCGCACGATCTAGGCGGCCAATTCTGATCTCCAAAACGCGAAATAACACGACCGGGAAATGACTGATGCAGCAATTGAATTGTTTCTCTGGCTGTATGACATGTGGCGCCGTCTTGTTGGAACCACATGCCCTCCACATTCATTTCTTCAATTCGAGGCAAGAAAAAACTGGTTATCATTTCACGATACCGAACACGATTGATTGTTTGCGCTTGACCTGCCTCATTTTCATAAAAAAAAGGTCCAATGATTCCTCCAGCCCAAAAACCACACCACACAGTGACACGTTGAGGATGCATTTGCTTCTCGTGAATCACTTGAGGATTTTCCTCACCCCAAATGCGACAATTCTGCCTATTGACGAAGCCATCAAGATGGAAATGGGCCTCGTCACTGAAGATGATTTTAGCGGCAAAATCAGCATTTTCATGTTGTCTCTCCAATACCCAATTAACGAACTCCCTTCGCTGTCCACGGTCAGCTGGCTTCAGTTCCTGAGTCAATTGAACTTTGTATGCATGAAGATGCAAATCTTTCGTCAAAATTCGCTGCATAGTGGATTTGGAGACACCAATTTGCTGAGCTCGGTGTCGAATTGAGGTGGATGGAGTTTGAGCGACATCATCACGTACAGCTGCGACATTTTCGGTCGATCGATTTGGTCGATGGCGCGTTGTTGTCTTTACATCACTAAGAGACCCAGTTTCGGCAAATTTATCCATTAATCTCTTTACAGTTGACTCTTTTGGAGCATTATTCTGACCCCAAATTGACCGCAAAACTTTCACCATTTTGGTAAAACAATTTCACAATGAGAATGCGTTGTTCATTCGTGTAGTGCTCCATTTTTACTAACCTCGTACCTTCTACTAGCAAACAATAACAATTGTTCAAATGTCAAACAATGACACTTCGAATGTTGCCAGATTTAAAAATTGCGTTCTTATTGGGACACCCTTTATATTTAAAGAAGTAAGTATTCTAGTTAAGAGGAATGGGTATGTGCGTATGTAAATTTTTGCAGATACTGCAGTAGGCTATATGTAAATATACATAGGTTTTTACTGTTTATTGATTAGGGAATTAACGTATGGAAATTTGAATAAATGTATATGTTGGGATATAAAAAAAAAAAGATGTATAGTTAATGGGGAAAAATAACGTTAGCAATTAATTCTAGGTAATTTAAAGCGCCTCGACTGTATGTATGTAGCCATATACGAGCTAATTACAGGATGAAAAATAGAATCGTTAATGGATATATACATATCAGGCTAGAAGTAAATTTAAATAAAAAGTAATTGTATGCGATGAAAGATATAGTCATGCAATGGACAAAGTTTTGACACAAACGGGATTATTTTATATAATCTGGTTTTTGTCGGAGGACAAATGAATTCGTTCAATACTGAAATAAGTGATAGTTCCCGTGTTGAAAAAGAGCACGGAAAGTAAATCGAAGCAAAACTGATGCCCTATATGGCAATAGTAACACATGTCCAGTCCAATTTTCCTCTAGGATGCAGTAGCGAATCCAAGAATGTAAGGGGAAAGGACGAGTGGACGCAAATGAATGATATAGCATTCAATTATAGAATAAGCATGTTATAGAAATATTGTTTTTTTTTATTTATTCAGGAATAGCGTATGTTTAAGAAAAGTTATAAATTAAAAAATTATTATCTGTGTAAAAGTTCAGATTAAAATTAAAGGTAGTTTAGAAAATAATTAATGTTACAGAAATTAATTATTTAAATTCTAAATGTATAAAGAAATAAATGTAGTAATCCAAAGAAAACAAAAATTATACTAAATAGGAAAATTATACCCAAGAGTATATATAGTATATATAGTATATTTCTTTAAATATTATACAATTTTGAAATTGGTTTATTAAATTAGCTTATGAAATGTTCGGCTAAAATTAAACATAGAAAAATATCAAATTAAAATGTTAACTAGAAAAAATAAGAAAATTATTATAAGTATTCCGTTTTGATGATGTGAACCGAAGCAGGAAATTCCAGGAGCAGTGCATATCGGAAGACGGTGCAGACTAAGGGACCAACGTATTATTCGGAAAGATGTGTTTTTGAAAATCAGAGATTTCTGGCAGCTATCCAAGGTTTGGGAATCCGGTTTTGACCGCATGGATGCCAATATATTGGATTGGGGATGAATGGTGGCAGAGATATTTTTCATTGCGAAACGGCATATGGTCGCAGCATTTGAACGCGTTGTGGATGAGTTATTGACAAGCAACGAAAAATAATCAAGTTTCCTTGCGGAGTCATGTTTGGAATTGGACAATTTTATATTACAATGTCCACCCAGTGTATCACAATCTCAACAGAATCCATTTTGAATAAGTTGAAGATGGGTAAAAGCTTAAGGAGGGTGACTGAAACCACCACCAAATATAATAAGCAGAAGAAATTTGGCTCACGGAAGTTAATTGCTTCATTGAAGTATATGTCCAATTTAAAGTATAAACATATGAAATGTGATTTACTAATGAAATATGATTTAATACAAGAGGACACAGAGACTGGTATCCGATCAGAGTACACAAATTACATAATTAAATGTGTATCTCAGAGAAATACCGATTGTCTCCACATCAAAGCCAAACGATGTCAAATATCATTATGAGGAAGCTCAAGAGAATCACTTCCACCACAAAACGCATTGCTGCAAAGTAAATAACGGAGGAGTATTGTAATCTCTCATGTATTCCAAATGTTTTTTACAAGTTGAATACTATAAGCAGAGGCAGTACCACCTACAGCCGTGGGGCACGCTATATAAATGGAAAGAAGAAGGCCACTAAAAGCAAAGTTTTAATGGCAAACCAGATCGCCAACCTATAATATCTTTGTACGAACCGATCCAGAAAGAAGGGAGGGGTATGCAGAGTTCATCGAGGGACTTCACTCTCGCAGGACGGACGTTACCAGGACCAACAATTGCAGAGGACCGTATTTATAAGAAGCGTAGCTAAATATGTTTTTAGTTTGTAATTTTGTTTGTTTATACGCCAGTGAGAAAAGAGTCGATGAAAGACCAAACATAAAAAGGGGAATATAACTAAAAAAAAAGAAGAAAAAAAATAGAGATAAGAGAACAAAATAAAATAAAAGAGAAAAAACTATAAAAGAAAGTAATAAGAGAAAAAAAAGAATACAAAAGTAAAAAGAAAAGAATAGAATAATAGAACCCAAATAAGGCAAATTTGAAAAAAAGAAGAAAAATTATACATATGCACAATAGGTTTAAGAAAAAGCACAGATTTTTTAAAATGCAGAAATGATTGTAAACTTTCATTAGATGTTAGTTGCACTAACTTCTAATGAAACGAGCAGCAAGGACAACATCAACAGAAGCTAATACTTGAGTTAAAAATATTTTAAAGAAGCTTCAGAGGATATTAAACTATTTTTGATTTTATTAGGGGGATAAAAGATAATAAATTAATTTCTAATCCTATTCAAGCTCCTAATCAAGAATTAAAAAATTTAATTTTATATGAATTTTTAAAAATTAAAAAAAGGAAGAAAACCTTTATAATTAATGTATGGGCCCAATAGCTTTATTAGCTTATCTTTTTATATTTTAGTGTACGAGTATGATGCACAAAAGTGTTTGAATCTTTTAAAAATTGTTTAATTCTATTAAATATAATGAATGTAATTAAATTATTTAATTTACTCTATCATGTTAAAGTTTAAATTAGATTTCAACCCTATATCAATGTGTATGCTGTTATGCTTTTGTATTTTATTTTGCATTCCCTTTTTTGACTCACTCTCATTTTAAACCTTTCTTGTGTTCAGTCGCAATATGTTTTGCTTACGCTTTAAATTAAATAATTACTACATTTATGTACATATTTAAACTGAAAATATATTGAATAAACTTTTGAATTCAGAATAAATTGTGTCATAAATTTCTTCATATCAAAGTAATCCTTTAGTCAGGCAATTCACTAAATAAGTTAAAATTAACAATATAAGTTATCCGACATGTGCTTTTTTCTATATTTTTTTAAATAATTTTTTAATATATTAATTATAAATTATTTAAAAATTAGTTAATTAAAATTGCCCATTTTTAAAATTGCTTATTTTTATAATAATTTTTTAAATTAGATATATCTTGTCCCTATATGTATAGAACTGGAATATTTAAATTTTACACTAATATAAATAATAAATCATATAATATATTTATACGAGTATAAATATATTATATTTATATGAACGTTATACTGTTATAAAAATAAATGTAATATATAAAATTGAATCTCTTATATATTAATTTTTAAATTGTTATAATTGGGCTTTTAGCTATATATATAGAAATTTATTAATTAAGTAAATATTTATATATATAAACTTTGGCTAAAGAGGGTTTGCTTAAAACAACTACAGGTGTACGTATGTTTATTCTGTAAAATTATTAAATTTACTACATTGATGATCAAATACTACAAACTTACCGCAGTTTTGCACCCTCTCTTCACTCTTTCGATGTTCAAGATTAAATGGCCGTTTTAGGCAGCGCTTTGACGAACATAGGAAAAGAGAGAAAGAAGAATGCGCAACATTGGTTTATAACCCAGAGTTGTAAAAAATGGGTCTCTAAATTTTAACTATAAATCTAACGAAAGTTAATAATACTATTTTCCAACACCCCCACCCCCGTGGAGCGATCAGCTTCACTATTCTCCAGATCCTAGACTGCCAGTTTAGATACCGCTCGTTGCAGAAGTCCGCCAACCGTACGCACGTCCGCACGCCGAACTACACCATCCGCGCCAGTGTGCACTCGCTCAACAATTCCAAGTCGCCACAGATTTCTTGGCATATTCGGATCACAAATAAATACGGCATCACCCTCTCTAAGAGGTGCTGTTCGCTGACACCATTTGACTCTTCGGGTTAGCGTCGGCAAATACTCCAGTACCCATCGTTTCCAGAATGCGTTCCTTAGGCTCCGTGCAATGCGCCACTGTTTGCGTAAACCAAGTACCTTTTCTTCAGGAGTATTGGCCGTTGGCGTTTTCGAGGCATTACCTACGCCAATTAGGAAGTGATTCGGTGTTAGTGGTTCCTCTTTGTCGGGAGAGATGGGTAGGTGCGTCAATGGGCATGAGTTTACTATATTCTCTGCTTCTATCAGAGAGCTCTGTAGGACATGCTCACGTGGCACTCCTTCTTTTAATGAATGTCGGAGAACTTTTTTAACGCACTGCACCATCCTTTCCCACACTCCTCCTTCCGATGGGTTGGCAGGGCAGTTCAAGAACCACTCAACTCCCTTCGTTGACAATTTGTTTTGAACACGCTCGGTATCAAAAACTTCAGAAAAACGTTTCGCTTCTTCATTAGCTCCTATAAAGTTTTCTCCATTCTCAGATCGTAGACGTGCCGGAATCCCTCTCCGATTCATGAAGTTGCGCATGGCGATTATGCAGGAATCTGTCGATAAGTCGTGGGCGATCTCTAAGTGTATTGCGCGTACTGTGAGGCACGTAAATAGCGCGACCCAGCGCTTCTCAGTACGCCGCCCTATCGTAACGCAAGTAGGCCCAAAATAGTCGAGTCCTGTATAGGTAAAGGGCCGTACGTATGGCTCAAGCCGATCTTAAAGGACCCATCATGGGCGTGTTTGCGGTTCAGCCTTGCTGATATGGCAAAATTTACATGCAGCTATTACGCTTCGTAGCAGCTGTCTTATTCTGGGAATCCAGTATTTCTGACGAATATTGCTTATAGTCGCCTCGGGATTCTGGTGCTTCATCTGGCAATGATGATAACGGACGACCAACCGTGTAAAGGTGTGCCCATACGGCAGTATAATCGGGCGTCTGGCGTTATACGGCAAGAAGCTGGCTGCATCTATACGCCCTTGCACACGAAGTACTCCGTCGTCATCCAGGTATGGTGAAAATTGTTTTAATGAACTGGCTTTTGGTACATCTTGACCAATTATGATACAGTTGCCTTCTGAAGCGAATGATTCTGTTTAAACGTACATGCATAACAGTTGCTCGGCCGCTTCAATATCAGCTGCAGTAAGCCCCTAGTCATGATATTCTAGCTCCCGTTTACGACATCGATTTATGAAGCGAAGAATCCACGCTACTGCTCTCTTTAACCTAATTAAACTTGTAAAACGATTATATTCAATAAAAATGTTGTTGCTGGCAATTAAAGCAAATCTGGGGCGGAGTTCTTCATCATCTTCCACAATGACTCTAGCATCATTTTCTTCAGCTGGCCACGTATCCTCATCGCATCTCAAGAAATTCGGTCCCTGCAGCCAGCGAGATTTTTGTGAAAAATCAACGCTTTGTTGCTTCTTGTCGCATCGTCGGCTGCATTGTCTTTGGTTGGTACCCATCGCCATTCGCAAACTTCACTCCCGCTTAGAATCTCTGCAACGCGGTGCGCCACATACGGTTTGTAGCGTCGATGTTCGCTGCCAATCCATTTCAAAACTGTTTTAGAGTCGCTCCATAAGCAGCATCGTTGAAGGCGCAGTTGGTGATTGTCCAATTTCAATTTCCGAAGACGTACAGCTGCTTGTAATTCTAGGCGTGGAATGGGTACAGCCTTTAGCGAGGCACACTTCGTTTTCGCACAGACTAACGTAACTTCTACTTCACCATTCGGCCCTCTTGACCTCCAGTAGGCGACTGCAGCAAATACCTCTTCGCTGGCGTCAACAAACACATGAAGCTCTAAATCTTGGTTCACACCATAAGAGAAGTAGAATCGCGGCACACGAAATTCCGTTACCTTGTGCATCTGTTGACGCCACTGTTCCCATAATACGTTCACGTCGTAAGGGACGGACTCATCCCAACGGACTTCACGACGCCAAACTTCACGCATAAGACATTTGGCTGGAACGGTAAAATAGCTTAAAAACCCCAGCGGGTCAAACGTTGACATAATAATGCTAAGGAGTTCTCTTTTTGTAGGACTCCTCTCGCTTGCGATTATTGTGTGTTCAATACGATGGAACTTCAGATTAAATTAAAAATTATCGCAAGTCGATTCCCAATATAACCCAAGAACCTTCTCTGTACTCTCACCTGCAGCGATCTGTTTCGTTGTCGTACTGCCATCTAATTCTTAAACTACTTCCTTTGAGTTGGATAAGAATCCGCGTAATTTGAACCCACCATCGCTGTGAATTTCGCGAACCTGCTTTGAGATATCTATCACCTCTTGAGTCGAACTAAAACTGTCGACAAAATCATCAATATAATGGTGATCAAAGATAGCTTCAATCGCACGAGGGTGACTTTCGCGGTGCTCCCTGGCGTTCAGTCTCATAACATATTACGCGGCGCCGAAAATTATCACTCTCATTGCATAATCCTCAGGCGGCTTATTATACTTGCCATCACGCCATAGAAAACGCTGTGCGCACCTATGAGCTGGCTGTATAGCTACCTGGTGGAACATCTCTTTGATATCTCCGCAAACTGCAACTGCACGTGTTCTAAAATTTAATAAAATCGAAAGTAGTGATATGTAGAGCTGTGGCCCCTTTAACCACATCGAGTTCAGAGATACCCCTCCAACTTGAGCGGCTGCGTCGAAAACAAAACGTAATTTTTTCGGTTTATTTGGGTTGACGACGCCGAAGTACGGTAGATACCACTTCCTTGGTGAAGTCATACTTGCTTCCTCATGTGTAAGTTTTCGAGCATACCCTTTGCTCAAGTACCCTTCGATGACACCTTTGTACGTTGTTGCAAACATTGCATCACGTTTCATCTTTTTCTCGATGCCTTCAAGTCTGTGTAAAGCGGCAGTACAATTATCGGGCAGTCGTACGTCATCGTCTTTCCATAATAGACCCGTTTCAAAACAACCTTCCACTCGCTTAGTTGTCCCTTCAAGTAACTGCTTAGCTCTGACGTCATCGCTGCTTTCAACAGGCGCTGAAGGTCTAACACCGAGACCCTCAACATTGAAATAGTAGGTCACAAGTTGATGTAAGTCTTCTTCTTCTTCTTGTGTGCGTACAAACAAGCAAGAGTGGGTGGCTAACGGCGCTCGTCTAGTTGGTCCGAAAACTACCCATCCCAGTTCAGTGTTGCAAGCGTACGGACCTTGATCGCTAACCCTTTTTATATCAGTCGGTAAGCCTAGGTGTGCGTGATCAATTCCAATCAAAAGCTGAGGTACAGTATCGGAATATGGCTGGAAGGGGAGAGACGAAATTGATTCGTCTCCACTCTTTAGATCGTCACGTCTTAAACTCTGCGTGTTCAAATCGAGGTTAGCTACGGCATATAAGTTAACGAAACAAACATTTACTTTGCACCTGAACACACATGAACAATAATAATGCTGACACCATGTCTAAAAATGCATGCGCACTAGCTGCAGTTCGTCGATCTATGGGAACCAACGCGTCAGCAAGTTTCAGCAACAAAAGCAACAAATCAAAAACAACTACTAAGCCACCAACAAAAACACATAGGTAGCGCAGTTTAAGTTATTATTAAGATATAAAAAATTTTGTTAAGTCAGTTCTAATTTCGAATTCAAACAATAAAGTTCGCGAATAGCGATAAAAAAATATTTTTTTTAAACAAATTATACTTTGTTTAATTTAATTGGCGCCCGAGCAGCGACCAGCGGTCCGTTTTAGTAAAAACCTGAAAATAAAAAGTAAGGTTCCGCGAACGTTGTGAAATATAATAAAGTTAATAAAAACCCGAAAATAAAAATTAAGGTTTCGCGAGCGTTGTGAATAAAAAACAAACAACAAAGCTCATTAAAAAGCCTGAACATCAAAAAGTAAGACGATAAGCGGCTATACGGATAAGAAGGATTGCCTCAGAAGCGACAACAAGGGCCCCCAGTACTTAAGGAAAAAGGATAACCCAATTTGTTCAACAAACGGCTCCACAACAAACGCTGGATAATGATTAAGTTCATTCTAATGTAAGCTAAGTTAAGATTAATAATGTAAGCTAAGTAAAAAAATTAATAAGAGTGAAAATATTTGAACAAAAGTAAACGTTGCTAATAAATCTGAAATCATTTAAATTCAAATTAAATTAAGAACAAATTAAAGAAAGTGAATAAAATTGGAGTAAAGATATCAAAATATTTTATTAAGAGAGAATTTAAAACAAAAAATTTTTTTAAAAATCTTGATACAAATTTATTATTAAAAGAAAATTCTTAAAAGGAAAAATATTAAGAGAAAATTTATTATGATAAGAATTTAAAGAAAAAAAAGAAGAAAAATGTATTAATATTAAAATTCTGAAGAAAAATTTATTAAGAAATAATTCATTAAGAGGAAAGTTTTAGCCTGTGAAAATTTTTAGAAAATTTATCAAAATTCTAAGAAATTTTTATCGAATAACCAGATAGCCGACTTAGTGACGAAGACAATAGCTAGTTTAAATAATCCATTTTTTGAGGTAGACCACCATGACGAACCGGCCGACTTTTCAGGGAATTGAAGCGACTTAGATAGGATTCCTGACGTTGCAAAATGTCTAAGGGAATTTTCAGGTAAGCCCGGAGAATTCAACTCCTGGAGAAAGACCGTAGAACGAATTCTCGCCATGTTGGAGCACACTAGGGGAACATCAAAATACTATACTATATTACATATGATACGACATAAGATTGTTGGTGTAGCCGATGCGGCACTAGAGTCTTATCGAACGCCACTTGAATGGAAGAAAATCCAAAAATGCTTAATGATTCATTATTCGGACAAAAGAGACATTGGTACACTAGAGTACCAAATGATGTCATTAAGCCAAAACAACATAACAGAATTTTATCATAAAATTTATCAGAATTTATCACTAATACTGGACAAGATAGCTTGTCTGGAAGTAAGCGACGAATCAATTGACGTAATGACAAATTCATACAGAGACAAAGCGTTAGACACGTTCATCAGGGGACTGAACGGTGACCTTCCTCGATTGTTAAGCATACGAGAACCTACCACACTACCACAAGCAGTTAACATGTGCTTGAAACTAGATAACATGATGTACAGAATGCATCATGCTCAGAGTAACTATAAGAGGGTCAATAATCCTGTACCACCTCCTAGATTACCACCCAGACCAATTTACCACCGCGAACCAATACAAAGGAATTTCTATCCAGAACTGGCACAAGCTCCTCAATTTAGGAATAATAATTCTTACCGACCTCAATATTATCACCACCATCAAAATACGTCTACTCGATTTCCACAAAATAATCATCAATTCATGAACAACAATTCGTTCCCTCAACCGCAGCCTCGATGTAACCAATGGAATCCAACAGGATTCAATAACCGAATACATTTTCCACCCAAACCACCAGTACCGATGGAAGCCGATCCATCAATACAATCTCGACAAATTAACTACCAAAACAGACCGAATTTCCAACAAAATAATTACCCACAGAAACGTCCGGCTACTCGACAAGATCATAGCCCAAATAAGATACAGAGAAATTTTCACATAAATGTGAAGAATCTGAAATAAATGCACAAGGAACAAATCCCGATCCAAATCAAATTTATTCTGATTATACAGACAATCATCAACATGATTATGACGGATATCATCTTTTCGAGCCACAGTCTGAAGAATTCGAGGACGTCTATAACGTTTATTTTTTAGATTAGAAACTTCTTCACTCCCATATTTAGAATTTTTGGCTAGGAGTGGAGATACTTTAAAATTCTTAATAGATACAGGTTCTAATAAGAACTATATTCAATCCACCCGAATAAGAAGTTCTATCCCTAATAAAAAATTTTTTGTCAATTCTGTTGCTGGAAATATTCCAATAGATCACCATACTTTTGTAAACATTTTTGGAGAGAAAACCGAAAAGCTTAAATTTTTTATTTTACCTTCATTAAAAACTTTTCATGGTATCATAGGAAACGATACCTTAAAAGAACTTAGATCAGTCATTCATACAGACAAAAGTTATATGAAATCCGTACTTCAAATGAAACCCCAATCTATTCAAAGTCGTATCCTTACCCCATGGCACTCAAGGAGGAAATAGAAAACCAAGTCAAAGAACTTCTCGCAGACGGTATAATAAGACCATCGAAATCGCCATATAACTCACCAGTTTAGATAGTTCCAAAAAAGCCAGACGCATCTTGTGAACAAAATTTTCGTATGGTAATTGACTACCGCAAACTTAATTCCGTTACAATTGCAGACAGGTATCCAATACCCGAAATCAATGAAGTCCTATGAAATCTTGGTAAAAATGCATACTTCACTATTATCGATCTGAAGAGTGGTTTTCATCAAATAGCACTCAAAGAATCAGACAAAGAGAAAACGGCCTTTTCCATTAATAATGGAAAGTTCGAATTTAATAGACTCCCCTTTGGGTTAAAAAATGCGCCTTCTATATTTCAGCGTGCTCTCGATGACGTCTTGCGACAACACATTGGTGTTCGTTGCTATGTTTATATAGATGATATAATAATATTCGGAAAGAGCGAAGAGGAGCATTTCGCAAACCTCCAAACCGTATTTAAAACTTTAGAGAATGCCAACTTCAAGGTTCAAATTGACAAATGCGACTTTCTTAAAAACGAAGTTGAATTTTTAGGTTTCATTATTTCAAAGGATGGACTCAAAACCAACCCAAAAAAGGTGCAAGCAATTTTAGAACTCTTTAAACCAAATACTTTAAAAGACTTAAGATCCTTCTTATGTATGACAGGTTACTATAGAAGATTTATCCAAGGTTATGCCAGTCTGGTTAAACCTTTAACCTCGCTCTTAAGAGGACAGAATGGACGTATGTCCAAAAATCTTTCAAAAAATACTCCAATAGTTATGAACGATCAAGCAATAGAGGCATGGCAAAAAAGCCAAAAGCTGTTTAGTATCACAAGAAGATTTTCAAAAACCATTCGAACTTACAACAGATGCCTCCAATCAAGCGTTAGGAGCAGTTCTTTCGCAAGATTCTAAGCCTATTACATTTTTATCAAGAAGCCTTACTAAAACTGAAGAATCATGTGCAACCAATGAGAAAGAAATGCTTGCCATTATATGGGCACTCACATCACTACGCAGTTTTCTCTATGGTTCAAGAAAAGTTAAAATCTATACCGATCACCAACCGCTCACATATGCTCTCAGTACCAAAAACGCAAATTCTAAGATGAAGCGCTGGAAAGCTATCTTAGAAGAGTACAATTATGAGTTACTCTATAAGCCAAGTACTAGCAATATAGTGGCAGATTCTCTGTCTCGTCCACCAAAAAACGAAATAAATTCTTTGACACCTTCAGTTTATAGCGCCGAAAGTTCTCCTGAAAATTTAGTTCTAAGTGTCGAAGCTCCGATAAACGTTTTTAAAAACCAACTTTTTCTAAACTGCGATGACACCTCTTCTTATCAATTTAAAATCATTTTTCCAGGTTACCATAGACATATAATATCCGAAACTTCCTATATACCCAGTAAACTTATATCTCTCTTTAAACCCTTCAGTAATAAACGGAATAAAAAGAACAGAAAATGTTATGGGTATCATTCAAGATATTGTTCCTCTACACTTTAAAAATTACAAAATTAGATTTACTGAAGCAAAAGTACAGGATATTACTAGCGAGCAAGATCAAGAAATATTATTATAGAAACACACAATAGAGCACATAGAAATAAACAAGAAAATCGCCTGCAGATTATAGAAAAATATTATTTCCCTGGCATGACCAACAAAATTGATCGAATTCTGAAAATATGTTCGGTTTGTAAAGAAAACAAATACGAGCGTCATCCGAATCAACCTTTGCTTAGAGAAACACCGTTACCAACCTACCCAGGACAAATAATTCACATCGACATTTATAACACGGAAAGTAAACTGATACTCACTGCACTTGACAAATTTACAAAGTACGCACAAGCGAAAATACTCGACGGAAAATCAATAGAAAACGCTAGAAGACCACTTAGAGACTTAATTTTCTTCTTTGGTGTTCCAAAGTCAATAGTTATGGATAAAGAAGCATCTTTTAGCTCCGCTTCAATCCTTTTTATGATGAAGAACGAACTTAAAATAGACGTGTTCACAACACCACCCTACAGAAGTGAAGTGAACGGTCAAGTCGAACGCTTGCATTCTACACTAACTGAAATTATGAGGTGTTTAAAATGTGATGGTACAAGCAGAAATCTTGAAGAACTACTCGAAAGAGCAGTCAACGAATACAGCCACACAATTCATTCCACAACCAGGAAAAAGCCAGCAGACCTTTATTACGGACGCACCGTTACTTTTGGACCTGATGACTACGAAAAAACGAAACGAAATAATTTACAAAAACTTCAGGAAAAACAACAAACGGACCTCACAAGACATAATAAAAAAAGACACCAAATAAAAAATTACTTAGTAGGACAAGAAATATTTGTTAAACATAACAAAAGACTTGGTTCAAAACTGTCAAAAAGATTTAAAAAGGAAATAGTGAAAGAGGATAGAGACAGGACTATAATAACAGAAAGCGGAAAAATTGTTCACAAGAGACATACGAAATTGAATTTATTTTTCTTAAAACCATTTTATTTTATATTTTCAGAGCGCAACTATGGCTTGTATCATGCGAGATACAAATACTGGACTATACGAATGCACAAATTACTACAGTTGATACAGGGATGGCTAAATTAGAGATAGGAAGCTTTAAAATTATACACATTATCAACTTGACAAATTATCAGGAAATTTTAAATAATTTAGAGGACCAAACTATACATAACCTACCAAAATATGACAACGCAAGACTTTTTCTTTTACACGAAACAGATCAGATTAACTCAATACTTAATGGATTAAAATTAAATCGAAATAAAATATCGTTAAATTTCTTAGGGACTGCTTGGAAATGGCTGGCAGGTTCCCCGGATCATTCATGATTTTGAGATAATTAGCGATAAAATAAATAACGTTTTCGTCAATAATAATAATCAAGTTATTATAAATAAGAATAATCTTGAAAAAATTAATGAGATAACTCATGTTACAAATACAATTTTGAAAACTGTTAATTCAAGTAATATTGTAAAAAACGAAATAATTCAAGATATCGAAAGGAAAATTAAAATTATTAAAGACGATTTAATTAATATCGACTATGCCATTCAATGGGCAAAAGTAGGAGTAATAAACTCATTTATTTTTCAACTTCCGAAATAAATATTACACAAGAATTTTTCAAAGAACAAGATATGCCATATATTAATTTAATAGAAGCTATCGAATTCGGAGAGGTAAGAATAGCATCAGATTTTTCAACAATTATTTACATAGTGAATTTACCTAAGACAGACAAAGAAAATTGTCAAAAACTGTTAGTTAAACCTATAAAACATGAAAATATTACTTTGAAAATTCCTTTCGAAAATATTATAGTTTGTAAGAATTATGTTTTAGAAATAAGAAAGCAATGTAAAACTTTAAATAACGTAGCTATTTGTAAAAGAGAAAACTATTATAATATTACTGATACCCGCTGCCTACCAAAAATACTAAAAGGACAACCATCAGTCTGCACAACAATCAACAACCAACACATAGCCTCAGTAGAAAAGATTTTACCTGGAATTTTACTCCTCAACCAGTTCCGAGGAGTTATTACAACGAAAGAAAAATATATAAACTTACAAGGATCGTTTTTAATTAAATACCACAACACTACAATAACAATCGCGAATCAAACCTACGCTAATGAAGAAATTTCAATCGTCAACCCACAACCAGTATATTCAAGTTTAGCACAATCCGAAAATGCATCCACCAAAAACACACAAAAAATTGACTTATTGCAGACAGAACACAAAACTAAATTTATTTCAAGTTTAGGAATCTCAACCTTTGGAATTGTTTTGCTAATCATAATCATCGCTTGGGTTTGGCTCCTTAAAAGAAGCACTCGAATCAAAATAGTTTCCAACATACAAAATTGTCATCCTGAAGAACAACAGAACATCCCACAAGATAAACATAGTCAAACCATAGAATTGGAAAAGAAGGTAAAAAGGATAAATCAGATTCCACTCTTTTAGGAAGAAATCAAACGAGGACGTTTGAATATAAAGGGGGAGGAGTTAACGAAACAAACATTTACTTTGCACCTGAACACACATGAACAATAATAATGCTCACACCATGTCTAAAAATGCATGCGCACTAGCTGCAGTTCGTCGATCTATGGGAACCAACGCGTCAGCAAGTTTCAGCAACAAAAGCAACAAATCAAAAACAACAACTAAGCCACCAACAAAAACACATAGGTAGCAGCGCAGTTTAAGTTATTATTAAGATATAAAAAATTTTGTTAAGTCAGTTCTAATTTCGAATTCAAACAATAAAGTTCGCGAATAGCGATAAAAAAATATTTTTTTTAAACAAATTAAACTTTGTTTAATTTAATTTATACATTGCGCAGCAGATGGCGCTTATTTTTACCAGTCCCGCTGATTTCAATGTTGAAAACCTCAGACGGCTCTTGCGCTGCCCTTCCTCCAAACCATTGTATATTTAAACTGTGTTGATGGCCACGTACTCCTAACTGCTTGGCTAATTCGCTGTCTAACATTGTAATCGAAGAACCTTCATCCAATATGGCGTATGTATCGATCCGGTTCGTTACACCATACAATATTACAGGCAGCACACAAAAGAGTAGCTTGGGTTTAGTGCTGCCAACAGCCGCGCAACTCAACACGCTTCCTCGTACTTCAACTCGTTGTGCAACTCGGCCACTAGAGGTCGGATCTGTAGCAGTAGGCCGTGGTGTCTGCGTCGGCAACCCTCTTCCGAACAATACTTCTTGCGGCGACAGTTACGCGTGTTATGGCCCACGTTCAGGCACGAAAAACAAGCAAGAAGTCTCTTTACAAAATCCCATCTATCTGGCACTGTAGCACTAAGGAAACGGCGACAATCTTGCAGATTATGCTCCCACTGGCATACGGGACACTTTAAGGGACTTACACCTGGACACCGTTTTTCGGATGTGTGCAGGACCACACGGCGCATTTGTTCTTTACTGTCGACGTCTTGCACTGTACATATTAAGTTTGCAAGTTCAGTTACCCAAGCGCTAAAATGTATAATTGTCGGATACGGCTGTATGGAGGCGGCTACTCTAGCCCACTCCAGTTTTCTACTCATTGGGAGCTTCGACACTAATTCCTCCAATAGCGTAGGATTGGCGATGTGTTGTTGGCCATTCACAGATTGCAGGAATATTGATAAATTTTTCACCTTGGTAGCAAAGGGCACCAACTTGGACAATGCATTCTCCGAAATATTAGGCAACTCCCTTGCTTAACGTAACTGGCTCTGAATTAGTTGTTCGGGACGTCCGAAGCGAAAGCGAAGCTGTTCTATGGCGGCACCGACGTTATCTGGGTGAATTAAAAGCGATTTAATCACCTCGCGCGCTTCTATTTTAACAGCTTTCTGTAACCGCTGATTATTTTCCAGATTGGTGTAGTTGTACGCTGAAGTCGACTGGATGTAGAATGTATAAAAGATAGGCCAGTCTTCTGATCCCCCATTGAACTCGGGCAAATCTTGCAATTTTCGTGGCACTGTTGTTGAATTTGACAAAAATGATAACTCATTTGTTGGCATAGACGTACGCGTAAAATTGTTGAAATTGTTAAAGGCCAGTGGCGATGTATAAGACACTCCGGAATGACTTGGTGTAGCGTGCGCTTGGTTCGTTATTGCATATATTGGCGTAAAGATGGTGCTCTCAGTTGACGTCGGCAGCGAAGAAAAAACTTAACTTTTCTGAGTTGCTTGCGGCACTAGCGGTACGGCATCGCTGCTCGCGATAGTCGACGTCGTGTCGTGTGCATAACTGTTTACGGCAGATGGCGTGATGTTAGCTGTTGTTGTGCTAGCCGACAAATTTGGGAGGTTATGTCCTGGGGCACGTGCAGCTGGAGTCAACGATTGCGCAACGACGGG
This sequence comes from Clusia tigrina, assembly GCA_920105625.2. Taxonomy (NCBI): domain Eukaryota; kingdom Metazoa; phylum Arthropoda; class Insecta; order Diptera; family Clusiidae; genus Clusia; species Clusia tigrina. Next base: position 80,780,853 of record OV050030.1, read on the forward strand.
TACTATAGTTGTAGCGGCGGCGATGGGTGCATCATTAACTAGATGCACTGAGCTACGCAATGCAGTCTCCAGCCCTTGGCAATGGCGAGTTTATTCACCTAACCTTACCTGGAATTCTTTTCTCTGTCTTTGAAGCGCGTCGATTTGCTTCTGCATTTCCAACATTGAAGTTAGTTCTGATGAACTGGCGGTGGCGTTGGTACTTGCGGCTGCGACAGCGGTATTTTCGGAGGCGGTAGACAAGGTGGAACTGGGCTTTACTTCACCTATCTCCGTTTCTGCTTTGTTGAGCCGAGGGCTTCGGCAATTCTCCATAGTCAATGCCTCACGGCAGTGGAAGCGATGCAGTTAAAACAAAACGAAAACTGCGAATAAAGATGTCGCGGCTGCGACTTTGGCTAAAGAGGGTTTGCTTAAAACAACTACAAGTTTACGTATGTTTATTCTGTAAAATAATTAAATTTAGTACATTGATGATCAAATACTACAAACTTACCGCAGTTTTGCAAGATCAAATGGCCGTTTTAGGCAGCGCTTTGGCGAGCATAGGAAAAGGGAGAAAAAAGAATACGCAACATTGGTTTATAACCCAGAGTTGGACAAAACGGGTCTCTGAATTTTAACTATAAATCTAACGAAAGTTAATAATACTATTTTCCAACATATACTCGTATACTCGTAATTGCCGACCACAAACCCTCGCGGTTAAAAAGCATTTCCAATTTGAAGCGCCAGTTAAAATAATTTGTGGTTGTCAATTTCGGCATTTGATTATGAAAATCAGCCATATTAATATATATATATTTTTTTAATAAAAAAATTACAAAAAAAAATTACACAAATATTTTATTTAAAGTGAATTTATCTCAGCAATCCCTGGGCCCATAACCATTGAAAGGCTTGAGGATTTAAGCGTAAGCTATTTAGAAATAAAAACCAGAGTTATTTCCTTAAGATAAATTACTTTATTATAAAATATTATTTAATTAATACAGAGATAACTTTTACGATGTATAGTGCTTAAGGCAAACAAAAAGAAGATGGTAAAAACGGAAGTTACAAAAGGAAGAGACAAATCAAGTTGACATAAGTGATATATTGCATATGTAACAAAAGAAACAAAAAACAATTATCGATATCAATAAAGATGAGCAATTATAATAATCTAACAAACTCCTCCTTAATTTACTATAATAAAATTTACTTTAAATTTAATACATTTCTAAACATAACAAATTTTTCTTTTGGTAGGCCTTTGGTGAATAAGTCAGCTAACATTGTTTCAGTTGGACAGAACTCAACTTGGGCTAGTTTCTTTTCGACGTAGTCTTTCACGAAGAACGTTTTGGTATCGATGTGTTTTGAGCGATTGCTCAGCTTTTCATCAGCTATCATTTTTATAGCACTCTGGTTGTCCTCATATATTGTTGTAGGCTGATTGCAACCATAACCTAGGTCATTTAGGATTCTTTGTATCCATACAGCTTCCTTACATGCTTCGGACAAAGCAATAAATTCTGCCTCAGTAGACGAGAGAGCAACACAATCTTGATGCTTACAGGACCAACTTACAACACCATTTAATAGAAACACGTACCCAGAATTAGACTTACGAGTTTGGCGGTCTTCAGCCCAATTGGCGGCGGCGTAACCGATGAGTTCACAGACTGATGATTTTCCTCCAAGTTTCAATTGCATAGATGATGTTCCTGTTAGGGATCTTATAAGTTTCTTTACTTCATTCCAATCATACTGATTAGGATTTTCCACCTTTTGTGAAAGTATGCTAACGGCAGCAGAAATATCAGGTCGTGTGTTTGTTGAAATATACAATAAACGTCCAATTGCAACTCGATATTTCTCATAAGTTGGTAATTTGTCACCTTCTGGTTGTTTGTGATATGCAGGGCTTAAAGGTATATTAGAATCTTTCGAATTTTGTAAATCAAATTTCTTAACGACTTCTAAAATATATTTCATTTGGTCGATTAAATAATTATTATTTTCTTTTGTGACTCTAATAAGTAATTAGATATCAGGCCTAAATTATCAATACTGAAATGTTTACGTAAAATATTTTCAATACGATTTACCTGATTTTTGTCACTGGAAATCACCAGTATGTCGTCGACATATATTAATACAAACAAAGACTTTTCATATGTATACAAACAGTGGTCAGCTTTACTTTGTTTTAAGTTTGCTTCTTCAGCAAGCACAGTATGCAGCGTTTGATTCCAGATACGGGCTGATTGTTTAAACCGTAAATACTTCTTTTCAGCAAACATACCTTCTTCGAATTATTTTCGTTGATAATCCCGGGCGGCTGACGCAAATAAATATCTTCTCTTAATTCACCATTTAAGAATGCAGTTTTTGCATCAAAATGGTAAACATTCATATTCTTAGCAGCGGCGATGGAAAGAAGAATTCGGAAGGTAACGTGTTTAGCAACAGGAGCAAACACCTGGTCGTAGTCGACTCCAAACTTTTGGCTGAAAACTTAGGCAACAAGACGTGCTTTATATTTTTGCACTCTACCGTCTGCATCTGTCTTCAATTTATAAACCCATTTGCAGCCGATTAGATTTTTGCCATTAGGTAAATTTACTAATTCCCAAGTGTTATTTTCGATGAGAGAGCTATACTCCTCCTCCATGGCAGCAATCAAATGACTACCCTTCCAACATGACACAGCTTCATTGTAATTGGATGGCTCGCTATTGATAACAACATCAATTTCTTGGATAAACCGCAATACCAATACCTTTATTTACCCGTTCAGATCTTCGCTGTGGCTCGCCTAATTCATCTGGTAGATCATCATTCATATTGTTATTTTGATTCTCATCGTCGGTGTTTTCATTATTGACGGAATCACTACCCGCGTTTTCGTCGACGGACTCGGGACTGTTGCAATTGTTATTGTCGTTTTTAATTGGAATGAAATCGGTTTTATTTTCACATTTTTTTATAATCGTGTTGTTTACAAATTTAACGTCACTGGAAATAACAACTTTTCATTTTTCTGGAACAAAACACCCAAACGCTTTCGAATGAACATCAAACCCGACGAAAATAGCTTCATCTGCTTTTGGGTCAAGTTTTCGGCGCTGACAATCGTGAACTTTAACAAAACATCTTGAACCAAATCTTCTCAAATTTCCATGAAAACGGTTTTCAACCATGCCAGATTTCAAATGGTGTGCTTTCTATTGATTTCCATGGTAATAAGTTTTGTAAGTTGTTCGCTGTCATTATCGCTTCACCCCAAAATTTATTCTCCAGCTTGGCATCCTACAACATACAACGCGTCATCTCAATTAATGTTCGGTTTTTGCGCTCTGCGACGCCGTTCTGCTGAGGTGTATAGGGCGCAGTACGCTGAATCTATACGCCACTTTTATTAAGATAATTGACGAAATTTTTGTCGGTATATTCTCCACCACGACCGGTTCTCAGGCATTGAATTTTGTGGCCAAATTTATTTGCTGTTAATTCATAAAATTCTTCAAATTTCTGGAATGTCTCAGATTTCTCTTTAAGCAAATAAACAGTGGTGAAACGTGAAAAATCGTCAATAAAATTTAAAACATAGTGCTTACCTGATGGTGTTGTAATCTGCTTCGGTCCGCAGATGTCGCTATGTATTAGCTGTAGAACTTCTGTTGATCTATATTTGGCCTCTTTTGGGAACGGCAGCCGTGTTAATTTTGACTTAATGCAGATTTCGCAGTCAGTGTAGTTTTTGCAGCTAGTTCCACACTCCGCTAATTTCATACCAGTCGCTATATTATCATTTCCGATCGAACGTATTGCATCCATGCTGCGACGACCCAATATGCGATGCCAGTCATGTAAACAAAATTTCTCATCGTTTGAAACAAAATTTGCTGTATTTTTTACTCGCAGTCTATACAGGTTATTTATGACGCCTGCAATAGCTATTTGTTTATTATTTTCTGTTCGTATATCACATATGTTTTGGCAAAATGTGACTTTCATGCCCTTTTCTGTCAATCGTTTAATAGAAATCAGATTGCCACCAATTTCAGGAACATATAAAACGTTTTCGATACGAACTCTGTTTGATTGCCCATCACCGTTTATTGTATATATGACAACACTGCCTTTGCCAGATGCAGCAACCAATTGACCATTTGCCACTGAAACATTTTCAGTATGTGACCCATCAAAAACATCAAACATTGCACGATTACTAGAAATATGACATGTGGCTCCAGAGTCCACAATAAATTTGTCACAGTTCTTTGTGCCAACAAAAAATAAATGTTCAGCAGAATCATTTTGCTCTATAATATTTGCTTTTGATTTACGTTCTTTGCTTTCTTTGTTAGCCTTCCATGCAGAGTACTCTGTGCATTTACTTCGGACGTGACCTTTTGACCTTGACCCGTAGGGCATCTGCACCATCAGACGTAACCACTGTCTTATCTCGATCTTGAATCCGGCGATACTCTTCAATGATTTTTGCACAAACAAGAGATGGTGTCAAATCTTTTTGATCGTGCGCCTCCATTGCTGTTATTAGTCCATCATAACTACTTGGAAGAGAACCCAAAATTGTAGCCGTCGCTAAAAATTCCCATGTTATATTTCTACCTAACGCAATAAGCTTTTGAAATAGTTCATTCATCTGACCTACGTGCGCCTCCATGTCAGTGTCATCACTGGCTCTCTTCGCCATCACTTCGCGTACCAACCTTACTTTTACACCTGGAGCATCACGTTCATAAAATTCCTTAAGGGCATCCCATGCCTCTTTTGCAGTCAATTTGTTACGTATGTGATGAATTTGATCGTCTCCAATACACAGGGCTATAGTAGCGTGAGCTTTTTGATCGGTTTTTTCCCATTAAACAAAATTTTCTGCTGGTTTAGCTTCTGTAATTGCCGACCACAATCTCTCGCGCTTTAAAAGCATTTCCAATTTGAAGCGCCAGTTAAAATAATTTGTGGTTGTCAATTTTGGCATTTGATGATGAAAATCAGCCATATTAATTTTTTTTTTTATGATGAAAAAATTACAAAAAAAAATTACACAAATATTTTATTTAAAGTGAATTTATCTCAGCAATCCCTGGGCCCATAACCATTGAAAGGCTTGAGGATTTAAGCGTAAGCTATTTAGAAATAAAAACCAGAGTTATTTCCTTAAGATAAATTACTTTATTATAAAATATTATTTAATTAATACAGAGATAACTTTTACGATGTATAGTGCTTAAGGCAAACAAAAAGAAGAAGGTAAAAACGGAAGTTACAAAAGGAAGAGACAAATCAAGTTGACATAAGTGATATATTGCATATGTAACAAAAGAAACAAAAAACAATTATCGATATCAATAAAGATGAGCAATTGTAAATTATAATAATCTAACAATGTATATATATATATATATATATATATATATAACTTATATATATATATATATATATATATATATATATATATATATATATATATATATATATATATATATAAGTTAACGTATAATACATTGTATTTTTCCACACACGAGCATACAACGCAGACATTGTGTCAGCACCAACATCCCAGCGGGATCCTATTGCACTTGGGAACGGGTAAAGGTATTTAGCAACGTTCCCACACTCATCACTCGGCGCGTGGACTACGTCAGCAGTTTATGTCTTTAGTTAAGTTATGTTAAGATCATTATTGTTTGTAAACTTCAGTCCGGTTTTGTTCATAAATAAAGTAAGACGTGTTGCTAATCCAACACGCAACCTTTTTTAAAAATTAAATTAAATTAATATATTATTAATTGGCGCCCGAGCAGGGACCTCTTTTGTATCCTTGCACACATTTGCCTGAGACGATTGGCAAGTAAGGACGAAGAGGTTTAACCCAGAAAAAGGTCCAACAATTCCGGCTCACCGTTTAGAGTGAGAAAAGGACGCGCCCTAGTAGTCAATGCAAACGGGAGGTGATCACGGGATCATCAGCAGTCTCACTGTAGTGTTTAAGAACTTTAAAAAATAAGGAAATTGTGAAGTAAATGCTTAAATTGTTTGTGAAAATAAATTATAGAATCCTAAGAATATAAAATTGTGACTTTATTAAGTGAGGAAATTTATTTAAAAGAAAAAAATTATTATTATTAAAAGAAAAAGAATTAAATATTATTTAGAAAAAAAGAAGATTAAAAATAAGTTATAAGTGTGAAGAAATTAAAAGAAATTATCATTGACAAAAAGAATTATTAAATGAAAAGGAAAATTAAAAATAAATTATAAGTGTGAAGAAATTAAAAGAAATTATCATTGAAAGAAAGAATTATTAAATGAAAAGGAAAATTAAACATAAATAAGTGTGAAGAAATTAAAAGAAATTATCATTGAAAAAAAAAGAATTAGTAAATAAAAAATAAAATTAAAAATAAATGATAAATGTGAAGAAATATTAAGAAATTATTATTAAAAAGAAAAAAAACAGAAATTGGAAAAAAGTTGTTAAAAAAAGAGTAGTGAAATTGTAATTTTCGAAAGAAAAAATTCATACAAAGCAAACAGCATCAACGGCATCAGTGGAAAAAAAGTCATGGTGATTGTACGGTGAGTGGCAGATTGTAAGATTACATATTGATTGCTATTTTATATTTATTCGCGAAACAAAACGTTCCTTAGTCCATCCTATTCCTTTCCTTTTTTTGTGAAAAAGTTCCGAAAAAATATTGTTAAAAGAGAGTATGCCAGTTGACAGTATCGAAGAGATTACGGACAGACTAAGTAGAACCCTCACAATGAGCCAACCACAGAGGCCTAGCACTAGTTCCAGTGGACTCTCTCAAGCTCAAAAGGAGGAAGTTAGAACTATAGTGTTGGATTACTTCAAACAGGACACCCCTGATGAAGGAGGGGATCAACCTATAAGGGCAATTCGTACCGAAGATTTGGACAAAATTCCCGATATTGTTAGATCACTAAGAGAATTTTCGTGAATTGCGGGCGAATTCGGTTCATGGCGGAAATCGGTAGAAAGGGTACTGGAGCTTTTCGAAAGCATTAAAGGTACTGGAAGATATTTTGCCATTCTCCATACAATACGGACAAAAATTACTGGGGAAGCAGACACTGCTCTTGATTCATACAGAACACCTCTAGACTGGGTCAAGATAAGAAAGTGTCTAATGATGCATTACTCCGATAGGAGAGATATTGGTACACTTGAATATCAGATGACAACCATGTGTCAAGGACACAAAACCATAACAGAATTCTATCAAGCGGTGTACCAACACCTATCACTAATAGCAGATACCTAAGCCAAACGCGCAGGGATACAAACCAAATCCTCAGGTATTCACCAGAAATATTTTTTATCCTGAACTCGCTCATGGGGGAGCTCCAACCAGACCACAATTGCCACCACGATTCATACCAAGCCCAAGGAATGGGCCGAATATTCAGTATCAACCCCGTCAACAAAATTACCAGTTCACTAACATGAATCAAAGACCTCAAGGATATCCGCGAAATTATCAACAATATCCTACAAATCCGGAACCGATGGAAATTGATCGAAACTTTCATTTAAGAACAGAGGGTAATTGCAACAGAGGAGGCAGCGAAGTGGATAATCCAAAAATTGACAAAGAAATTGAAGCACTCGAAGGAGCTGTAGGAGGTGTACCGGATATAAATGAATACATGGATGTGGCCAATAATGAATATATTAATGAACTAACACACTATTCAGGAGAGGACGTAAAAACCTCGGACAGTCTAGTGGAAGATTTTTCTACTGAAGATCTTAATACGGATCTTTTTTGGTTAAACAGTTCCTCGTTACCATACTTTAATATAAGAACGGGGAACGGAAAAATACTGAAATTCCTTCTGGACACTGGTAGCAATAAGAATTATATTAAGTCTGATCTGGCAAATAATCCTCAAAAAAATTGCGACTACTTCTGCGCTAAAACAATATCTGGCAATGTTCAAATTACACACCACACCTTACTAAGGATATTTGGTGATTCTATTGAACCTATTAAATTTTTCCTTCTACCTGGATTGCGGACTTTTGATGCAATACTAGGTAATGATACCTTGAAGGAACTTTCTGCAATCATTCACACAGCTGATAATTACTTTACAATAACGAATGGTATGAAAATACCAATTTACTGAGAACCAAACATCAACTATGATGAAAATCATACATTCTCACAAGAATCTTTTTGCAGATCCTGATGAAAAATTAACTTACACAACGAGAGTACAGGGTGAAATTCGTACAACCACGGACGAGCCTACTTACACAAGAAACTATCCTTACCCAATGGCTCTGAAAAATGTTGTCGAGGAAGAAATAAGCAAATTATTAAAAGACGGGATCATAAGACCATCTCATTCTCCCTATAATTCACCCATATGGGTCGTGCCGAAAAAAGAGGATGCATCTGGAAAGAGGAAGTACAGAGTCGTAGTGGATTTTAGAAAATTGAATGCGGTTACTGTAGCAGACAAATATCCAATACCAGAAATTGGGGAAGTTTTATCTCAACTGGGCGGCAACAAATTCTTTACGGTAATTGATCTGAAAAGTGGTTTTCATCAAATACCGCTCAGGCAAGAAGACATCGAGAAAACGGCATTCTCAGTGAACAATGGGAAGTACGTGTTCACAAGGCTTCCGTTTGGATTAAAAAATGCCCCATCAATATTCCAGAGAGCATTGGATGATATTCTAAGAAACTTCATCGGAAGGACTTGTTATGTCTATATCGATGACATAATTATATTCAGTAAAGACGAAGAATCACATTTTAAACATTTGAAGGAAATCTTTTGTACGTTGGCAGAGGCAAATATGAGAGTGCAGTTAGATAAATGCGTCTTCTTTAAAAGAGAAGTTGAATTTCTTGGTTTCAAAGTATCTGAGAGTGGCATAAGTACAATAAAGGACAGAGTGGATGCCATGGTAAGAATTCCTTACCCTAAAACTTTGAGGCAATTAAGATCTTTTTTGGGGCTTTGCAATTACTATAGAAGATTCATAAAGGGTTATGCCGATATAGCTAAACCCCTAACTGCTATGCTGAGGGGCCCAAATGGTTCAATTCCCAGGTCCGAGTCCAGCAAAGTAAAAATAGTACTCGGTTGTAAGGAAATGAAGGCAATGGATTATTTAAAGGAGGCTTTATTATCTCGAGAAGTTATGCTTTTTTACCCAAACTACGAGAAAGAATTTCATCTAACGACCGATGCCTCCAACGTAGCCCTCGGAGCCGTGTTTAGCCAGGACGATAGGCCAATAGCATTTATTTCCAGAGTATTGTCGGAAACGGAGGAAAACTATGCTACAAATGAGAGAGAGATGCTAGCTATAGTATTGGCCCTACATATCTTCAGAAACTACCTATATGGAACTGCTAGAATTATAATTTACACTGACCACCAGCCCCTAACATATGCACTGAGTAACAAAAATAGTAATGTCAAGATGAAAAGGTGGAAGGCGATTCTCGAGGATTATAACTATGAAATTAGGTACAAACCAGGGAATTCTAACGTGGTAGCAGATGCTCTCTCTAGAACACCAATGACCAACGTGAACTCTTTAACTGGAACCGTTCATAGCCATGAAAGTTCTGCGGAAAATTTGGTACCCAGCGTGGAGGGTCCTATAAATGCATTCAAAAATCAGATATTCCTTTGTGTGGACGAAGTGCCGTCATATCAATTCCAAATTATATTCCCTGGGTATCATAGACATACAATTGTAGAAAGGGAGTATGATCAGAATAACCACCTAGCCTTATTGAAAAGATACTTCAACCCCTCTGTGAATAATGGTATAAAGGCACCAGAATTTGTAATGGGTAAAATCCAGGAAATCTATCCTCTGCACTTGTTGAATTATAAGGTTCGCTTCACACAAAAATTCGTGGAGGACGTGACTTCAGAAAATGACCAGAAAAATGTCATTATTGATACTCACAACAGGGCCCACAGAAATGCAGCGGAAAATAAATTACAGATTTTGGAGAAGTGTTATTTCCCAGGCATGTTTGCCAAGATAAAGAGAATAGTGAAACTTTGCTCAACATGTAAGAAGAACAAATACGATAGGCACCCCAATGATCCGAAGTTAGGGGAAACGCCTATACCTTCATATCCCGGCCAGGGATATGTCTGTTGACATATTTTCAACAGACAAAAAATTGGTAATGACAGCCTTGGATAAATTCACCAAGTACGCACAAGTTAAATTGTTAACGGGAAAATCTATTGAGGATGTGAGAAGACCCCTAAGAGAACTCCTATTCTTCTTTGGCGTACCAAAAACTATCGTCATCGATAATGAGAAGTCTCTGAATTCCGCCACTATTCTGTTTATGATGAGGGATGAATTGAAGATCGAAGTGTTCACTACTCCTCCTTACAGAAGCGAAGCAAACGGTCAAGTCGAAAGATTTCATTCAACCCTTGCTGAATTGTTAAGATGTTTAAAGGACGAAGGGGTATGCAGAAATTTCGAAGAACTCCTTGAAAAAGCAGTGAACGAGTATAATCATTCGATACACTCGACTGTTGAGAGGAAACCTGTTGATTTGTTTTTTGGGAGAACTGTAGATTTTTCTCCAGGTAGCTATGACAGAACTAGACAGTCGAATATGAAAATCCAAGAAAAACAGAAACGTAGTTTAGAATATCATAACAAACGGAAACAAAACGACCAACAATACATTCCAGGCCAGATAGTCTTCGTTAAATTCAATAAGAGATTAGGGACAAAGTTATCAGAGCGATTTAAAGAAGAAATAGTAAAAGAAAACAGGAATTCTACAATAGTCACCGAAAGCGGAAGAATTGTACACAAGAGACATATTAGAAATTAATTCACAACTCCTATTTTACAGATTATTAATCTTGACGGCATTATGTGCTGGCGAAATACAAATATTGGATTACTCGAATTCAAAATTATTGGCAATGCATTCCGGATTGGCTAAAGTCCAGACCGGAACTTTCAAGATAGTTCATACGATTGATTTACGGAGCTACGATAACCTGATCCATGAAATGGAAGATAATATTGTTCGGAATATCACCTTAAACCATCCCCTGATCCCTTACCTTAAATACACAATATCCCAAATTAAATCCTACATATCACGATTAAAACCAAATGTAAAGTCTAAACGATCACTGGATTTCCTCGGTAGTGCATGGAAATGGATTGCTGGAAGTCCAGACCGTCAGGACTTTGAGATAATGCAGAAAAAGATAGATGACGTTTTGGAAAATAATAGCAATCAAATTGTGATAAATCGTCTGTCACTAGAGAAAATAAGTAAACTCACGAACACCACAAACAAAATAATAAAAATCTTAAAAACAGAACAAAACCTTCATGATGAAAGAATATTAGAATGGAAATATAAACTTGAACTTCTAAAAGAAGATGTTGCGAATATTGAATTTGCAATTCATATGGCAAAAGTAAATATAGTTAATTCATTTATCCTTTCATCTTTCGAAGTCGAAATCCTAAATGACATAGTTAGTAATAGTAATATTCCATTTTCTAGTACTGATGAACTACTGCACTTTGCAGAAGTAAAAATTGCTCTCGAAGGTTACAATATACTTTACATATTAAGTGTTCCGACAACAGATACTGAAAATTGTATTAGATTACTAATTAAGGCTATCAAAATGGAAAATATTGTAACTAGGCTAGATTATGAATACTGTACTACCTAGACTGTAAGAATAAGAAAAGAATATTTGGATTAAAAAAGAAATGTAAAACATACAATAGTTTATCAATATGTAGTCCTGAAACTTATGACGATATCACAGATTCCCCGTGCATCCCGAAACTTTTGGTCAGACATCAAAGTGCACCACCACCAATAACGAACACATTTTTACAACAGAAGAAATTGAGGATGGCATATTATTTTTGAACCAATTCAGTAGACAAATTGATGTTGACAACTCAACCATGTGGCTCAATGGATCGTATGTAATTCACCACTATAATTCTACGGTCCGAGTAAACAACAGGAAATACTTATCCAGACAAATCACTACAACAAAACCTCTTCCTGCCTTAATTCAACCCATGAGCTCCAACGCTGAAGAAAGAACATTATCTCTGGAACTAATCAATGACATCAATATCAAAAATTCTTTGGCAATCCGTAAACTTAAATCGATAAACCAAATAAGTCTATCATTGAACTTGGGAATGGTATCGACTTTCCTGCTAATTGGGGTTTTCGTTCTTGCAAAATACTGGAAAAAATGGAGAAACATCAGACCTAAACCAGTTGAAAATGTTATCGAAGAGCCTCAACAAGATAATCAACCTACAAATGATTTTACCAGGATATCGAGTAATGACAAGAAAAAGAGATTCCACAGCCTGCCATTCTTTTGATGTTCCATTCGAGGACTTAGAGGGGGAGGAGTTAACGTATAATACATTGTATTTGTCCACACACGAGCATACAACGCAGACATTGTGTCAGCACCAACATTCCAGCGGGATCCTATTGCACTTGGGAACGGGTAAAGGTATTTAGCAACGTTCCCACACTCATCACTCGGCGCGTGGACTACGTCAGCAGTTTATGTCTTTAGTTAAGTTATTTTAAGATCATTATTGTTTGTAAACTTCAGTCCGGTTTTGTTCATAAATAAAGTAAGACGTGTTGCTAATCCAACACGCAACCTTTTTTAAAAATTAGATTAAATTAATATTTTGTTAATTTATATATATATATATATATATATATATATATATATATATATATATATATATATATATATATATATATATATATATATATATATATATATATATATAATATATATATATATATATATATATATATATATATATATATATATATATATAAATTAACAAAATATTAATTTAATATATATATATATACATTTATTAAATAAGACTGGTATATCGTTTTTAAAACATGAGGCTAAATTTTTTGTACAGACTTGGTCGATATAATTGTATTTATATGTTTTTAAATTTATTAAAAAAGAAAAAATCCAATAAAAATCCAAAAAAAAAAACAAATTGATTAAATTTTAAAAATAGTGGTTGTAAAAAATTTACTAGATAGAAATATTATTGTGATAATTTATCTTGCCAATTTTTAATTAGTTAATTTAAAATAAAATAATAATTTTTTTTTCTAAATTAATTAATTTGAGGATATAAAAAAAAATTTATTAAAAAAAAAAAATTCATTTAATTTTGTCAATAAAAATTATTAATATTTAATTTTATTTATAATTTTTTATTAAGTTATTAAAATTTATTTTCATATAAAAATAATTAAAATTTATAATTTTAAAATTCATTAGATTATTTTATAATTTAATTAATTAATAAAATTTATTCAAATTATAATTTATTTTAGATTAATTAAATTAATTTAAACAAAAAATAATAATAATTAATTAATTTTTACGAATTTGTTTCTGCTAGGTTTAACGTAAATATTAATTATATTTATTGTGTTAGGTGTAAAAGGGCATAATATCCAAAATTTATTAAATAAAACAGGGGATTTGGTTTAATAAATTTATTTAATTATTGTTTTGTTTCATTTAGGGAGATAGTGACTATTTTTAATTATTATAATAACTATTTATTTTTATTTAGAGTATTTTTGAATTTTTATTTAAAAATTATAAAATTTTGATTTTAATAAAAAATTATTTATATTAATAATTTTATAAAAATAATTACAAATTTGTATAAAAAATTAAAGTAATTAGGGGTAAATAGATTTAAATTAGCATAGTGAGGAGTTGCAAAATTGATTATATATATGATTAATTATTTATTTAATAATACAAAATATTTTATTTATTTTAATATTAGTGGTAAATTATATAATTTTTAAATGAATTAGTTAATGAGATAAATTATTAAAAGCTATTTATGAATAAATTAAATTAATTTTTTTTTTTATATTTATTTATTGTTTAAAATAAAAAGTTTTATATTGGCTTATAAATTTATTATTAGTTTATTTTATATGTAAAATTTTATAACAAATTTTATTTATTTTAAAAATAAATAATTTAATTATTATTTGCAGTAATTAATTTTATTAATTAAAAAAATTTAGAAATAGTAATATTATAAAGTATTGATATAATTTGTGCCAGCAAATGATGCATTTGCATCACAAAAAGGCTGAGGTAAACCAATTAATCCAACTTTATTAGGCCCTTTTCTAATTTGAATATAACCTAATAACTTACCTTCTAAAAGAGCAAAAGATGCCACACTCACTAATACACAAATAATTAAAATTAAACTACCAATAAAAATTATTATAATATCTAATTTAAAATATATTATCTGTGATATTTAATTCACTTAAATAAATTCTAAATTTATTGCACTGTAGTGTATCATGAAAGTCATGCATACCATACGTATGCCCGCGATTGTAAAGAACCAAATGCACCAGAGAAATGTGTAGTGCTCGCGCAGCATGATCGCACACACACTCACTCCACATGCTCAAACCTTTCCTCTATCCCAAAGCAATGCACTTAAAATACGTCATGTGCAATTCGAACCTCAAAGGTCTGCCGTAGGCAAGAATTGCACATTCATAATTTATTGCTTGCACATGTGATTTTCATGACACATGGGATATTGGAAATATGGAAATGAAACACTAACTATAGCAAAATTAAATGGTAGAAATAAGTATATAAGAACGTAGTTATAAGAATAAAGATCAGTTCTAAACACAAATCATAACTGTTTGTACTCACAAGGAGCTGACTTTAGTCGCTGCAATAGAACTCAAAGAAGCTGAATCTAGTCGCTTCAATAGAACATTTGGCTGCCTTCAGGCACCGATACAAAAGTGCACAAGCTCTCGCGCAATCAAACAATCATATGAGCCCATCATCTGCGTAGGGAATATACTGATAGGCAATACTAATTGTATTACAGCACTAATCTGCCAAAATAGTTATTTATATTAAATATAATCTTAATTAAAAATATAATTATTTTAATATTAAATCCTTTCGTACTAAAATATTATAATAAATGAAAGATAGAAACAACCTGGCTCACATCGGTTTGAACTCAGATGATGTAAGAATTTAAAAGTCGAACAGACTTAAATTTTAAACGGCTACACCTAAAATTATATCTTAATCCAAAAACGAGGTCGCGATATTTTTTATCGATAAGAACTCTCCAAAAAAATTACGCTGTTATCCCTAAAGTAACTTAAACTTTTAATCATTAATAATAGATCAAGAAATCATAAATTAATGAATGTATAAAATAAAAGTTTATTAAATTTTATTATCACCCCAATAAAATATTTTAAATTTTTTTAATATAACTAATCTTTATAACTAAAACAATTTAAAATATAAAGATTTATAGGGTCTTCTCGTCTTTTAAATATATTTTAACTTTTTAATTAAAAAATAAAATTCAAAATTAAATTCATATGGAACAGCATATATATCATCCAATTCAATCCAGCCTTCAATTAAAAGATTAATGATTATATTACCTTTGCACAGTTAATATACTGCGGCCTTTAAATAATTTATATCAATGGGCAGGTCGGACTTTTTATAAAATTCAAAAAGACATGTTTTTGTTAAACAGGCGAATATTAAATTTGCCGAAATCTTCATATAAAACTTTCATAGAAACATATTTTTACATTTAATTTTACTAATTTTATCATTTTTTCTTAAATATAAAAATTATAAATAATAATTTAATAAAAATTTAAAATATATTAAATAATCAAATAATTTAAATAAATTATAACAAATTTATTAATAATTGCTAATTATAAGCATATATTTTTTAATTAATTTCAAAATTTTTTAAAATTTATTTTACAGCTTAACCAATAAAATATTAAAATAATAAAATCATTAAATTAATAAATTAATTAATTAAATTTTATATTTCTAAATGAAATTTATTTCTTAAATAACTATATATCTTTAAAAACGAATAACATTTCATTTCAAAAAAATTATTAAAAATTAATTGATTACATAAACTTAAATTATTTGTAGACTTTTTTAAAATCGAGAAAAATATTTAATTTATATTTTTTATTTAATAAACCCTGATACACAAGGTACAATAAAATAAATTTTCTTTTAATATAAAAATTTTTCAAAATATTTAAAATTTCTTATACAATACATAATTAACTATAATTACAATTATTTATTCATTAAAAATTACTAAAACAATAGTTTATAAAATTATTTTAAATAAAATAAATTTTTAAATAAAAAAATTTATAAATAAAATCTAATCAATTTATAATGAATCACACATAAATCTTTTCAATATAAATGAAATTCTTTCTATTAAGTTTTAAATTGTTATTCTAGATACATCTTCCGATACATCTACTATGTTACGACTTATCTTATTTTAATAATATGAGTGACGGGCGATATGTACATATTTTAGAGCTAAGATCAATTTATTTATCTTTATAAATTTACTATCAAATCCACTTTTAATAATTTTTTCATAATTATATCCATGTAAATATTTTTATTGTAACCCATTTTTACATAATCATTAACTATACATTGATCTGCTATAAATTTGTATAAAAATTAAAGAAAATTAATATTATAAAACTTTCTTATAACGACGGTATATAAATTACTTAACTAAATTAAGTAAGGTACAATGTGGACTATCAATTATAAAACAGGTTCCTCTGAATAGACTAAAATACCGAAAAATTTTTTAAGTTTCAAGATCATAACTATTACTACATAAACAAAATAAATAAATTTTTAATAATAGGGTATCTAATCCTAGTTTATTTTAAACATTTTTAAGCTTCAATTAATTTAATTTTTAAAATTTTATTATTTTAGAAATTTCACCTAATAAAATAAAATATATTATATAATAAATTAATTTAACTTTTATTAACGAAATTTATTTGTATTATTTGTATAAC
This sequence comes from Clusia tigrina, assembly GCA_920105625.2. Classification (NCBI taxonomy): domain Eukaryota; kingdom Metazoa; phylum Arthropoda; class Insecta; order Diptera; family Clusiidae; genus Clusia; species Clusia tigrina. The sequence goes on from OV050030.1 coordinate 80,797,880, forward strand.
CGCGATTGCTGGCACAAATTATATCAATTCTTTATAATATTAATATTTCTAAATTTCATTAATTAATAAAATTAATTACTGCAAATAATAATTAAATTATTTATTTTTAAAATAAATAAAATTTGTTATAAAATTTTACATATAAAATAAACTAATAATAAATTTATAAGCCAATATAAAACTTTTTATTTTAAACAATAAATAAATATAAACAAAAAAAAATTTATTTAATTTATTCATAAATAGCTTTTAATAATTTATTTCATTAACTAATTAATTTAAAAATTTTATAATTTACCTCTAATATTAAAATAAATAAAATATTTTGTATTATTATATATTTTAAATAATAATTAATCATATACGAGTACATAATCATTTTTTGCAACTCCTCACTATGTTAATTTAAAATTATTAAATTACCCCTAATTAATTTAATTTTTTGTACAAATTTGTAATTATTTTTATAATACGGGGCTAAGCTCAGGCTACCTCCCCGTATTATAACAGGTACTCAGGTCACAGGTGGCGGATAGTGAACGGCCTACCAGAGTCGGTTAGCTGCGAATAACCAATAAGTAGTCCCCGACCAAGAGCTGCAGGCGAGGAGAGTGCGACTGAAAATGTCTGCAAACTCTGAGAAACGCATGTGACAAGACGAGTAGGCACCGTCTAAAGAAGTGCTCCCCATCCATTCACAGATGGCATCGTGGGAGACACAAGTAAATGGAAACTGACGCGGTATGCCCCTAGGAAAACGATTTGAAAACATATATGAAATGTCTGCCTTGGGCTGGTAGCTGCAGTATTCCGTTACCTCAGTACACCAGAGTGATATCGGGTGGAAATGGCTTTCGGGCTAATGCTGTAGCTGCCTCCGTCCCGTTGAAACCGTAGCGGGTCTTCAAGTACGTTCGATGTTGCGTCACCATTAAATTGGCGGTACAGGCTCAGTTGAGCATCAATCCTGACTAACGCTTATCCTGGCTCTGAGTACAAGTTCTCATGAAGACTTGTGCCAACCCTCGTGGAACTCCCTGCTTGCATAGACAACCACATGCATATTTCAAAGCAACTGTACAACGAACGGAGATAGCGGCTTGAAGCCCCGAGTTGTATTCATTTTATATGGGTCCCCATATAAAATAAAAACAAACAAAGAAACAAAGACAACCTCAACCTCAAATACAGCAGGAAATAACTCCAAGCCATCCAGAAAGGGGAAGCTGCTTTAGAAGAAGTAGCAGAATTATGCGATCGCCAGAAGAGAGAGTAACAAACCAGCAACAACCCCAAGTGAGTAACACACCGGTAGATGGAGCGAGTAACAAATCGCGCACCATCCCTGCCGCGAACCAAACGCCTCTGGGTGCAGAAGGGATCCAAAAATAGCAGGAGTCTTCTGGAAATCCCACACTATTATTGAAAAAATGTCCCGTCAGCTCACCCAGACAGGAATTCATTATAAAGATGAGAACGGCAGAAGAAGAAGTTCTCACGAAATATCGGAGAGTCTTGACGAAGATGAAGCAAGCCATGATTAAGCAGAAGAACGTGAGCATGGAAGTAAAGATCGGAGTTTCCGATCTGAACGAGCTTTTCGACGTAATGGAAAGCTATCGGCGAAACTGGATGGAAAAAGTTAACGAGTGCAAACTTGTTACGGCACCGAAACCGAGGCACACGGCCCTGACAAGCGCCTCAGTAACACCGACGATGGCTAGACCCAAACGAGCAGCTTCTAGCCCAGCAGAACCAGAAGAAGGGAAAAAATTCTGCGAAAATAAGGCCGATGGGTGGCAAACTGTCACAAGGAGTAGACGTGTGGCAACACGAAGTCAAACACAGGAAAATTCAACAGCAAAAAACTCCGTGAGTGGCACCGATAAGTCACGAACAACAATGCAAGGAAGACAAAGGACAAAGGAGACAAAACCAAAGTCCGAAGCCGTCCTTATCAAACCAGCAGAGGGTTTCAAATATGCGGATGTCCTGAAAAGCATCCGCTGCAATGTCAAACCAGAGGATGCACAGACCAAGGTACGATCGATCCGGAAAACAAGAGCAGGTGGGCTTCTGTTGGAGCTGGATAAAGGAGCAAAAGTGACAACGGGCTTTTGTGAACTTTTAAAAGGTGCACTACAGGAGTCAGCAGTTGTGACTGATCTTAAGCCTTGAGCGACTATAGAGATACGAGATCTCGATCTGCTCGCCACAAAGGAAGAAGTACACCAAGCCGTAAAGGAGTCACTTCCCGAAAATATGAGAACTGCTTCCTATGAGGATATGGTAACAACTATAACAGCACCAAATAGTCGAGAGCAGGTGCGAGCCTATGTAACGATGTCATCGGAGCTCGCCAATATACTTCTGAAGAAAGATCGCATCAGGATCGGATGGGTTAACTGCAGATTAAGGCCAGGGCATAACACAAAATGGTGTTTCCGGTGCTTTGCTCCTGGTCATCTAACATGGTAGTGCAAAGGACCTGACAGGAAAGGTCAAGGCCTGTGCATACGATGTGGCGAAACGGGGCACAAATTAAAAGAGTGCAGTAACACCCCAAAGTGCTGCCTCTGCGTTGATGGTCAATGCAGTCCGGTAGACCATATCCCGAGCTCAAGTAGATGCGCGATGAGTAAAAAATTGACATCTAAATGAAAGTGCTACAAGGAAACATGCACAGAAACAGAGTGGCTGACGCATTACTGGATGAAATTAGTATAGAGCAGAAAGCAGACATTGTAGTAATCAGTGACCAATATAGGGAAAAAGTAAGCGGAACATGGCTTGCAGATACGAGCGGAACGGCGGCCATACGGTTACCTGTAGGCAGCAATTTTAGCATAATCGGAAATGGATAAGGCGATGGTTTCGTTTGGGCCCATGATCGATACTTTACTTTGACAAGCTGCTACTTGACTCCAAGTGACTGCGCAGAAGTATTCCAGAAAAAGATCGATGACATCAAAGATAAAGCACAAGAGTTTGGAGGAGCACTCATCATCGCTGGCGATTTTCACTCCAAAGCAGTCGAATGGGGAATGCAAACAACAAATTCAGGGGTCCGGCGGGTACTGGACATGGTCGCGAGACTGGGAATGGTCATCGTAAACACAGGGACCACTGCCACTTTTAGAAGACCGGGATGCGTGGGTAAAATTCCAGATATTGCACTAGCTTCTGAGAGCATTGCTCACAGAGTAAGTACATGGAAAAATCTTAGAAGACTATAATGGAAGCGATCACCAATATGTGATGTGCCAAGCGACCATGACCCCAACTTAAGTGGACGCGGAACTCGCAAGTGGAATGTATCAAATTTAAATGCGGAAGTGCTACTTACTGAGCTGGAGGCAAACATTCCATTAGACAGACACGCCTGCGATGCTAAAAGCAAAGTGAAGCAGACCATGCGGTGTATAGAGAGAGACTGTACCAAAGCGATGCCCAAAATAATACCAGATAAGCACAAGAAGGCCGTTTACTGGTGGACAGAGGAAATAGCTCAATTCAGACGGGTCTCTCTGCGGTGTAGAAGAAAATACACTAGGGCCAGGCATGTTGGATCCGCGATGGCCGAAAGAGAAGGTCTCCAAGCTGCTAGGAAAACCCTCAAAACTGCTTTTCGCACCAGCAAGGAGAATAAATGGGAGGAGCTCTGAAACGACATAAACAACAATCCATGGTCTATTTCCTATACATGCCTTAAGAGAAGAATCGGAAGTGCTGGTCAATGAAGTCCCACCTCCTTTCACGGAAGACGAACTTAAAGCAGCCGCCATAACCCTACAGAGCAACAAAGCACCGGGTATCGACGGTATTCCAGCAGAAGTCCTCAAAATAGTGTCAAATAGCCATGCCCAAGTACTCCTCGATATGTACAATGCCTGCCTGACAGAAGGAATATTCCCAGACGTATGGAAAAGACAGCGGCTAGTGCTCATCAGCAAGGGAAAAAAAGCCCTGAATCACCGTCAGCACATCGACCACTGTGTATGCTATACACCGCGGGCAAACTTTTGGAGCGACTCCTCAAACCCCGAATAGCAGCAGCCATTCAAAACGCTGGGGGATTATCCACTCAACAACACGGTTTTCGACCAGGAAAGTCCACAATTGGCGCCGTAGAAGACGTCATACAAAGTGTGCTAGCGGCACAGCACGGAAATCACTACTCCAGGCGAGGGGTACTCCTTGTTACATTAGACGTCGCTTCAACAGCGCTAGGTGGGTGGATATGAGTGAGGCACTTGAAAATCGTTTTCAGATACCAGCTTCTCTGAAGAAGATAATCCGGAGCTACCTTAAAAATGGAATATTGATATACGAGACCAAAAATGGCAGCCGAAGCAAAACCATCACGTCAGGGGCAGCGCAAGGGTCCATCCTCGGACCGGACCTTTGGAATATAAGCAACGACGGCATTTTGCACATAGAAATGCCAGATGACACTCATCTAGACGAATACGCAGACGACATTGCGGCTGTCATCACCGCACGCGACTCGGAAGACGCCCAAATAAAGCTGAACCAGGTCATGATCAGAACCCAGAGGTGGCCCGATTCACATGGCTTGAAGTTGTACACGGAAAAGACGGAACTACTATTCCTCACGAGAAAGCACATTCCAATAGAAATCGACTTGAGAGTATGCTCCGAGACCATCAGGACACAAAAGGCGATAAACTACCTGGGAATTCAGCTTGACTCCAAGCTCACCTACTGGGCAAATCCAAAATGCGGCGACGAAGGCAGCACGGGTAACGGCTTCTCTCAGCAGACTAATGGCAAACATTGGAGGGCCGACATCCATCAAGAGGAAGCTTCTGAGGTTGAGAACGCACTCCATTCTGCTGTATGGTAGCGAATTGCGGGCTGACTAGCTAAAGGTGCACTCCCGAAGAAAAGTTTTATCCTCCGTACAAAGAACCGCAGCTCTGCTAGTAGCTTCAGCGTACCGTTCTGTATCGGAGCCGACAATTCTGGTAATTAGCTGCTTAATCCCTATCGATCTGTTGGCCCTCGAACGAAAACACCTACGAGAAGCCAAGATGGGTAAAAATACCAGAGGAACCGCGCAGGATATAAAGCAACAAACCGTGCACCATTGCAAGAACGACGGAAAAATCGGCGCTCCGACGGAAAAAGCTTGACCTGGATGCAGGAATAATGTTGAGAGTCCAATAGGGACGAAGTGAGAATCTCCACCTTGAAGCAAGTATAAAAAGGGTTCCAGGGTGGGGAACATCTCCCCACCCTAGAAAAATACAGCAACATTAAGCAGAAAAAACAATACAGCAAAATTAACACAGCAACATTAAGCAGAGACAACACAGCAACATAAAGCAGAGACAATACGACGACATTTACCAGAAGCAGCAATAATATAAAAGCTTACGATATGAATACATTTTGGGCATCTAGTGCATGTAAGTCAAGAGCTGAAAAATTTATAATATATATAAATATATATACATATATAAGTTATGTTACGAAACTTCAAACGAAAAGCTTCAAGTCTAATTACTAACAACAATACCATAGCACTTCCAAGTATACCAGAAGATACAGTTCATAACAATAAACGTAGGGCTTCCGAACGAATACTTAATCAAATAAAAGGCACAAATACAAACCAAAATAACATTTCAGAAATGGCTAACCCAACAGAAATATTTAATAGCATAAGAATCCCAGACGTAATTAAAGACTTAAACACTTTTGACGGAAACAAAAAATGTCTACCAGACTTTATAAAAAATGTAGAAGAAATTCTACTTTTTATCAGAAACACGGACGGTACTCCTTACGAACAGGTATTGCTTAGAGCAATAACAAATAAAATATTAGGGCCAGAAGCTTCAAACTCACATCTAACCAATCTTGTTTGGGACGATATTACGAAAACCGTGGTGGACCCAACAATTCTATGACGAAATTCTAGATATCCAATCTACATTAATAAGCAATATACGTATAAAAGAAACCAACCAAGTCATACAAAGTTCAAAGAAAGATTGTTTGAAGACATGTGTCTAAACGTTTTCTTATCAGGTTTAAGAGAACCTTTAAGTGGAATTATCAGAGCAATGCGCCAAGACATATGTACTGCTCCGACTTACTGTGAACAAAAACAAAAAATTTAACCAAACACACCTTACAGATATAATAACTACCTAACCCTTACCCCAAACCACAATTCAGACAAAACTAAAATCTGCCATATCAAATACAAAAATTTCAAGCACCCCACCCATCGTTTAATAGGCAATATCAACCAAGGTACCAATTCAAGCAAGATCAACCCACTCTCTCGCGACATCCATTCAATAATTATAACCCAAACCCCCATCTACCACAAATAAAAAATTCAGGCAGCAATACACAACAAGATCAAGACAGAACTTTACACTCTATCAATCGACACAAAACCACTTCAACAGCCACCAAAATAATAAGGTAGAATACAATCAACAATATAGATATGGAAGAACAACAACCAACAAACGAGACATATTAGTTCAGCTAAAATAAATTGGTGACCTTCTTGATCGGAATGGACTTGCATCCTTTGGACGCCTTATATCCTTTCGAGTTGAGGAACTAATATTGTTAATTGCATTAACAGTTGATGTGCAAACCTCTTTGGGAGGTATGTAACATTCAAACTTTTAATGCATAACATCTTCTTTTGCATACAATTAGGCTTGTGTTAAGCAAACTTTTCCAGCTTAACGATGGAATTTGCATTGTTGACAAAAACTCCAATATATACTATATCAGCGAAGGCATTGCACTGGATGAAACATGATATCAAGTGCAATACGCTGAAAAACTCAATTCAAGGCCAGCTTGCAAATTTGTCAATAATGCACATTTCATGGTTATGCTGTCAATTCAATAATACCCAATATGTATAGCCAAATTATATGTAATATATGTATATAGAAAAATGAATAAATACCCACGATTGGCACATCCAAAAGTCAGTCAATCAGTAAGAGTTAACTGTGAGTCTTTTCATTTTAACTTAACATTGATTGATTCTCCTTCTCCGACACCAAGGTTTATGTGCCTGTTGTCAAACCCACCATCAACTCGGTACAAGCACCGCTGTTGACATTAGGTCCTTTTTCAACGATACCAAGGTTTACGTGCCTGGTATCAACTTTATAATCAACTCGGTGCAAGAACCGTTGTTGAAATTCAGCTGTTAATTTTAGTTTAACAAATATTATTTTGACACTAATAATAATAATGACTTTATTACTAGAACACAATGACAATATTACTAGAACAACCACTAAAAACCGTACTATATGATACTAAAAACTTCTTCGAAGTAAACAGCTTCAATATACAAATTCAGAAGATACATCAGATGGGATCATTTTAATCAACAGGAACGCACAAAACTTACTAAACTATGTAAAAATTATGAAGAATATGATTACGAAATCATATGCAACACAAACGCCGACGCACTAAGCCGTATTAAAATTAGCAATCCCCTGAAGTCCAAAATTTTGAACTAAACATTAATAACGAAACAACTGCCGCTACCATTCACACCAGTGACAAAAATTTGAACGATGGAATACCTATCTCAGAAAAACCTTTAAACGATTTCAATTTCAACAAAGTGACAAAGGATCACCATTAATAACGGAAACTATATTTAAAAACAAGCAAAAGAGAGCAATAAGAAGAAATACTTACAATGAAATTACAATGGTCGGCATCTTAAAAAATTTCGTTGCCCCAAGTAAACTTACCGCCATACATACAACCGATAGCATTTTCCATATTGTATAGTCAACCTTTTCAAAATATTTCTCTGAGAGTAAAATATTTCGCCTAATACGATGCATGGTTATACTAAAAGATATAAGAATTGAAGACGAACAAGAAGACGTAATCTATAGCTAACAAGAACGTTCCAACCATAGGGGAATTCACGAAACTCTACTCCACCTGAAACGCAAATTCTATTTCCCAAACATGAAAAAAAAAAACCAAAGTTTTAAACGCTTCCGAAAAATCTAAACCCAAAATATGACAGAAGTCCGCTTAAATTAGAATTTAAAAAACCAGAAACTCCTCTCAAATTTTTAGATATACTCCATTGATTTATATAGCATTAACCACCATCAAATGTTCACAGTAATAGAATAATTTTCAAAATTTGACACAACCTATACTCTTTCTTGTAGGAGCAGTATTATAGTCCTGAATGCTTTAAAACAATATATAATCCTGTTCGGTATAACGAAACAAATCATATCAAGGTACTGAGTTCACCGCCACTATATTTAAAGACTTCTGCAAACAGCACAAAATTGACCTTCATATCACATCATACCAACAAACAAGTAGCAATTCACCTATAGAACGACTACATTCTACACTGACCGAAATACTCAGACTCATACTGAAAAAACGCAAAGAATTAAAACTAACAACAGAACATGAAGAACTTCTCTCAGAAACTTTAATCACTTACAACAACGCCATACACTCAGCAACAAAACACCCACCATACGAACTATTTTTTGGGAGGCCGTACAAATTTAATAAAAAAATAAATTATTTTTTATATACTCTTTTAATTTCTATATATACATTAATTACTTATCGTAATAAAGCGGTCCAAACGGCACCGGCAACGTGGCAACAGATAAAACTCTATAAAGAGATACCCGATGTATCAACAATAACATTTGCCCCAACCACATCTCACACTCAACGGAAGGCCCCGTCATGGGCATCGAAGCCAACACCCTCCATACGATATCATATTCGTTGTGGAAGCTCCAGTCATGTTCTTCCATATGCACAATATCAGCACTCCAGTAAGAAAACACACTGCGATCTCACTGAATATGAGCACTCCAGTATAACAAATTTAAACATGAAATCTAATGCCTCAAAAAGCCAGATTTCCATGTCACATAAAACAAACTATTTTTTTTTTCCTTCATCGACAATCTACATTCATATGATGAATATAAATACAAAAGAAAATAAACACAACTAACTACATATGTTAAAAATAAGGGGGAGGAAAAAACTATTTTCCTTATAATTTAATAAAAGTGAGTCGTGTATCAAAAATTGTGAGGGCATATCACAATATTTCACATAAAAAACACCATATTGTGAGAAAATATCACAGGTAGCAATGAAACGGAAATTGCACGAACTCACATAATAAAAAAATAATATATATATATATAATAACACAATAAAAACAACTAAAATAAAACAAATTTTTATATATACACAGCAATATTAAATACAAAATAATTTACAATTAGATTTATTACAGGGAATATAGACGCAAATGATGCTAACAACCTTAATGAAGAAATAACAAAATTACAAAGAGACCAATCAACCACAAAAACTATGCAATCCAACATTTTACAAACCAAATGTTACAAAGAATGAAAAATATAACAAACCACATTAACCTAGAACAAGACCATATAATTTCCTATTTAGAAGAACTGTCAAACACATTATACAAAGAAGACAATATAATACAATATATAAATCAAATTAACTTCAATATTTCTACCCTCATTAGCCACCTTAAAGAAATTTCACAAGCAATTATTTTAGCCAATTCAACATAATTTCAAACTTCATTTTGAACCAAGCAGAAATTAAAGAAATACGGAAGCTGTTAACAAAAGAAAAATTTAACATAGGATCTGATTAACACATGTACTATATACTAGACTTACAAGCTTATTACAATAATTTAAATATAATTTTTAATGTTAAAATACCCAAATCGAAAACTATGATTGTAAATTTTATAATATCTTTCCACTTCCTATAAATCACACAAAGCAAATAATAACCAAACCATATGTTACATATAATGGTAAGAAAATTCAGTTCTTGGACGAAGCATGCAAATCAATAGAAAACACATATTATTGTAAAAACCCAGACAACGAAATCGCGACAGAAGACTCAACCTGCATTGGCCCAATATTTAACAACAAAACACCTAGCTGTCTCTTAGACGAAATATAAATGACAACCACAATATATCAACCTAGAGAGAATCTCATATTATTCATTAATATACCTCAAACATTAATTAAGTATAATTGCAGTAACTCAAGCAACATACTCGTACTAGTAGAAGGCACCATAATGGTTACATACAATCATTGCCCAGTGAACATAAATGGCATCATCTACACAGCCACTCACGAAATATTCTGGGATGAAATCCAACTAATACTTCCACCAAAGTTAACAGTCCAAACCTTATCAATCTCATCATCAATAAGCCTACCAAAACTACAAGAATTAAACTTTAAACACGACACATCCATAGCAATAATACAATACGAAAACAACATTAGATCCACCTCCACAATCACTGCATTAACTGTTTTGGGTATCATATCACTAATCGCTCTTATTCTAGGAATATATAAAACAACCACAATCATATATATACCGGAACCATTACCTACAATCGCTCCAGCCATCGAGTACTCTCTCTGGCCTTCGCTCTTCTCTAAGGGGGGAGGAGTTAAGTTCCCACCTACGGTGTCAACGATCACTACACCCTCATCACCACCACCACCTAAACCACCTAGAACCCAACCACATAACCACTAGCAAGTTCAACAATTCCAGATTGCAACAGCAGCATAAATAACCGGGCAACCCAAGCACATAATATACTAGCAGGTTCAACAGCTTCAAAAATGCAACGACAGCATAACAGCAAGCCACGGGAGATATCAACGACGCGGCGATATCAACGACTACATTAACCACGCACATAGTACATTTATTTATTACATAGACATAAGGTAAACAAACTTTGTAAACACACACACAATGAATTTAGAGTATATATTTCGTTATTACATAGACATATGGTAAACAAACTTTGTTAACACATACATACACTGTATTTTGAATACATGCAATATATTTAGAATACTTATAAACTTATAATACTCATATGTAATATACTTAAAGTATAGATATAAACTTATAATATACTTAGATATAAGATTACATAGCACATTTAGAGTATAAAAAGAATCGATATTTAGAATAAAATACACTAGGTACACTACACTGAAACTAAGGAGTAGATCGGCATTCTTTGGACGCCTTACATCCTGCCATTAGATATAACTTAATTCAGCTTGAACAAGCTAACAATTCAGCTTGAATAGTTAGTGACCTTCTTGATCCCTTGGAGTTGAGGTTCTAACATATTAGTTCAGCTTAAATAAATTGGTGACCTTCTTGATCGGAATGGACTGGCATCCTCTGGACGCCCTATATCCCTTCGAGTTGAGGAACTAATATAATTTTTGTGTGTAGTGCCAGGCTAAGTACATAACTGGAGCAGTCGGTAGTCCTGACTAAAGGAAGGTTTATACAAGTTGGAATAGAGTCAGCAGTGACGGGATATCACTAGCGAAACTCTAACATTGAGAGCACATCAGTGTCAGCCTCCACAAGTAGAAAAAACTGGCCAGTTTTGACTATTTCTAGTCAGTGGACGAGCAACATTAATATTAAGCAGAAAAAATACAACAACATTAAGCAGAAATACAGCAACATTAATACAGCAACATTAAGCAGAAATATAGCAACATTAAGCAGAAATACAGCAACATTGAGCAGAAATATAGCAACATTAATACAGCAACATTAAGCAGAAACAACAAGACAGCAAAGTTAACACAGCAACATCAAGCAAAGACAACACAGCAACATAAAGCAGAGACAACACGACGACATTTACCAGAAGCAGCAATAACATAAAAGCTACGATATGAATACATTTTGGACATCTAGTGCATGTAAGTCAAGAACGGAATAATTTATAATATATATACATATATAAGTTATGTTACGAAACCTCAAACGAAAAGCTTCAAGTCCAATTACTAACAACAATCCCATAGCACTTCCAAGTATACCAGAAGATACAGTTCATAACAATAAACGTAGGGCTTCCGAACGAATACTTAATCAAATAAAAGGCACAAATACAAACCAAAATAACTTTTCAGAAATGGCTAACCCAACAGAAATATTTAATAGCATAAGAATCCCAGACGTAATTAAAGACTTAAACACTTTTGACGGAAACAAAAAATGTCTACCAGACTTTATAAAAAATGTAGAAGAAATTCTACTTTTTATCAGAAACACGGACGGTACTCCTTACGGACAGGTATTGCTTAGAGCAATAAGAAATAAAATAATAGGGCCAGCAAATGAAGCTTTAAACTCACATCTAACCAATCTTGTTTGGGAAGATATTACGAAAACCCTGATGGACCTATATACTGACAAGAGAGACGAAAGTACACTAATTAGGGAACTACACAACATAAAACAATATTACAAAACAGTCGAACAATTCTATGATGAAGTTCTAGATATCCAATCTACATTAATAAGCAATATACGTATAAAAGAAACCAACCAAGTCATACAAAGTTCAAAGAAAGATTGTTTGAAGACATGTGTCTAAACGTTTTCTTATCAGGTTTAAGAGAACCTTTAAGTGGAATTATCAGAGCAATGCGCCCAGACATATGTACTGCTCCGACTTACTGTGAAAAAAAACAAAAAATTTAACCAAACACACCTTACAGATATAATAACTACCTAACCCTTACCCCAAACCACAGTTCAGACAAAACCAAAATCTACAATATCAAATACAAAAATTTCACACACCCCAACCAATGGTTAATAGGCAATATCAACCAAGATACCAATTCAACCAAGACCAACCCACTCTCTCGTGAAATCCATTCAATAATTATAACCCAAACCCCCTCTATCACAAATAAAAAATTCAGGTAGCAATACACAACAAGATCAAGACAGAACTTTACACCCTATCAATCGAGACAAAACCACTTCATCAGCCACCAAAATAATAAGGTAGAAGACATCAACAATATATATATGGAAGAACAACAACCAACAAACGAGACAAATAGTGACTTGACACTATTACTAGAACAACCACTAAAAACAGTACTATATGATAGTAAAAACTTCTTCGAAGTAAACAACTTCAACATAAAGATTCAGAAAATACATCAACCGACAAAAGAAACCTGATAAGATGCGATCATCTTAATCAACAGGAACGGACAGAACTTACTAAACTATGTAAAAATTATGAAGAATATGATTACGAAATCATATGCAACACAAACGCCGACGCACTAAGCCGTATTAAAATTAGCAATCCCACTGAAGTCGAAAATTTTGAAATTAACATTAATAACGAAACAACTGCCGCTACCATTCACACCAGTGACAAAAATTTGAACGATGGAATACCTATATCAGAAAGACCTTTAAACGATTTCAATTTCAACAAAGTGACAAAGGATCACCATTAACAACGGAAACTATATTTAAAAACAAGCAAAGGAGAGCAATAAGAAGAAATACTTACAATGAAATTACAATGGTCGGCATCTTAAAAAATTTCGTTGCCCCAAGTAAACTTACCGCCATACATACAACCGATTGCATTTTCCATATTGTACAGTCAACCTTTTCAAAATATTTCTCTGAGAGTAAAATATTTCGCCTAATACGATGCATGGATATACTAAAAGATATAAGAATTGAAGACGAACAAGAAGACGTAATCTATAGCTAACAATAACGTTCCAACCATAGGGGAATTCACGAAACTCTACTCCACCTGAAACGCAAATTCTATTTCCCAAACATGAAAAAAAATAACCAAAGTTTTAAACGCTTCCGAAAAATCTAAACCCAAAATATGACAGAAGTCCGCTTAAATTAGAATTTAAAAAACCAGAAACTCCTCTCAAATTTTTAGATATACTCCATTGATTTATATAGCATTAACCACCATCAAATGTTCACAGTAATAGAATAATTTTCAAAATTTGACACAACCTATACTCTTTCTTGTAGGAGCAGTATTATAGTCCTGAATGCTTTAAAACAATATATAACCCTGTTCGGTATAACGAAACAAATCATATCAAGGTACTGAGTTCACCGCCACTATATTTAAAGACTTCTGCAAACAGCACAAAATTGACCTTCATATCACATCATACCAACAAACAAGTAGCAATTCACCTATAGAACGACTACATTCTACACTGACCGAAATATTCAGACTCATACTGAAAAAACGCAAAGAATTAAAACTAACAACAGAACATGAAGAACTTCTCTCAGAAACTTTAATCACTTACAACAACGCCATACACTCAGCAACAAAACACCCACCATACGAACTATTTTTTGGGAGGCCGTACAAATTTAATAAAAAAATAAATTATTTTTTATATACTCTTTTAATTTCTATATATACATTAATTACTTATCGTAATAAAGAGGTCCAAACGTCACCGGCAACGTGGCAACAGATAAAACTCTATAAAGAGATACCCGATGTATCAACAATAACATTTGCCCCAACCACATCTCACACTCAACGGAAGGCCCCGTCATGGGCATCGAAGCCAACACCCTCCATACGATATCATATTCGTTGTGGAAGCTCCAGTCATGTTCTTCCATATGCACAATATCAGCACTCCAGTAAGAAAACACACTGCGATCTCACTGAATATGAGCACTCCAGTATAACAAATTTAAACATGAAATCTAATGCCTCAAAAAGCCAGATTTCCATGTCACATAAAACAAACTATTTTTTTTTTCCTTCATCGACAATCTACATTCATATGATGAATATAAATACAAAAGAAAATAAACACAACTAACTACATATGTTAAAAATAAGGGGGAGGAAAAAACTATTTTCCTTATAATTTAATAAAAGTGAGTCGTGTATCAAAAATTGTGAGGGCATATCACAATATTTCACATAAAAAACACCATATTGTGAGAAAATATCACAGGTAGCAATGAAACGGAAATTGCACGAACTCACATAATAAAAAAATAATATATATATATATATAATAACACAATAAAAACAACTAAAATAAAACAAATTTTTATATATACACAGCAATATTAAATACAAAATAATTTACAATTAGATTTATTACAGGGAATATAGACGCAAATGATGCTAACAACCTTAATGAAGAAATAACAAAATTACAAAGAGACCAATCAACCACAAAAATTATGCAATCCAACATTTTACAAACCAAATGTTACAAAGAATGAAAAATATAACAAACCACATTAACCTAGAACAAGACCATATAATTTCCTATTTAGAAGAACTGTCAAACACATTATACAAAGAAGACAATATAATACAATATATAAATCAAATTAACTTCAATATTTCTACCCTCATTAGCCACCTTAAAGAAATTTCACAAGCAATTATTTTAGCCAATTCAACATAATTTCAAACTGCAACCCAAGCACATAATATACTAGCAGGTTCAACAGCTTCAAAAATGCAACGACAGCATAACAGCAAGCCACGGGAGATATCAACGACGCGGCGATATCAACGACTACATTAAGCACGCACATAGTACATTTATTTATTACATAGATATAAGGTAAACAAACTTTGTAAACACACACACAATGAATTTAGAGTATATATTTCGTTATTACATAGACATATGGTAAACAAACTTTGTTAACACATACATACACTGTATTTTGAATACATGCAATATATTTAGAATACTTATAAGCTTATAATACACATATGTAATATACTTAAAGATATAATAGATATAAACTTATAATATACTTAGATATAAGATTACATAGCACATTTAGAGTATAAAAAGAATCGATATTTAGAATAAAATACACTAGGTACACTACACTGAAACTAAGGAGTAGATCGGCATTCTTTGGACGCCTTACATCCTGCCATTAGATATAACTTAATTCAGCTTGAACAAGCTAACAATTCAGCTTGAATAGTTAGTGACCTTCTTGATCCCTTGGAGTTGAGGTTCTAACATATTAGTTCAGCTTAAATAAATTGGTGACCTTCTTGATCGGAATGGACTGGCATCCTCTGGACGCCCTATATCCCTTCGAGTTGAGGAACTTATATAATTTTTGTGTGTAGTGCCAGGCTAAGTACATAACTGGAGCAGTCGGTAGTCCTGACTAAAGGAAGGTTTATACAAGTTGGAATAGAGTCAGCAGTGACGGGATATCACTAGCGAAACTCTAACATTGAGAGCACATCAGTGTCAGCCTCCACAAGTAGAAAAAACTGGCCAGTTTTGACTATTTCTAGTCAGTGGACGAGCAACATTAATATTAAGCAGAAAAAATACAACAACATTAAGCAGAAATACAGCAACATTAATACAGCAACATTAAGCAGAAATATAGCAACATTAAGCAGAAATACAGCAACATTGAGCAGAAATATAGCAACATTAATACAGCAACATTAAGCAGAAACAACAAGACAGCAAAGTTAACACAGCAACATCAAGCAAAGACAACACAGCAACATAAAGCAGAGACAACACGACGACATTTACCAGAAGCAGCAATAACATAAAAGCTACGATATGAATACATTTTGGACATCTAGTGCATGTAAGTCAAGAACGGAATAATTTATAATATATATATATATATATAAGTTATGTTACGAAACCTCAAACGAAAAGCTTCAAGTCCAATTACTAACAACAATCCCATAGCACTTCCAAGTATACCAGAAGATACAGTTCATAACAATAAACGTAGGGCTTCCGATAATACTTAATCAAATAAAAGGCACAAATACAAACCAAAATAACATTTCAGAAATGGCTAACCCAACAGAAATATTTAACAGCATAAGAATCCCAGACGTAATTAGAGACTTAAACACTTTTGACGGAAACAAAAAATGTCTACCAGACTTTATAAAAAATGTAGAAGAAATTCTACTTTTTATCAGAAACACGGACGATACTCCTAACCGACAGGTATTGCTTAGAGCAATAAGAAATAAAATAATAGGGCCAGCAAATGAAGCTTTAAACTCACATCTAACCAATCTTGTTTGGGAAGATATTATGAAAACCCTGATGGACCTATATACTGACAAGAGAGACGAAAGTACACTAATTAGGGAACTACACAACATAAAACAATATTACAAAACAGTCGAACAATTCTATGATGAAGTTCTAGATATCCAATCTACATTAATAAGCAATATACGTATAAAATAGCTTCTCCATAATTCGTATAGTTATCACTAGATCTACTATGCATAGTTTTTGTGTTAAGAGGTGACAACTTCTCCAGAATCGAAACGGATTTCGGTGGTACCTTATGCGCAATATATTCTTATCTTTTTCATAGATTAATTGAGTACTCTTCATATTTATATCATTCGCTTTTTCAAATTTCAATTTTGTAATGTATCTGACGTCAGTAATAGATGTACAGTCCCAGATATGAAGTTGATCTGACTTCTCTTGGGTATTGTATTTTACTTGTTTTTGTTGGTCTGCATGTTTTTTGGCAGCCATTCCCCTTGTTATAATTAATGTTCTTTTAGCTTTTTCATCGGTTTCTTTAGGAATCATTTGTTTTAAAGTTTCTGAATCAATTTTGATTGTGGAAAGTGCGTCTGCGTTGGTATTTGATTTTCCTCTTTGTAGGATGTCAAAATCAAAATGGTATTCTTGTCATTGTAAAAAGTTATACTAATGGTTAGTGGCAACTGTAAATTTTTTGACTATATAAAATTGCTAAAATTTCTTTTCAATTACTGGTTTAACTACACATATTTTCTTTTCAAAACTTAAATGTAAAATTTTTTTTTTTGTGTATTTACTATTAAAATTTGAGCCCAAAATTTATTTCATTTTTATCTGCGATTTTACATAACAAAATTTTGTTGTTGTTTTTGCAACATTTTGCAATAAATTTTATAATTTTTCTTGGTTTCCTAATGCTTTTGTTTAATGTTTCTCCATTACATGTGTATATGAATTATCAATTAGTTTCTGTTCCGTATTAATATATTTATAATAATAACATTTATATTATATATGGTCTCTAAATTAAATTAAAAGTCACGTATATATAGGTATATAAAAATATTAAAGATTCTTAACTAATATTTAAATGTATTAAGTTGCTTAACTATAATATTAAAATAAATTATGTGTAAAAATTTCGTTTACTCTGTTTCTAAAGACAAAATTATGCAAAGCTAAAATTATAACCATTTCATTTGTTATTATTTTTTTTAAATTTATAAACATTTACAATTAAAGTCAAAGATATATATATATATATATATATATATATATATATATATATATATATATATATATATATATATACATACATATATATATATATATATATATATATATATATATATATATATATATATATATATATATTAAATACAAAAAATAGTTAAAGAAAATGAGATAAAAAAATAGTTTTAAATGTTTACAGCGTTTTAGCACGCTCCAAAAGATCACTGCTAAATTTCGATATTTCCGATTGTGGTCGTTTACAGACTGACAATAAATTAATGACATGAGATATTCTTATGTCATCTGTGTCCATATCTAAAATTTCATCGTTGTCTACCTCGATGGCCTCGCCCGGTGGATCAAAGAGTTTCTGCACTTCATCATACAGCCACATCTCCAAAGCCAGTCTCTTTCGTATTACACTCATCTGATGGAAACCATATTTGGCGGTTAGGAACTTCTCCTGTCGCTTTTTAACTTCGGAACTTATCTCATTAAAATTGACGCGTAAATTTTGTTGGTTCGGTAAACGCTCACAAATATTCAGTTTTTTGGGACCGCACTGCATTTTGAAAACAACTTTGGTCGATTTTATGTTGTCTTATTACTGCCTTTTTTTGAAGTGGGTGTGAGATTGTAGCTAGGAGTCTTCCTTCTGGATGTGTTGCTCTGCCAGTTGTTGAAATTTTTCGAATAGTCGGTGGAAATCGGTATTCATCTTCTTATTGCAGTTTTAGGATTATTTTAGGATTGTTTAAAATTTTTGGGTTTTTAATAAAGTGCCAGTTTGGCAGGATCACCATGTAAAGATGGCAGGATCGCCATGTAAAGATGGCAGGATCGCCATGTAAAGATGGGCTCAATTAATTAATATAGCGGCGCGAGAGCTAGCGCACAATTTCAATCGGCGACTACGTGAGTACAGCCAAATATTTGTGTAAGAAGCGAAATATATGATCGCTATGTACAGATGGGCTCAAATTATTATTTAGCGGCGCGAGAGCTTGCGCACAATTTCAATCGGCGACTACTGGAGTACAGCCAAATATTTAATGAGAAACGAAAGGTTTGGTTTCCAGATCGAATCTGATTTATTGATAAAATCTTATTGCTATTTATACTTTTAATTCCTTATGTGCTAAGACTTAGTATATAATATGGTTCTAAATACATAAAGAGGGCTTTTGCAATGTCAGCGGAAAGTATCACGGTCAATGCCAGCGTACATTCGTTCGAGGGCATCGTACATTAGAATGCAACGTAATCAAAAACGTGCGCGCTGTTCGCGCTTCATAACGTACCTATTCTTATATGAGAGTTCGATGTACTTACGTTGGGTCTCCGCTCACATTGCATGTGCCTACGCCGCGTATGGTGTTGGCGTTTGTGTGTATATATATATACATTATGCTTTTCATACACTACAAGATACATCAGCCGACAAAAGAAACCTGATAAGATGCGATCATCTTAATCAACAGGAACGGACAGAACTTACTAAACTATGTAAAAACTATGAAGAATATGATTACGAAATCATATGCAACACAAACGCCGACGCACTAAGCCGTATTAAAATTAGCAATCCCACTGAAGTCGAAAATGTTGAACTAAACATTAATAACGAAACAACTGCCGCTACCATTCACACCAGTGACAAAAATTTGAACGATGGAATACCTATCTCAGAAAGACCTTTAAACGATTTCAATTTACAGATCATATTATAACAAAGTGACAAAGGATCACCATTACGAAGAAATACTTTCAATGACAATACAGTGGTCGGCATCTTAAAAAATTTCGTTGCCCCAAATAAACATACAACCGACAGCATTTTCCATATTGTACAGTCAACCTTTTCAAAATACATCTCTGAGAGTAAAATATTTCGCCTAATACGATGCATGGATATACTATTTATTTATTTATTCACAAACTTAAAATTAAAATTTAAAGCTAATGTTTAGCTATAGCGACTTAGGCCTTAAGCTTAACTTAGATTGAGTTATTTTCATCTCTGTTCATATTTGCCTAGATATATGTTAATCGAAAGCTAAGGTTTTTGATATAATAGCTGTATTTTAGTTACATTTTATAGAAAATAGTTTGATGGTCTATATATTACGATGTACTGTCTTATTTATGTAATGGTTTCATTTTTGATTTTATATAAGTTTGTATAAATCTGTTATTTTGAAGAAATTAATAATTTTTAGCAAATTTTCAGTATTCGGAGTGTTAACTAACGATAGGGGTTGGGAATTTTGAAAAGCTTGTTTTCTTGATCTATCGAATGTGGGGCAGTTAGTGAGGAGGTGAAGGATGTTGGTAGGAGTGGTAGAATGACACAAGGGGCAGGGGGATTTAGTGTTGTTGTTCATTAGGTATTCGTGGGAGATTTTAATATGTCCTAACCGTAGGCGTATGAATTTTGTGATATCTGATTGTAGTCGGCATTGTATTGGTAATTGTTAATGGACATTTTTGTGGATTAATTTTGTTTGTACCATTTGGAGTTGGACTGCCATAATTGTTTATGTTTGCTTTGGAAGTTAGTTTTTTATGTATTGAGTGATGTCATTGAGGTTAAAGTTGTGAGTGGTAATTAGTGAGGCTCGATTAGCATATCAGGCGGATTGGTCAGCGAATTCGTTGCCCTCTATTAGAGTATGTCCAGGTATACAGATTAGTTTTATTTTAGGGAAGTCCAGATTAGTTTTATTTTGGGTAAGACCGTTTCGGATAAGGAAGGGGTAAGGTCACTGTTGTTGATATAAGATATGGTTGTTAGGGATGATAGGGAGTCTGTGCAGTTGTTTTTTTTAGTTATAACGAATGTTATTGCTTCACTAATGGCAATAATTTCAGCAGAGAATATTGAGCTATATAGTGGAAGGGTTGTTATTTTAATTATTTAGTTAGTATTAGTTATGCTGAAGCAGGAATTTTGATCATATTTTGATCATATTTTGAGCCATCGGTAAAGATGAACGAATAGTTGCGTAATTTTTCCCCAATTTCTTTGAATAAAGTTCGGAATATTACAGGGGAGTTATCGGATTTTGCAAATTAGTGAAGTGAGGTATTGATTGAGGACTGTTTGAAAAGCCATGGAGGATGGAAATAGTCTGTGGAAATGAGGTGAGAGTAAGGTATGTCTAGGTTGATGGAGTTTTTTATAATCCTTCTGATTGCTGGTATAATTTTCTGATTAATATTTTTAATTCGGTGTTTCGTAACTATACTATTGAGAGGGCTGTTATTGCTGAGTATGAGGGATTTGAAGAGTTTTGTTGTAACTAAGTCTCTTTGATTGTTTAGGGATTTTATGTTGGATTCAAAGAGCATGTTGTTGATGGGTGTTGAGCGGAAGGCTCCAAGTGCTATTCTTATTGCTGAATTTTGGACAGTTTTGATTTTATTTATGACAGATTGGGGGGAGTATCCATAAAGAAATAATCCATAAGAAATTTTTGATAGGATATACGATTTAAGAACTGATATAATGGAATATGTGTTGCAGTTAAGTTTAGTACTGGATAAGCATTTACTTATGTTTAATTGTTTTCTTCCGTCTATATTTGTTATTAAAAATAATTCCCAGGATTCTTAAGTTCTGTACTTCCTGAAATTTAGTATTGTTGGTGTGGATGTTGCAGAAATAGTTACGTTTCCGACAGAAATGAGTGTGTTTGCAATTTGTGGGGGACAGAATTGCTCTAGACTAGTTGCACCAAGAAGCAATATCCCGGAAAAGTTTGTCAAGGTTTATATTTGGGTTTTTTTTATTATTCAAATTTATTAATAAATGGAAGTCGTCGGCGTATGCGCAGTAGTTTATTTCTTTATGGATCGTAATTATATCGCATAGTTTATTATAAGCTATAAGAAATAGATTTTTTTCTAATTTTGTAAATAGTCTTTTGATTAATTATTTTGACTGGCAATGCCAATCGTGTTTTCAGTCAGCAATGCTTTTTGATCAACCTGCTGATAACACTGTAGACGTGTGTCAAAGTATACGTGGCAATCAGCTAGTCTAGAAGTGCGTGTTTTAATTGAATTGCAACAGAGCGTAAATTTATTTATTTTCTTGCGAAAACAAGTGCTGATTAAAAGTTTAAAAGTAAAATTGGGCCGATACGAAGCAGCGTATGGAAATATTTCACTAAACAAACTTCTACGACAGTTAAGTGTCAATTACATATGTATAAAAGTTCTAAACTGCAATTCTGGAATTCGATCAATATAAGGTTACTTAAACAGCGCTAATATACTATGTATTGATTTATAAATTTTATATTAGCAATCAGGATCCAAGCCAAATAATGTATTGGAAGTAATAAAATTGGATTTAACCGAAGGAAGGGAACAACCAGCACCAGCAAAAATGCAAACTTCGCCGAGAAAAGCAGCTTCAGAAAAAAAAAAATCTCACCGAAGAAAAAAGGAACCTCCTCCAATTATTTCCGCATTTGCTCACGTCCGTAGCTATGCATCAGATGGTTCTAAATTTCAAAAGTTAACACTTCTATTGTACACCACATTGTCACTGACAACTTGCCATTTCATTTTGTAGAAGGTAGTTTTCAAATTTATAATAATAGAGCAAATGTTTTTATTTATTTTTGACATACTATATATATAATACATACATGTATTGCAGGTAAAGGATTCCTTAACTTTATGAAGCAACATTTTCCGCTGTATAAAGTACCTACAAGAAACACAATTAAATCAAACATTGACAAGATGTATAACATTGAAAGTAAAAAATTAAAAAATTGTATACGAGTATCAAGTGTTCAGCATATGTGTTTAACTACCGACATATGGACTGACACAGCAATGAACAGCATTCTCGGTTTTACAATTCATGGTTTATTTGAAAATAAGCAATTTAGTGGCACAATTGGTGTGTTTAAAATGCATGAAGCTCATACAGGGGGATATAGCTCAGAAGTTTTGCAAAATGCGCTTAAGAAATTTTCTATAAATCAAGAGCAAGTGATGGCTGTAATTACGGACAATGCACCTAACATAGTCAAGGCAATCCATGATACGTTTGGGAAGAAGCGCCAAATTTCTTGTTTTACGCATACTTTGAATTTGGTGTGCGATTATTCGTTAAAAACGCCTGAAGTTAGTGACATAATTACCAAGTGTAGAAAAATCGTCGCCTGGTTTAAAAGATCTGTTAGAGCAAATGATGATTTGCGCGAGTTGCAATATTCTGCTGGTGTACGAGTATGTGGAGGTAATATGTTGAATCCAATTTTGGACGTTAAAACAAGGTGGAATTCAACGTACTATATGTTGGAACGATTTATAAAATTGATTCCATATATAAGTCAAATTTTAATTAAACATTCAGATGCGTTGGCACAAATAGAATCCTGTCTCAATTACCGCCCACTCTGCCCGCTGTCGAACGACTCCAACGATCTGATGGTTCTCACGCCGGGCCATTTTCTTATAGGCGACTCTTTATTGGCTCCACCATTACATCAAAATGAGGATGCTCATGTAGTGACACGCTGGCAAAACTGCCAATTCCTCGCTAATCAATTTTGGCGCAAATGGAGTTGCGAATATTTATCTCGGCTTCAACGACGACCGAAATGGCTAAACCAGATTTAAAAGTCGGCAATATAATACTTATCAAATACGAGCGATTCCCTTGTAATCAATGGCCACTTGGACGGATCATCGAGACACATCCTGGAGAAGACAACGTTGAGTAGTCACTCTAAAAATGCAAAATGGGATCATGAAACGGCCAATAGCCAAATTGTGCCCCTTACGCTTTCAAAACAACGGGTGTAATGAATCTAAAGATCTGTCGTACTGATATTAATTTGTATTATTATTATTAATTCCATGACATTTGACACAGATATTAATTTGTACTTTCCTCTATTCCATTTAGCAGTTAGGCAAACATCATCGCCATCATCAGGCATAATTTTCGTGGCATTTCCTAGCACAAGAATAAGGAGACAACTTTAATAATTTTCCATGAAAATCATCGGCGGGGAGGATGTTGGAGATTATAAGTTAAAGCAATTTAATAATTAAAATTCACTTTTGTTTTCTTTATTTCCACATTTGCTAAATTCAATACATGTTGTTACCACATGTTGCAATTTTATAACCTACTCTTTGGATTATTTTCTTTGTCTCTGTTATTTCGCTATTTCTTTTTTTTGATATGAGGTTCTTCCGGTAATGAGAACAAGTGTGGGGTTTTGAAACAGATGACGACACCGACGATCTCGTATATAGCGCCAACAATAAACATTTATTTTTAACATCGAATATATAAATATATCTATTTTCAATTAAATAAAATTGAACCATTATAAAACATCATTTGGAAGCAATATTTTTTATTTGAACTGCACCCCCCGGAGAAGACACACTTTTTGCAACAACAGTATCTCTGAGCTTTATCTGTGGGCGACCTCTTTGCTGCCTTAAATGGGCCGCTTCAAGCCTTTATGATAGTGTATTTTGTTGTTGTAATAGTTCGCTTGGTGTTGCTTTGTGATTTGTCCTTCATTGTCTGTTACCTACCGAACCATTAGCTCGCTTCTTCTTTCTTCCACTTTCGTTCGACAGTGGCGTGGTAATTTTTTGTTAGGGAAGTCGGTTGTCCACATTTCCCAACCAGGAGTTATGTGTAGAAAACAGAGGCTTGAGACAGTGCTTATACGATATATTACTATAATGATAATTAACTAATGCAGACAAACTTAGAGCGACATCATATACGAGTATATACCAACTTACAGTCGAATTTATTATTATTATTATTATTATTAATTACAATTAAAAATATTATTAAGAGAGCACTAGCTGAAAGGGCTATCGCCTTTTGTTTAAATTAATCTTTGATAAAATATAAATGTTTAAATTTATTAAATTAAATTGTGGATACAGTTTTTTTTAAGTTGAAAATAGTTTGAATATTTTCTACGGAAGGTTCAGAAAGTTAATTAAACGGTCTTTGGTTAGAATTTCTGGATCGGGTGATGAGTGGATGTGGGAAACTGTGAGTTGGGAAATACGTCAAAACTGGCATATAGGCGATTCGTTTTTTAGTAGGTGTCCGTGCGTGATGTTTGTGTGTCCTAACCGAAGTCTAACGAATCATCTGTTCAACGCAGCAGTAGTCGATGATGGTTAGTGTTGAAGGACTTGTATTCATGATTGTAATTCTGCCAGTTTGTTACAGTTTTCTTGATGGCATAGGAAGATGCGAAATTTGCTACAAATTTGCTGGCGAAAGGGATAAACGTGTGCAGTGGAGATTAATTCGCTGCTTTATCTGCGTATTCGTTTTCCAGTTATCCCTGTATGACCTGGCATCCACATTAATCACACCTTCTTGCCTAGTTCAATTAGCAATTCCTTTATAGCCACAATGGCTTCAGAGCAGTTAGTCATATTTATTGCGTCTTCAAATACTGATAGGCTGTCATATGCATATGACTTCAAGCTTTGGTTAAAAGCAGGGCTGTTATAGTTGCTTGTACTTCTGTGTCAAAAGCGCTGGCAGCAGGTGGGAGTAATCCATGGCCCCTTGTGATACCATTTGCGTCCACTACCGCGGCTCCCACTGTTTTTCTATTAGGGGTTGGACTGCCTCCATATACAACTGTCTGTGTACCGAAGCATTTGTATGTTCATTATAGTGTGAAGTAAGATTAGTTATAAATTTATTGTTATTCAGTGACCAAGGTGGGCATTTTATGGCTGGAGTAGGCATCGGTGTTATATATAGATGAGTTTCAGTTACCAGATCCAGTACTTCGCTAATACCAGATATATGCTTCAGGGGTCGCTTTCGTGACTTCAGCAATTAAATCTCTTTGGAGAGCACGAAGTTTAGGAATTTGGCGGTACCTGATAAACAGTATCCGGTCTTCAATACAGGTGAAACCTCTTTCGGCAAGCAAGTTGACAGTACGTGTCATTTAGCTCATTTTCCGTATATGGAAAGGCCATAGTCGAACTTGGATATTATTGTCATTTTTGTTATATTAAGTGGTGTGTTTTTATGAACATGACTTTTATAATATGATATACTTAACTGTGTTTAACCTGGCAACTAGACTTTTTCTTAAGCTGTTACAATGTTCTCTGAAATTATTTTTACAGTAAAATACTAAACCTAATATTTGAAGAATATTTACATTTACAATTGTGTGGGTATTGTGTTTAATGTTAATAGGATTGCACTTATTTATTGCAAATTTAGCGCCAGAGTTCTGGGACCAATTTTCGATTGTTGCTAATGCAATATCGAAGTTGATAAGAATTTCGTTTGGATTTTTTTTTTATTGCATAGCAAGTATAGGTCATCTGCGTAAAGGCAGTCATCAAAAGCTAATAAAAAATAACGTTACCGAGAATGGGGAAACTTGTGGTATACCATTGAGTAGTGGATAAGTTGAAGAGTAAACATTGTTGACTTGCAACGTATATTCAAATTTGAAAAACATTTTTATGTAATTATATAATTTTGGACCGATTTCAGGCTCATGTAGCTTTTTTAGAACCATGTGAATACCAACTCTATCGAATACCTTCGCAAAATCATCGACAGTGTAGTCAGTTCCTGTTGTTTCATACCGGTCTTGTCGGTGCTTTTTCTGATTCGCAGAGTGTATTAATATTTGCGTCAAATTTAAGTGGCAACGCTTCTGAGAAGCGAGATAGCAATAGTGTAATTTAAATGACAGCTGTGATTTGACTGACAGTTTTTTCCCCTCTCTCGGGTAATCGGAAAAAGCGCGCGACGTCACTGGTTTTGCGCGGGAAATATAGATATATATATATAAAAAAAGATTATTAGAAGCGAATTGTCGCACGTCAAGTGTGGATTTTTTGTGAATTAAAATTAACTACAAAAATAAAGGAAAATATCGACCACATTGATTAAAGCGTCAGAAGTGGGATTACCTACGAATAAAATTATCATTATTTTGCGTAAATACACAATGGAACGCATTGGAAAAGATGAAATGTTGGCTGCTCTTCAAGCAGGCGAAATAGATGTCCCACCTACTGCGAGCTTGAGCCGAATCCGAACACTATATGAAGAAGTCCATCCTCATCAAGGAGCCGATCGCCCTGATGCCTTTGATGCAATTCCAAATGTGAATCCTAACCCTGATGCAACTGAAGTAAATGTGAATACAACTGCTGCTGATGCCTGCCGAAACCCTGTTGTAACTGCTGCTAATGTTAGTGCAAATGGGTGTAACTGCTGTCAATGCTTGCCAAAACTTTGATGTAACCGATGGTACTGCTAGTGTACATACTTTTAACATGGATGAGCAACTGCTACAAATGCGAAAAGAGCGTGAACTACTATTACTGCAGCAGGAAGTGTCTGCTCTTCGTCGGGCTCAATCCGCCACACCGATGACTGCAGCCCCAATTCACATGAATATTAATGTCATTGAATCTATGTTAATGCAGTTTACTGCTGACGATACGTATGACATCTGTAAATGGGTAGACGATGTTGAGGATGCATTCGATAGTCTTCAATTTGACAATAACGCACGTCTCATCGCAATGCGGAGGTTGCTTGGGGGCACTGCAAAGATATTTGCTCGCACCATATCTGCCCACACCTATGAAACTTTACGAGATGCATTGATAAGGGAATTCGGTCGGAAGTACTCTTTACATGAAGTGTACCAACAACTCCGTGCTCGCACTTTGAAGCCCAACGAGAGCTTGCACCGCTATGTTATAGAGATGCAAGAAATTGCCTCGCGAGCCAATATAGTCGAGAATGAATTGGTCGACATAATAATAGAAGGTATTGGCGATACTTCGGGTGTTGCAGTGATTCTGTACAATGCAACTAGTATTGAATCGTTAAAAGATGCCATAAAACGCTACGAACGCAAGCGAGCTCGCGTTCTAACTGCCCCATCTCGACGTCCTGCAGTTGATGTGAATGCACTTTTAGCTCAGATGACTACTCGTATGAAGTCGAATGCCTCAAACAACACTAAAACGACTGCTGCCACTACTGTTTCTACTGCTGCTACTGGCGCCCTAGCTATGTCGGAAATCCGTTGCTTCAATTGTCAACGTTTTGGGCACTTTCAAAGCGAATGCCCGATGCCTAAGCGCCTGCCTGGTTCGTGTTTTAAATGCGGTCAGCTGAATCATCTGTATAAGGACTGCCCTCATCGTGCTGCGAAATTGGCTGCAGCTGTTAGTGGTCGTACTGAGGAAACTGATGACATCGATGATGCTGCTGAATCCTATATTATATCTGAGAAGCTTCGATCTTTGCAGCAGGTGAGTGTTGCCTTTGAATCGAGTGATCTTGTGGGTGCTCAGTATTCACGTGTGTTTTCGCTTTTTGATTCTGGTAGCCCTAAAAGCTTCATTGACGAATGCCAAGTGCCGAAGTTAGGCAAAAAAGCCGTCTGCCCTTCAGGATACCACGGCCTTGGAAACACCCCGCTTATGTCTTTGGGATGTATTCGATGTTTTGTTAAATTCAAACAAATTAAAGTTGAACATGAATTCATTGTTTTACCGAAAGGTATTTTATTTTTTCCATTAATAATTGGTAGAGACCTATTACCAAAGTTGAAAACACACTTATGTTTTATTTTATATAAATACTCAAAAGAAAAGTTAATTGAAGTTAATAAAATACAGCAATCTAAGTTATTGAAACCACACGTGTATACTGTTTTAAACTCTTTGGATTTTTTGAAAACTGATGTTGGCCATGCTGCAGCCCGGAATGTGCATTGCGTTCCGTTGTCGCGGTTAGATAATATTAAAAGCCAATTTGGTGTCATGAAGGCTCCTTCTGATAACTCATTTGATGACGTGTGTGACCAAATGTGTGCAATTGATGTTAGTTTATCTGAACCTATTGCCAACATCAACCCTCAATTATCTGTTAGGCAGAAGGAAAAAATAACTGAGGCCATTAGTAATAATTACCAACAATTTTTTGCAAGTCAAGTTAAAGAAACGAACTTTTCTATGGAAATTAATCTGACACATGGCACACCTATTTTTTGTAAACCGCGACGACTCTCTGACTTTGATCGATTGGAGGTAAGGAAAATTGTAAGTGATTTAATGCAGAAAGGAATTATTCGACCTAGTAATTCTCCATATGCCTCTGCGCTTGTTTTGGTTCGTAAGAAGAATGGAGAAATTCGTAAATGTGTCGATTACCGCCCTCTGAACAAAGTCACGATTCGCGATAATTACCCTTTGCCCCTGATTGAGGACTGTCTTGAGCACTTAGGAGGGAAGAAGTTTTTTACCCTGATGGATCTTAGGAGTGGATTTCATCATGTTAAAATGAACGAAGAGTCTGTTAAGTATACTTCTTTCGTCACTCCTGATGGTCAATATGAATATGTTAGAATGCCATTTGGCCTCAAAAATGCACCTGCGGAATTTCAACGTTTCATTAATAGAATTTTTCGTGACCTTATTATTGCCGGTAAAGTTGTTATCTATTTGGATGACATTCTAATCGCATCTAACGATTTTGAGACGCATTTAGATATCGTCACTGAAGTCTTGCGCTTACTGAGGATGCATGGCCTTGAACTTCGGTTAGACAAGTGCAAATTTGCTTATACAGAGCTTGATTATTTGGGCTATCGTGTAAATACTTTGGGAATCAGGCCTAGTGATATGCACCTCAAAGCAATAAAAAATTATCCGATGCCTACAAATAGGCATCATTTAGAAAAATGTGTTGAACTATTTTCTTATTTTCGCCGTTTTGTTGAAGGCTTCTCAACGATAGCCAGACCTATGACCTTCTTGTTGCGTAAAGATGCTCCCTTCATTCTTAACGAAGCCTGTGTGCGATCTTTTAATTTATTGAACCAGAAACTACTTGAGTCCCCCGTACTGGCCATTTATGACCCAAAGCGAGAAACCGAATTGCATTGCGATGCGAGCTCGGTTGGTTTCGGCGCGGTGCTTCTTCAAAGGCAAGACGATGCAAAATTGCACCCTGTTGCGTATTTTTCTAAAACTACTTCTTCAGATGAGTGTAAACTACATAGTTATGAACTGGAAACACTAGCCATTATTTATGCCCTTAAACGATTCCATACTTACGTTGATGGTATTCCTTTTAAGGTGGTTACTGATTGTGATTCGTTAGCGCAAACATTAAAAAATCAAACCCATTCCGCTAAAATTGCTCGCTGGTCACTTTTTTTGGAAAATTACATCTATACAGTGCAGCATCGAGCTGGTACTGCAATGAAACACGTTGATGCATTAAGTCGAGCAGGTATATGCATAGTATTCGATGAGTCAGACCTTGACTTTCAGTTACAATTGACCCAGTGCCGAGATTTGGAGATTGAAACAATTAAATTGAATCTTGAAGCTGGTCCTGTCAACGGCTACGAACTAAAGGATGGCTTGGTTTTCCGTAAGTTACCTTCTGAAAGACTCCAATTGTATGTTCCTAGGGAGATGGTTAACAATGTGAGCATTCACGAGAAAATAGGTCATTTGGGAGTTGATAAATGCTGTAACCAAATTAGCAAGAATTATTGGTTTCCTTTGATGAAGACACGTGTCGAGAATTTTATACGAAATTGCTTAAAATGTATCATTTATTCTGCTCCCGCCCGGAATAATCGTCGAAATATGTTTAATATTCCGAAGGTACCTATGCCGTTTGATACTATTCATATTGACCATTTAGGCCCGCTTCCGTCCTTCCAGTCCAAGAAAAAGTATGTCCTAGTTATTGTTGATGCTTTTACTAAATTTACGAAATTGTACTCCGCTACTTCCACTAGCACTAGAGAGGTTTGTTATGCCTTAAGCCAATATTTCTCTTATTACAGTCGCCCTAGAAGGATCATAAGTGATCGTGGCACTTGCTTTACTTCCAATGAATTTAAACAATTTTTATATGAACGGAATATTGAACACGTTCTCAATGCCACTGCATCCCCTCAGGCAAATGGGCAAGTGGAGAGAGTCAATCGGGTTCTTCGACCGATATTAAGTAAACTCTCTAACTCACTTAGCCATTCCGATTGGGCTTCTCAATTAACATCTGCAGAATATGCCCTCAATAATACGGTTCATACTTCTACTCGATGCACCCCTTCTGTCTTATTTTTTGGAGTCGAGCAACGCGGTAAAGTCATTGATGAATTAACGGAATATTTAGCAATTAAAAACGAAAGTGTGAACAGAGATTTAGGAAAATTGAGGTGTAAAGCTGAGGAAAACATCAGCAAGTCACAAGAGAGTAATCTAAAAAATTTCCTGAGGTCACAACTGCAGCACCTGAGTTTGAAGAAGGAGACTATGTAGTAATACGAAATGTCGACAACAGCGTAGAAAGTAACAAAAAACTGATTCCTCGATATAGAGGCCCTTATGTTGTATGTAAAAAATTACCGAGTGACCGATATGTTATTCGAGATGTCGACGGGTGTCAAATAACTCAACTACCTTATAATGGCATCTTAGAAGCAAATAAACTGCGGAAATGGCTTGCACCTTCGGCTGATCTGGTCACCGACATCACTGAGGCAACACTTACCACTACTGCTAGTTAGTGTATTTTGTTAAAACTAGGATTCCGCGGAATTGTGGACAATTCGGTCGTCAGGACGGCCGAACTGTAGTCAGTTCCTGTTGTTTCATACCGGTCTTGTCGGTGCTTTTTCTGATTCGCAGAGTGTATTAATATTTGCGTCAAATTTAAGTGGCAACGCTTCTGAGAAGCGAGATAGCAATAGTGTAATTTAAATGACAGCTGTGATTTGACTGACAGTTTTTTACCTCTCTCGGTTAATCGGAAAAAGCGCGCGACGTCACTGGTTTTGCGCGGGAAATATAGATATATATATATAAAAAAAGATTATTAGAAGCGAATTGTCGCACGTCAAGTGTGGATTGTTTGTGAATTAAAATTAACTACAAAAATAAAGGAAAATATCGACCACATTGATTAAAATAGAATTGATATATGATTCTTATTAGATAAGTTTTTTGATATCAAGTGATCTAAATAATATAAAGCGGCAGTTGTACTAGAATTTGGTTTGACACCGAATTGATTGGGTGAAAGTGATTTAGTCGGATTAAGAAGCCACATCAAACGCTTAGAAACCATTTTTTCTAATAGCTTGCTTATGCAGGGGAGTAGCGATATAGGACAGTAGGAATCTAATTGTGAAATATCTTTGTTTAGCTTTCTGATTGATATAATTACTGCGATATTATAAGATTGAGGAATGATGCCACTATCAAAAATTTTGTTGAAAAGATGCAGTATACGGGTATTAAAAGGTGTAGGAGAGTTTTTAAGCATTGGGTAAGTTATTTTATCGTAGCCTGGAGTAGTGCCAGTAAGGGAACTTAGCGGCTTTCTTAGCTTTATTAAATATCGCGTTGGCCTTCCTATAAGTTATAAGGTTATCAATAGTCAGCGAGCTTTGAAATATTTGCCATGCTTTTTGTTTAGATTCTCTGAGACATTTTAAATCTGAGGAGCACCAAGGTACTGTTCTAGAGATTTTCTTGTAAGATGTGCATGCAATGGATTCGTTTGCTGCTTTACGAATGATTTTTTGAATTAATGCTGCCTCACCATTAATGTTGTTAACCAGTGGTGAACTTAGTGTGAAAGTGTGTATTTTATATGGAAATAATTCACAGTTGGCCATTTTTATATTATATTGTGTTATTTTGTGATTCAGGGTGAAGCGGTTGGATGATGCTGAAATTATTCTTGGAAAGTGATCGCTATTGTGGAGGTCATTAATGGTATGCCATGAACATAGTGGTAAAAGAATCGGAGAGCACAACTCTATATCAATATATGTTAGGCTATTGTGAGTGCTAAGATGAGTGGGGGATCCGTCGTTTAAAATACTAAGATTGTATGTCAAAATCAAGTCTTCAATAATTCGATCCCTTGGAGGACTCCATGCATTGAGATCACCCAGTATAATTACTGGTATGTTTAGCATGTTTAAAATATTTTAGAGATCTATTAAGGAAAAGCTTTGTTGAGGAGGCATATACATCGATATTATTATGAAACTAAAGTCTATTTTAATTTCAGCTGCAACAATAGAGATGTTTGAGGGGATATTTAATAGTTTATATGGTATAGATTTGTGAATTAAAAGGGCTGTTCCTTGCTTAGCCGTGGTGTTTTGACTAAAGTTGTGGAAATGGCCTTATTATTCTTTAGGGACTGTGGGACTCATATTAAATTTACAATGAGATTCTGGAGACAGAAGATTTTAGCGGACAGTTGTTTTGTAAGCAGTTCTAGATTGGTGTAGTTATTATAATAGCCACGAATATTCCATTGCAGAATATCGAGCATCAATCTAATTAACCTAGGAGTTTTACTTATACCAATATACTTAATAAACTGTGGGAAATGAGACTGTTTATGATTTGTCTGACAGTTCTGAGTCGGTTAAGGTGTTTTTTGTTGTTTTACAAGATAGTGCGTTCCTTTCAGAGAGTTTCGTGATAGTGTATTGTTTTTTTTTTTTTATTACAAGAATTTATTATTTATTGAATTTGCTTAAATTAAGCCTAACAATAAGTATATCAAATCTTAAAACTAGTCACTAAAAAATAATTTTAACCCAAATTGTATTTGGCCATCAAAATTTCGGTTCTGCTTCGCTCTTCAAAAGGCCGGAAGGTCTCTTCTCTGCAGGCGGGATCGGCTTATCGGTTTTGCGAGGGATTTAGCTAGTGGATTCGGGTGATTTTTCAGTTTTGCTATGTATATCTGCTTTCTAGCATTTATTTCTGAGATAACTGTTGGTATTTTCAGGTCTTTGTGAATATTTTCGTTACGCATGTACCATGGAGCACCTGCTATTAACCTAAGTATCTTCGACTGAAACCTTTGGATTATGGCAATGTTAGAAGCGGATGCATTACCCCACAGTTGAATCCCGTACAACCATATCGGCTTAATAACTGCATTGTATAGGAGGCTTTTGTATTCTAGGCTTAAGGTAGATTTGTGGTTTATTAGCCAATGCAGCTTGGCGACTTTCAACTTCATATTTAAAATTTTAGTTGAAATGTGCGTACGCCAAGTTAAGCGCCTGTCTAAATGAATGCCGAGATAGGTGACTTCATTAGCTTGTGGAATCTCAATATTATTGAGCCGAATGGCTGGACACGTACCAGGCCTCAAAGAGAATGTTCCGTTTTTGCTTTTTTGCTCATTGACTTTTATACGCCACATTCCTAACCATTCTTCTACCCTAACTAAGTGCTCTTGTAGAGCTCTCGACGCCTTTATCGG